>JAVRKA010000192.1:102500-355113 GCA_034508555.1 Venustoraphidia nigricollis | reverse complement strand
CCTATCGACACCTATATCTGAAATGCCTATCGACACCTATATCTAAAATGCCTATCGACACTTATATCTGAAATGCCTATCGACACCTATATCTGAAATGCCTATCGACACCTATATCTAAAATGCCAATCGACACCTATATCTGAAATGCCTATCGACACCTATTTTTGAAATGCCTATCGGAAACTACATCTGAAATGCCTATCAGCACCTATATTTGAAATGCCTATCGGCAACCATATCTGGAATGCCTATCGGCACCTATATTTGAAATGCCTATCGGCTTCTATATCTAAAATGCCTATCGGCACCTATTTTTAAAATGCCAATCGGCAACTATATCTGAAATGCCTATCGGCACCTATATCTAAAATGCCTATCGACACCTATATCTGAAATGCCTATCGACACCTATATCTGAAATGCCTATCGACACCTATATCTGAAATGCCTATCGACACCTATATCTGAAATGCCTATCGACACCTATATCTGAAATGCCTATCGACACCTATATCTGAAATGCCTATCGACACCTATATCTGAAATGCCTATCGACACCTATTTTTGAAATGCCTATCGGAAACTACATCTGAAATGCCTATCAGCACTTATATTTGAAATGCCTATCGACACCTATATCTGAAATGCCTATCGACACCTATATCTGAAATGCCTATCGACACCTATATCTGAAATGCCTATCGACACCTATATCTGAAATGCCTATCGACACCTATATCTGAAATGCCTATCGACACCTATATCTAAAATGCCTATCGACACCTATATCTGAAATGCCTATCGACACCTATATCTGAAATGCCTATCGACACCTATTTTTGAAATGCCTATCGGAAACTACATCTGAAATGCCTATCAGCACCTATATTTGAAATGCCTATCGGCAACCATATCTGGAATGCCTATCGGCACCTATATCTGAAATGCCTATCGACACCTATATCTGAAATGCCTATCGACACCTATATCTGAAATGCCTATCGACACCTATATCTGAAATGCCTATCGACACCTATTTTTGAAATGCCTATCGGAAACTACATCTGAAATGCCTATCAGCACCTATATTTGAAATGCCTATCGGCAACCATATCTGGAATGCCTATCGGCACCTATATTTGAAATGCCTATCGGCTTCTATATCTGAAATGCCTATCGGCACCTATTTTTAAAATGCCAATCGGCAACTATATCTGAAATGCCTATCGGCACCTATATCTGAAATGCCTATCGACACCTATATCTGAAATGCCTATCGACACCTATATATGAAATGCCTATCGACACCTATATCTGAAATGCCTATCGACACCTATATCTGAAATGCCTATCGACACCTATTTTTGAAATGCCTATCGGAAACTACATCTGAAATGCCTATCAGCACCTATATTTGAAATGCCTTTTGGCAACCATATCTGGAATGCCTATCGGCACCTATATTTGAAATGCCTATCGGCTTCTATATCTGAAATGCCTATCGGCACCTATTTTTAAAATGCCAATCGGCAACTATATCTGAAATGCCTATCGGCACCTATATCTGAAATGCCTATAGACACCTATATCTGAAATGCCTATCGACACCTATATCTGAAATGCCTATCGACACCTATATCTGGAATGCCTATCGACACCTATATCTGAAATGCCTGTCTACACCTATATCTGAAATGCCTATCGACACCTATATCTGAAATGCCTATCGGCACCTATTTTTAAAATGCCAATCGGCAACTATATCTGAAATGCCTATCGGCACCTATATCTGAAATGCCTATAGACACCTATATCTGAAATGCCTATCGACACCTATATCTGAAATGCCTATCGACACCTATATCTGAAATGCCTATCGACACCTATATCTGAAATGCCTATCGACACCTATATCTGAAATGCCTATCGACACCTATTTTTGAAATGCCTATCGGAAACTACATCTGAAATGCCTATCAGCACCTATATTTGAAATGCCTATCGGCAACCATATCTGGAATGCCTATCGGCACCTATATTTGAAATGCCTATCGGCTTCTATATCTGAAATGCCTATTGGCACCTATTTTTAAACTGCCAATCGGCAACTATATCTGAAATGCCTATCGGCACCTATATCTGAAATGCCTATTGACACCTAAATCTGAAATGCCTATCGACACCTATATCTGAAATGCCTATCGACACCTATATCTGAAATGCCTATCGACACCTATATCTGAAATGCCTATCGACACCTATATCTGAAATGCTTATCGACACCTATATCTGAAATGCCTATCGACACCTATATCTGAAATGCCTATCGACACCTATTTTTGAAATGCCTATCGGAAACTACATCTGAAATGCCTATCAGCACCTATATTTGAAATGCCTATCGGCAACCATATCTGGAATGCCTATCGGCACCTATATTTGAAATGCCTATCGGCTTCTATATCTGAAATGCCTATCGGCACCTATTTTTAAAATGCCAATCGGCAACTATATCTGAAATGCCTATCGGCACCTATATCTGAAATGCCTATCGACACCTATATCTGAAATGCCTATCGACACCTATATCTGAAATGCCTATCGACACCTATATCTGAAATGCCTATCGACACCTATATCTGAAATGCCTATCGACACCTATATCTGAAATGCCTATCGACACCTATATCTGAAATGCCTATCGACACCTATTTTTGAAATGCCTATCGGAAACTACATCTGAAATGCCTATCAGCACCTATATTTGAAATGCCTATCGGCAACCATATCTGGAATGCCTATCGGCACCTATATTTGAAATGCCTATCGGCTTCTATATCTGAAATGCCTATCGGCACCTATTTTTAAAATGCCAATCGGCAACTATATCTGAAATGCCTATCGGCACCTATATCTGAAATGCCTATCGACACCTATATCTGAAATGCCTATCGACACCTATATCTGAAATGCCTATCGACACCTATATCTGAAATGCCTATCGACACCTATATCTGAAATGCCTATCGACACCTATATATGAAATGCCTATCGACACCTATATCTGAAATGCCTATCGACACCTATATCTGAAATGCCTATCGACACCTATTTTTGAAATGCCTATCGGAAACTACATCTGAAATGCCTATCAGCACCTATATTTGAAATGCCTTTTGGCAACCATATCCGGAATGCCTATCGGCACCTATATTTGAAATGCCTATCGGCTTCTATATCTGAAATGCCTATCGGCACCTATTTTTAAAATGCCAATCGGCAACTATATCTGAAATGCCTATCGGCACCTATATCTGAAATGCCTATAGACACCTATATCTGAAATGCCTATCGACACCTATATCTGAAATGCCTATCGACACCTATATCTGGAATGCCTATCGACACCTATATCTGAAATGCCTGTCGACACCTATATCTGAAATGCCTATTGACACCTATATCTGAAATGCCTATCGACACCTATATCTGAAATGCCTATCGACACCTATTTTTGAAATGCCTATCGGAAACTACATCTGAAATGCCTATCAGCACCTATACTTGAAATGCCTATCGGCAACCATATCTGGAATGCCTATCGGCACCTATATTTGAAATGCCTATCGGCTTCTATATCTGAAATGCCTATCGGCACCTATATCTGGAATGCCTATCGACACCTATATCTGAAATGCCTGTCGACACCTATATCTGAAATGCCTATAGACACCTATATCTGAAATGCCTATCGACACCTATATCTGAAATGCCTATCGACACCTATATCTGGAATGCCTATCGACACCTATATCTGAAATGCCTGTCGACACCTGTATCTGAAATGCCTATCGACACCTATATCTGAAATGCCTATCGACACCTATATCTGGAATGCCTATCGACACCTATATCTGAAATGCCTGTCGACACCTATATCTGAAATGCCTATAGACACCTATATCTGAAATGCCTATCGACACCTATATCTGAAATGCCTATCGACACCTATATCTGGAATGCCTATCGACACCTATATCTGAAATGCCTGTCGACACCTATATCTGAAATGCCTATCGACACCTATATCTGAAATGCCTATCGACACCTATATCTGAAATCCCTATCGACACCTATATCTGAAATGCCTATCGACACCTATATCTGAAATGCCTATCGACACCTATATCTGAAATGCCTATCGACACCTATTTTTGAAATGCCTATCGGAAACTACATCTGAAATGCCTATCAGCACCTATATTTGAAATGCCTATCGGCAACCATATCTGGAATGCCTATCGGCACCTATATTTGAAATGCCTATCGGCTTCTATATCTGAAATGCCTATCGGCACCTATTTTTAAAATGCCAATCGGCAACTATATCTGAAATGCCTATCGGCACCTATATCTGAAATGCCTATCGACACCTATATCTGAAATGCCTAAAGACACCTATATCTGAAATGCCTATCGACACCTATATCTGGAATGCCTATCGACACCTATATCTGAAATGCCTGTCGACACCTATATCTGAAATGCCTATCGACACCTATATCTGAAATGCCTATCGACACCTATATCTGAAATGCCTATCGACACCTATTTTTGAAATGCCTATCGGAAACTACATCTGAAATGCCTATCAGCACCTATACTTGAAATGCCTATCGGCAACCATATCTGGAATGCCTATCGGCACCTATATTTGAAATGCCTATCGGCTTCTATATCTGAAATGCCTATCGGCACCTATTTTTAAAATGCCAATCGGCAACTATATCTGAAATGCCTATCGGCACCTATATCTGAAATGCCTATCGACACCAATATCTGAAATGCCTATCGACACCTATATCTGAAATGCCTATCGACACCTATATCTGAAATGCCTATCGACACCTATATCTGAAATGCCTATCGACACCTATATCTGAAATGCCTATCGACACCTATATCTGAAATGCCTATCGACACCTATTTTTGAAATGCCTATGGGAAACTACATCTGAAATGCCTATCAGCACCTATATTTGAAATGCCTATCGGCAACCATATCTGGAATGCCTATCGGCACCTATATTTGAAATGCCTATCGGCTTCTATATCTGAAATGCCTATCGGCACCTATTTTTAATATGCCAATCGGCAACTGTATCTGAAATGCCTATCGGCACCTATATCTAAAATGCCTATCGACACCTATATCTGAAATGCCTATCGACACCTATATCTGAAATGCCTATCGACACCTATATCTGAAATGCCTATCGACACCTATATCTCAAATGCCTATCGACACCTATATCTGAAATGCCTATCGACACCTATATCTGAAATGCCTATCGACACCTATATCTGAAATGCCTATCGACACCTATATCTGAAATGCCTATCGACACCTATTTTTGAAATGCCTATCGGAAACTACATCTGAAATGCCTATCAGCACCTATATTTGAAATGCCTATCGGCAACCATATCTGGAATGCCTATCGGCACCTATATTTGAAATGCCTATCGGCTTCCATATCTGAAATGCCTATCGGCACCTATTTTTAAAATGCCAATCGGCAACTATATCTGAAATGCCTATCGGCACCTATATCTGAAATGCCTATCGACACCTATATCTGAAATGCCTATCGACACCTATATCTGAAATGCCTATCGACACCTATATCTGAAATGCCTATCGACACCTATATCTGAAATGCCTATCGACACCTATATCTGAAATGCCTATCGACACCTATATCTGAAATGCCAATCGACACCTATATCTGAAATGCCTATCGACACCTATTTTTGAAATGCCTATCGGAAACTACATCTGAAATGCCTATCAGCACCTATATTTGAAATGCCTATCGGCAACCATATCTGGAATGCATATCGGCACCTATATTTGAAATGCCTATCGGCTTCTATATCTGAAATGCCTATCGGCACCTATTTTTAAAATGCCAATCGGCAACTATATCTGAAATGCCTATCGGCACCTATATCTGAAATGCCTATCGACACCTATATCTGAAATGCCTATCGACACCTATATCTGAAATGCCTATCGACACCTATATCTGAACTGCCTATCGACACCTATATCTGAAATGCCTATCGACACCTATATCTGAAATGCCGATCGACACCTATATCTGAAATGCCTATCGACACCTATATCTGAAATGCCTATCGACACCTATTTTTGAAATGCCTATCGGAAACTACATCTGAAATGCCTATCAGCACCTATATTTGAAATGCCTATCGGCAACCATATCTGGAATGCCTATCGGCACCTATATTTGAAATGCCTATCGGCTTCTATATCTGAAATGCCTATCGGCACCTATTTTTAAAATGCCAATCGGCAACTATATCTAAAATGCCTATCGGCACCTATATCTGAAATGCCTATCGACACCTATATCTGAAATGCCTATCGACACCTATATCTGAAATGCCTATCGACACCTATATCTGAAATGCCTATCGACACCTATATCTGAAATGCCTATCGACACCTATATCTGAAATGCCTATCGACACCTATATCTGAAATGCCTATCGACACCTATATCTGAAATGCCTATCGACACCTATTTTTGAAATGCCTATCGGAAACTACATCTGAAATGCCTATCGGCACCTATATTTGAAATGCCTATCGGCAACTATATCTGGAATGCCTATCGGCACCTATATTTGAAATGCCTATCTGCTTCTATATCTGAAATGCCTATCGGCACCTATTTTTAAACTGCCAATCGGCAACTATATCTGAAATGCCTATCGGCACCTATATCTGAAATGCCTATCGACACTTATATCCGAAATGCCTATCGACACCTATATCTGAAATGCCTATCGACACCTATATCTGAAATGCCTATCGACACCTATATCTGAAATGCCTATCGACACCTATATCTGAAATGCCTATCGACACCTATATCTGAAATGCCTATCGACACCTATATCTAAAATGCCTATCGACACCTATTTTTGAAATGCCTATCGGAAACTACATCTGAAATGCCTATCTGCACCTATATTTGAAATGCCTATCGGCAACCATATCTGGAATGCCTATCGGCACTTATATTTGAAATGCCTATCGGCTTCTATATCTGAAATGCCTATCGGCAACTATTTTTAAAATGCCAATCGGCAACTATATCTGAAATGCCTATCGGCACCTATATCTGAAATGCCTATCGACACCTATATCTGAAATGCCTATCGACACCTATATCTGAAATGCCTATCGACACCTATATCTGAAATGCCTGTTGACACCTATATCTGAAATGCCTATCGACACCTATATCTGAAATGCCTATCGACACCTATATCTGAAATGCCTATCGACACCTATATCTGAAATGCCTATCGACACCTATATCTGAAATGCCTATCGACACCTATATCTAAAATGCCTATCGACACCTATATCTGAAATGCCTATCGACACCTATATCTGAAATGCCTATCGACACCTATATCTGAAATGCCTATCGACACCTATTTTTGAAATGCCTATCGGAAACTACATCTGAAATGCCTATCAGCACCTATATTTGAAATGCCTATCGGCAACCATATCTGGAATGCCTATCGGCACCTATATTTGAATTGCTTATCGGCTTCTATATCTGAAATGCCTATCGGCACCTATTTTTAAAATGCCAATCGGCAACTATATCTGAAATGCCTATCGGCACTAATATCTGAAATGCCTATCGACACCTATATCTGAAATGCCTATCGACACCTATATCTGAAATGCCTATCGACACCTATATCTGAAATGCCTATCGACACCTATATCTGAAATGCCTATCGACACCTATATCTGAAATGCCTATCGACACCTATATCTGAGATGCCTATCGACACCTATTTTTGAAATGCCTATCGGAAACTACATCTGAAATGCCTATCAGCACCTATATTTGAAATGCCTATCGGCAACCATATCTGGAATGCCTATCGGCACCTATATTTGAAATGCCTATCGGCTTCTATATCTGAAATGCCTATCGGCACCTATTTTTAAAATGCCAATCGGCAACTATATCTGAAATGCCTATCGGCACCTATATCTGAAATGCCTATAGACACCTATATCTGAAATGCCTATCGACACCTATATCTGAAATGCCTATCGACACTTATATCTGAAATGCCTATCGACACCTGTATCTGAAATGCCTATCGACACCTATATCTGAAATGCCTATCGACACCTATATCTGAAATGCCTATCGACACCTATATCTGAAATGCCTATCGACACCTATTTTTGAAATGCCTATCGGAAACTACATCTGAGATGCCTATCAGCACCTATATTTGAAATGCCTATCGGCAACCATATCTGGAATGCCTATCGGCACCTATATTTGAAATGCCTATCGGCTTCTATATCTGAAATGCCTATCGGCACTTATTTTTAAAATGCCAATCGGCAACTATATCTGAAATGCCTATCGGCACCTATATCTGAAATGCCTATCGACACCTATATCTGAAATGCCTATCGACACCTATATCTGAAATGCCTATCGACACCTATATCTGAAATGCCTATCGACACCTATATCTGAAATGCCTTTAGACACCTATATCTGAAATGCCTATCGACACCTATATCTGAAATGCCTATCGACACCTATATCTGAAATGCCTTTAGACACCTATATCTGAAATGCCTATCGACACCTATATCTGAAATGCCTATCGACACCTATATCTGAAATGCCTATCGACACCTATTTTTGAAATGCCTATCGGAAACTACATCTGAAATGCCTAGCAGCACCTATATTTGAAATGCCTATCGGCAACCATATCTGGAATGCCTATCGGCACCTATATTTGAAATGCCTATCGGCTTCTATATCTGAAATGCCTATCGGCACCTATTTTTAAAATGCCAATCGGCAACTATATCTGAAATGCCTATCGGCACCTATATCTGAAATGCCTATCGACACCTATATCTGAAATGCCTATCGACACCTATATCTGAAATACCTATCGACACCTATATCTGAAATGCCTATCGACACCTATTTTTGAAATGCCTATCGGAAACTACATCTGAAATGACTATCAGCACCTATATTTGAAATGCCTATCGGCAACCATATCTGGAATGCCTATCGGCACCTATATTTGAAATGCCTATCGGCTTCTATATCTGAAATGCCTATCGGCACCAATTTTTAAAATGCCAATCGGCAACTATATCTAAAATGCCTATCGGCACCTATATCTGAAATGCCTATCGGCACCTATATCTGAAATGCCTATCGACACCTATATCTGAAATGCCTATCGACACCTATATCTGAAATGCCTATCGACACCTATATCTAAAATGCCTATCGACACTTATATCTGAAATGCCTATCGACACCTATATCTGAAATGCCTATCGACACCTATATCTAAAATGCCAATCGACACCTATATCTGAAATGCCTATCGACACCTATTTTTGAAATGCCTATCGGAAACTACATCTGAAATGCCTATCGGCACCTATATTTGAAATGCCTATCGGCTTCTATATCTAAAATGCCTATCGGCACCTATTTTTAAAATGCCAATCGGCAACTATATCTGAAATGCCTATCGGCACCTATATCTAAAATGCCTATCGACACCTATATCTGAAATGCCTATCGACACCTATATCTGAAATGCCTATCGACACCTATATCTGAAATGCCTATCGACACCTATATCTGAAATGCCTATCGACACCTATATCTGAAATGCCTATCGACACCTATATCTGAAATGCCTATCGACACCTATATCTGAAATGCCTATCGACACCTATTTTTGAAATGCCTATCGGAAACTACATCTGAAATGCCTATCAGCACTTATATTTGAAATGCCTATCGACACCTATATCTGAAATGCCTATCGACACCTATATCTGAAATGCCTATCGACACCTATATCTGAAATGCCTATCGACACCTATATCTGAAATGCCTATCGACACCTATATCTGAAATGCCTATCGACACCTATATCTAAAATGCCTATCGACACCTATATCTGAAATGCCTATCGACACCTATATCTGAAATGCCTATCGACACCTATTTTTGAAATGCCTATCGGAAACTACATCTGAAATGCCTATCAGCACCTATATTTGAAATGCCTATCGGCAACCATATCTGGAATGCCTATCGGCACCTATATTTGAAATGCCTATCGGCTTCTATATCTGAAATGCCTATCGGCACCTATTTTTAAAATGCCAATCGGCAACTATATCTGAAATGCCTATCGGCACCTATATCTGAAATGCCTATCGACACCTATATCTGAAATGCCTATCGACACCTATATCTGAAATGCCTATCGACACCTATATCTGAAATGCCTATCGACACCTATATCTGAAATGCCTATCGACACCTATATCTGAAATGCCTATCGACACCTATATCTGAAATGCCTATCGACACCTATATCTGAAATGCCTATCGACACCTATTTTTGAAATGCCTATCGGAAACTACATCTGAAATGCCTATCAGCACCTATATTTGAAATGCCTATCGGCAACCATATCTGGAATGCCTATCGGCACCTATATTTGAAATGCCTATCGGCTTCTATATCTGAAATGCCTATCGGCACCTATTTTTAAACTGCCAATCGGCAACTATATCTGAAATGCCTATCGGCACCTATATCTGAAATGCCTATCGACACCTATATCTGAAATGCCTATCGACACCTATATCTGAAATGCCTATCGACACCTATATCTGAAATGCCTATCGACACCTATATCTGAAATGCCTATCGACACCTATATCTGAAATGCTTATCGACACCTATATCTGAAATGCCTATCGACACCTATATCTGAAATGCCTATCGACACCTATTTTTGAAATGCCTATCGGAAACTACATCTGAAATGCCTATTAGCACCTATATTTGAAATGCCTATCAGCAACCATATCTGGAATGCCTATCGGCACCTATATTTGAAATGCCTATCGGCTTCTATATCTGAAATGCCTATCGGCACCTATTTTTAAAATGCCAATCGGCAACTATATCTGAAATGCCTATCGGCACCTATATCTGAAATGCCTATCGACACCTATATCTGAAATGCCTATCGACACCTATATCTGAAATGCCTATCGACACCTATATCTGAAATGCCTATCGACACCTATATCGGAAATGCCTATCGACACCTATATCTGAAATGCCTATCGACACCTATATCTGAAATGCCTATCGACACCTATATGTGAAATGCCTAACGACACCTATTTTTGAAATGCCTATCGGAAACTACATCTGAAATGCCTATCAGCACCTATATTTGAAATGCCTATCGGCAACCATATCTGGAATGCCTATCGGCACCTATATTTGAAATGCCTATCGGCTTCTATATCTGAAATGCCTATCGGCACCTATTTTTAAAATGCCAATCGGCAACTATATCTGAAATGCCTATCGGCACCTATATCTGAAATGCCTATCGACACCTATATCTGAAATGCCTATCGACACCTATATCTGAAATGCCTATCGACACCTATATCTGAAATGCCTATCGACACCTATATCTGAAATGCCTATCGACACCTATATCTGTAATGCCTATCGACACATATATCTGAAATGCCTATCGACACCTATATCTGAAGTGCCTATCGACACCTATTTTTGAAATGCCTATCGGAAACTACATCTGAAATGCCTATCAGCACCTATATTTGAAATGCCTATCGGCAACCATATCTGGAATGCCTATCGGCACCTATATTTGAAATGCCTATCGGCTTCTATATCTGAAATGCCTATCGGCACCTATTTTTAAAATGCCAATCGGCAACTATATCTGAAATGCCTATCGGCACCTATATCTGAAATGCCTATCGACACCTATATCTGAAATGCCTATCGACACCTATATCTGAAATGCCTATCGACACCTATATCTGAAATGCCTATCGACACCTATATCTGAAATGCCAATTGATACCTATATCTGAAATGCCTATCGACACCTACATCTGAAATGCCTATCGACACCTATATCTGAAATGCCTATCGACACCTATATCTGAAATGCCTATCGACACCTATTTTTGAAATGCCTATCGGAAACTACATCTGAAATGCCTATCAGCACCTATATTTGAAATGCCTATCGGCAACTATATCTGGAATGCCTATCGGCACCTATATTTGAAATGCCTATCGGCTTCTATATCTGAAATGCCTATCGGCACCAATTTTTAAAATGCCAATCGGCAACTATATCTAAAATGCCTATCGGCACCTATATCTGAAATGCCTATCGACACCTATATCTGAAATGCCTATCGACACCTATATCTGAAATGCCTATCGACACCTATATCTGAAATGCCTATCGACACCTATATCTGAAATGCCTATCGACACCTATATCTGAAATGCCTATCGACACCTATTTTTGAAATGCCTATCGGAAACTACATCTGAAATGACTATCAGCACCTATATTTGAAATGCCTATCGGCAACCATATCTGGAATGCCTATCGGCACCTATATTTGAAATGCCTATCGGCTTCTATATCTGAAATGCCTATCGGCACCAATTTTTAAAATGCCAATCGGCAACTATATCTAAAATGCCTATCGGCACCTATATCTGAAATGCCTATCGACACCTATATCTGAAATGCCTATCGACACCTATATCTGAAATGCCTATCGACACCTATATCTGAAATGCCTATCGACACCTATATCTGAAATGCCTATCGACACCTATATCTGAAATGCCTATCGACACCTATATCTGAAATGCCTATCGACACCTATATCTGAAATGCCTATCGACACCTATATCTGAAATGCCTATCGACACCTATTTTTGAAGTGCCTATCGGAAACTACATCTGTAATGTCTATCAGCACCTATATTTGAAATGCCTATCGGCAACCATATCTGGAATGCCTATCGGCACCTATATTTGAAATGCCTATCGGCTTCTATATCTGAAATGCCTATCGGCACCTATTTTTCAAATGCCAATCGGCAACTATATCTGAAATGCCTATCGGCACCTATATCTGAAATGCCTATCGACACCTATATCTGAAATGCCTATCGACACCTATATCTGAAATGCCTATCGACAAATATATCTGAAATGCCTATCGAAACCTATATCTGAAATGCCTATCGACACCTATATCTGAAATGCCTATCGACACCTATATCTGAAATGCCAATCGACACCTATATCTGAAATGCCTATCGACACCTATTTTTGAAATGCCTATCGGAAACTACATCTGAAATGCCTATCAGCACCTATATTTGAAATGCCTATCGGCAACCATATCTGGAATGCCTATCGGCACCTCTATTTGAAATGCCTATCGGCTTCTATATCTGAAATGCCTATCGGCACCTATTTTTAAAATGCCAATCGGCAACTATATCTGAAATGCCTATCGGCACCTATATCTGAAATGCCTATCGACACCTATATCTGAAATGCCTATCGACACCTATATCTGAAATGCCTATCGACACCTATATCTGAAATGCCTATCGACACCAATATCTGAAATGCCTATCGACACCTATATCTGAAATGCCTATCGACACCTATATCTGAAATGCCTATCGACACCTATATCTGAAAAGCCTATCGACACCTATATCTGAAATGCCTATCGACACCTATTTTTGAAATGCCTATCGGAAACTACATCTGAAATGCCTATCAGCACCTATATTTGAAATGCCTATCGGCAACCATATCTGGAATTCCTATCGGCACCTATATTTGAAATGCCTATCGGCTTCTATATCTAAAATGCCTATCGGCACCTATTTTTAAAATGCCAATCGGCAACTATATCTGAAATGCCTATCGGCACCTATATCTGAAATGCCTATCGACACCTATATCTGAAATGCCTATCGACACCTATATCTGAAATGCCTATCGACACCTATATCTGAAATGCCTATCGACACCTATATCTGAAATGCCTATCGACACCTATATCTGAAATGCCTATCGACACCTATATCTGAAATGCCTATCGACACCTATATCTGAAATGCCTATCGACACCTATTTTTGAAATGCCTATCGGAAACTACATCTGAAATGCCTATCAGCACCTATATTTGAAATGCCTATCGACACCTATATCTGAAATGCCTATCGACACCTATATCTGAAATGCCTATCGACACCTATATCTGAAATGCCTATCGACACCTATATCTGAAATGCCTATCGACACCTATATCTGAAATGCCTATCGACACCTATATCTGAAATGCCTATCGACACCTATATCTGAAATGCCTATCGACACCTATATCTGAAATGCCTATCGACACCTATTTTTGAAATGCCTATCGGAAACTACATCTGAAATGCCTATCAGCACCTATATTTGAAATGCCTATCGGCAACCATATCTGGAATGCCTATCGGCACCTATATTTGAAATGCCTATCGGCTTCTATATCTGAAATGCCTATCGGCACCTATTTTTAAAATGCCAATCGGCAACTATATCTGAAATGCCTATCGGCACCTATATCTGAAATGCCTATCGACACCTATATCTGAAATGCCTATCGACACCTATTTCTGAAATGCCTATCGACACCTATATCTGAAATGCCTATCGACACCTATATCTGAAATGCCTATCGACACCTATATCTGAAATGCCTATCGACACCTATATCTGAAATGCCTATCGACACCTATATCTGAAATGCCTATCGACACCTATATCTGAAATGCCTATCGACACCTATATCTGAAATGCCTATCGACACCTATATCTGAAATGCCTATCGACACCTATATCTGAAATGCCTATCGACACCTATTTTTGAAATGCCTATCGGAAACTACATCTGAAATGCCTATCAGCACCTATATTTGAAATGCCTATCGGCAACCATATCTGGAATGCCTATCGGCACCTATATTTGAAATGCCTATCGGCTTCTATATCTGAAATGCCTATCGGCACCTATTTTTAAACTGCCAATCGGCAACTATATCTGAAATGCCTATCGGCACCTATATCTGAAATGCCTATCGACACCTATATCTGAAATGCCTATCGACACCTATATCTGAAATGCCTATCGACACCTATATCTGAAATGCCTATCGACACCTATATCTGAAATGCCTATCGACACCTATATCTGAAATGCTTATCGACACCTATATCTGAAATGCCTATCGACACCTATATCTGAAATGCCTATCGACACCTATTTTTGAAATGCCTATCGGAAACTACATCTGAAATGCCTATTAGCACCTATATTTGAAATGCCTATCGGCAACCATATCTGGAATGCCTATCGGCACCTATATTTGAAATGCCTATCGGCTTCTATATCTGAAATGCCTATCGGCACCTATTTTTAAAATGCCAATCGGCAACTATATCTGAAATGCCTATCGGCACCTATATCTGAAATGCCTATCGACACCTATATCTGAAATGCCTATCGACACCTATATCTGAAATGCCTATCGACACCTATATCTGAAATGCCTATCGACACCTATATCTGAAATGCCTATCGACACCTATATCTGAAATGCCTATCGACACCTATATCTGAAATGCCTATCGACACCTATATGCGAAATGCCTAACGACACCTATTTTTGAAATGCCTATCGGAAACTACATCTGAAATGCCTATCAGCACCTATATTTGAAATGCCTATCGGCAACCATATCTGGAATGCCTATCGGCACCTATATTTGAAATGCCTATCGGCTTCTATATCTGAAATGCCTATCGGCACCTATTTTTAAAATGCCAATCGGCAACTATATCTGAAATGCCTATCGGCACCTATATCTGAAATGCCTATCGACACCTATATCTGAAATGCCTATCGACACCTATATCTGAAATGCCTATCGACACCTATATCTGAAATGCCTATCGACACCTATATCTGAAATGCCTATCGACACCTATATCTGAAATGCCTATCGACACATATATCTGAAATGCCTATCGACACCTATATCTGAAATGCCTATCGACACCTATTTTTGAAATGCCTATCGGAAACTACATCTGAAATGCCTATCAGCACCTATATTTGAAATGCCTATCGGCAACCATATCTGGAATGCCTATCGGCACCTATATTTGAAATGCCTATCGGCTTCTATATCTGAAATGCCTATCGGTACCTATTTTTAAAATGCCAATCGGCAACTATATCTGAAATGCCTATCGGCACCTATATCTGAAATGCCTATCGACACCTATATCTGAAATGCCTATCGACACCTATATCTGAAATGCCTATCGACACCTATATCTGAAATGCCTATCGACACCTATATCTGAAATGCCAATTGATACCTATATCTGAAATGCCTATCGACACCTACATCTGAAATGCCTATCGACACCTATATCTGAAATGCCTATCGACACCTATATCTGAAATGCCTATCGACACCTATTTTTGAAATGCCTATCGGAAACTACATCTGAAATGCCTATCAGCACCTATATTTGAAATGCCTATCGGCAACCATATCTGGAATGCCTATCGGCACCTATATTTGAAATGCCTATCGGCTTCTATATCTGAAATGCCTATCGGCACCTATTTTTAAAATGCCAATCGGCAACTATATCTGAAATGCCTATCGGCACCTATATCTGAAATGCCTATCGACACCTATATCTGAAATGCCTATCGACACCTATATCTGAAATACCTATCGACACCTATATCTGAAATGCCTATCGACACCTATTTTTGAAATGCCTATCGGAAACTACATCTGAAATGACTATCAGCACCTATATTTGAAATGCCTATCGGCAACCATACCTGGAATGCCTATCGGCACCTATATTTGAAATGCCTATCGGCTTCTATATCTGAAATGCCTATCGGCACCAATTTTTAAAATGCCAATCGGCAACTATATCTAAAATGCCTATCGGCACCTATATCTGAAATGCCTATCGACACCTATATCTGAAATGCCTATCGACACCTATATCTGAAATGCCTATCGACACCTATATCTGAAATGCCTATCGACACCTATATCTGAAATGCCTATCGACACCTATATCTGAAATGCCTATCGACACCTATATCTGAAATGCCTATCGACACCTATATCTGAAATGCCTATCGATACCTATATCTGAAATGCCTATCGACACCTATTTTTGAAGTGCCTATCGGAAACTACATCTGTAATGCCTATCAGCACCTATATTTGAAATGCCTATCGGCAACCATATCTGGAATGCCTATCGGCACCTATATTTGAAATGCCTATCGGCTTCTATATCTGAAATGCCTATCGGCACCTATTTTTAAAATGCCAATCGGCAACTATATCTGAAATGCCTATCGGCACCTATATCTGAAATGCCTATCGACACCTATATCTGAAATGCCTATCGACACCTATATCTGAAATGCCTATCGACACCTATATCTGAAATGCCTATCGACACCTATATCTGAAATGCCTATCGACACCTATATCTGAAATGCCTATCGACACCTATATCTGAAATGCCAATCGACACCTATATCTGAAATGCCTATCGACACCTATTTTTGAAATGCCTATCGGAAACTACATCTGAAATGCCTATCAGCACCTATATTTGAAATGCCTATCAGCAACCATATCTGGAATGCCTATCGGCACCTATATTTGAAATGCCTATCGGCTTCTATATCTGAAATGCCTATCGGCACCTATTTTTAAAATGCCAATCGGCAACTATATCTGAAATGCCTATCGGCACCTATATCTGAAATGCCTATCGACACCTATATCTGAAATGCCTATCGACACCTATATCTGAAATGCCTATCGACACCTATATCTGAAATGCCTATCGACACCTATATCTGAAATGCCTATCGACACCTATATCTGAAATGCCTATCGACACCTATATCTGAAATGCCTATCGACACCTATATCTGAAATGCCTATCGACACCTATATCTGAAATGCCTATCGACACCTATTTTTGAAATGCCTATCGACACCTATTTTTGAAATGCCTATCGGAAACTACATCTGAAATGCCTATCAGCACCTATATTTGAAATGCCTATCGGCAACCATATCTGGAATGCCTATCGGCACCTATATTTGAAATGCCTATCGGCTTCTATATCTAAAATGCCTATCGGCACCTATTTTTATAATGCCAATCGGCAACTATATCTGAAATGCCTATCGGCACCTATATCTGAAATGCCTATCGACACCTATATCTGAAATGCCTATCGACACCTATATCTGAAATGCCTATCGACACCTATATCTGAAATGCCTATCGACACCTATATCTGAAATGCCTATCGACACCTATATCTGAAATGCCTATCGACACCTATATCTGAAATGCCTATCGACACCTATATCTGAAATGCCTATCTACACCTATATCTGAAATGCCTATCGACACCTATATCTGAAATGCCTATCGACACCTATATCTGAAATGCCTATCGACACCTATATCTGAAATGCCTATCGACACCTATATCTGAAATGCCTATCGACACCTATTTTTGAAATGCCTATCGGAAACTACATCTGAAATGCCTATCAGCACCTATATTTGAAATGCCTATCGGCAACCATATCTGGAATACCTATCGGCACCTATATTTGAAATGCCTATCGGCTTCTATATCTGAAATGCCTATCGACACCTATATCTGAAATGCCTATCGACACCTATATCTGAAATACCTATCGGCACCTATATCTGAAATGCCTATCGACACCTATATCTGAAATGCCTATCGACACCTATATCTGAAATGCCTATCGACACCTATATCTGAAATGCCTATCGACACCTATATCTGAAATGCCTATCGACACCTATATCTGAAATGCCTATCGACACCTATATCTGAAATGCCTATCGACACCTATATCTGAAATGCCTATCGACACCTATTTTTGAAATGCCTATCGGAAACTACATCTGAAATGCCTATCAGCACCTATATTTGAAATGCCTATCGGCAACCATATCTGGAATGCCTATCGGCACCTATATTTGAAATGCCTATCGGCTTCTATATCTGAAATGCCTATCGGCACCTATTTTTAAACTGCCAATCGGCAACTATATCTGAAATGCCTATCGGCACCTATATCTGAAATGCCTATCGACACCTATATCTGAAATGCCTATCGACACCTATATCAGAAATGCCTATCGACACCTATATCTGAAATGCCTATCGACACCTATATCTGAAATGCCTATCGACACCTATATCTGAAATGCTTATCGACACCTATATCTGAAATGCCTATCGACACCTATATCTGAAATGCCTATCGACACCTATTTTTGAAATGCCTATCGGAAACTACATCTGAAATGCCTATCAGCACCTATATTTGAAATGCCTATCGGCAACCATATCCGGAATGCCTATCGGCACCTATATTTGAAATGCCTATCGGCTTCTATATCTGAAATGCCTATCGGCACCTATTTTTAAAATGCCAATCGGCAACTATATCTGAAATGCCTATCGGCACCTATATCTGAAATGCCTATCGACACCTATATCTGAAATGCCTATCGACACCTATATCTGAAATGCCTATCGACACCTATATCTGAAATGCCTATCGACACCTATATCTGAAATGCCTATCGACACCTATATCTGAAATGCCTATCGACACCTATATCTGAAATGCCTATCGACGCCTATATGTGAAATGCCTAACGACACCTATTTTTGAAATGCCTATCGGAAACTACATCTGAAATGCCTATCAGCACCTATATTTGAAATGCCTATCGGCAACCATATCTGGAATGCCTATCGGCACCTATATTTGAAATGCCTATCGGCTTCTATATCTGAAATGCCTATCGGCACCTATTTTTAAAATGCCAATCGGCAACTATATCTGAAATGCCTATCGGCACCTATATCTGAAATGCCTATCGACACCTATATCTGAAATGCCTATCGACACCTATATCTGAAATGCCTATCGACACCTATATCTGAAATGCCTATCGACACCTATATCTGAAATGCCTATCGACACCTATATCTGAAATGCCTATCGACACATATATCTGAAATGCCTATCGACACCTATATCTGAAATGCCTATTGACACCTATTTTTGAAATGCCTATCGGAAACTACATCTGAAATGCCTATCAGCACCTATATTTGAAATGCCTATCGGCAACCATATCTGGAATGCCTATCGGCACCTATATTTGAAATGCCTATCGGCTTCTATATCTGAAATGCCTATCGGCACCTATTTTTAAAATGCCAATCGGCAACTATATCTGAAATGCCTATCGGCACCTATATCTGAAATGCCTATCGACACCTATATCTGAAATGCCTATCGACACCTATATCTGAAATGCCTATCGACACCTATATCTGAAATGCCTATCGACACCTATATCTGAAATGCCAATTGATACCTATATCTGAAATGCCTATCGACACCTACATCTGAAATGCCTATCGACACCTATATCTGAAATGCCTATCGACACCTATTTTTGAAATGCCTATCGGAAACTACATCTGAAATGCCTATCAGCACCTATATTTGAAATGCCTATCAACAACCATATCTGGAATGCCTATCGCACCTATATTTGAAATGCCTATCGGCTTCAATATCTGAAATGCCTATCGACCCCTATATCTGAAATGCCTATCGACACCTATATCTGAAATGCCTATCGACACCTATATCTGAAATGCCTATCGACACCTATATCTGAAATGCCTATCGACACCTATATCTGAAATGCCTATCGACACCTATTTTTGAAATGCCTATCGGAAACTACATCTGAAATGCCTATCAGCACCTATATTTGAAATGCCTATCGGCAACCATATCTGGAATGCCTATCGGCACCTATATTTGAAATGCCTATCGGCTTCTATATCTGAAATGCCTATCGGCACCTATTTTTAAAATGCCAATCGGCAACTATATCTGAAATGCCTATCGGCACCTATATCTGAAATGCCTATCGACACCTATATCTGAAATGCCTATCGACACCTATATCTGAAATGCCTATCGACACCTATATCTGAAATGCCTATCGACACCTATATCTGAAATGCCTATCGACACCTATATCTGAAATGCCTATCGACACCTATATCTGAAATGCCTATCGACACCTATATCTGAAATGCCTATCGACACCTATATCTGAAATGCCTATCGACACCTATTTTTGAAATGCCTATCGGAAACTACATCTGAAATGCCTATCAGCACCTATATTTGAAATGCCTATCGACACCTATATCTGAAATGCCTATCGACACCTATATCTGAAATGCCTATCGACACCTATATCTGAAATGCCTATCGACACCTATATCTGAAATGCCTATCGACACCTATATCTGAAATGCCTATCGACACCTATATCTGAAATGCCTATCGACACCTATATCTGAAATGCCTATCGACACCTATATCTGAAATGCCTATCGACACCTATTTTTGAAATGCCTATCGGAAACTACATCTGAAATGCCTATCAGCACCTATATTTGAAATGCCTATCGGCAACCATATCTAGAATGCCTATCGGCACCTATATTTGAAATGCCTATCGGCTTCTATATCTGAAATGCCTATCGGCACCTATTTTTAAAATGCCAATCGGCAACTATATCTGAAATGCCTATCGGCACCTATATCTGAAATGCCTATCGACACCTATATCTGAAATGCCTATCGACACCTATATCTGAAATGCCTATCGACACCTATATCTGAAATGCCTATCGACACCTATATCTGAAATGCCTATCGACACCTATATATGAAATGCCTATCGACACCTATATCTGAAATGCCTATCGACACCTATATCTGAAATGCCTATCGACACCTATTTTTGAAATGCCTATCGGAAACTACATCTGAAATGCCTATCAGCACCTATATTTGAAATGCCTTTTGGCAACCATATCTGGAATGCCTATCGGCACCTATATTTGAAATGCCTATCGGCTTCTATATCTGAAATGCCTATCGGCACCTATTTTTAAAATGCCAATCGGCAACTATATCTGAAATGCCTATCGGCACCTATATCTGAAATGCCTATCGACACCTATATCTGAAATGCCTATCGACACCTATATCTGAAATGCCTATCGACACCTATATCTGAAATGCCTATCGACACCTATATCTGAAATGCCTATCGACACCTATATCTAAAATGCCTATCGACACCTATATCTGAAATGCTATCGACACCTATATCTGAAATGCCTATCGACACCTATATCTGAAATGCCTATCGACACCTATATCTGAAATGCCTATCGACACCTATATCTGAAATGCCTATCGACACCTATATCTGAAATGCCTATCGACACCTATATCTAAAATGCCTATCGACACCTATATCTGAAATGCCTATCGACACCTATATCTGAAATGCCTATCGACACCTATATCTGAAATGCCTATCGACACCTATTTTTGAAATGCCTATCGGAAACTACATCTGAAATGCCTATCAGCACCTATATT
Source organism: Venustoraphidia nigricollis (assembly GCA_034508555.1). Lineage (NCBI taxonomy): Eukaryota > Metazoa > Arthropoda > Insecta > Raphidioptera > Raphidiidae > Venustoraphidia > Venustoraphidia nigricollis. Next base: position 332,422 of record JAVRKA010000192.1, on the reverse strand, counting down.
TGAAATGCCTATCGGCAACCATATCTGGAATGCCTATCGGCACCTATATTTGAATTGCTTATCGGCTTCTATATCTGAAATGCCTATCGGCACCTATTTTTAAAATGCCAATCGGCAACTATATCTGAAATGCCTATCGGCACTAATATCTGAAATGCCTATCGACACCTATATCTGAAATGCCTATCGACACCTATATCTGAAATGCCTATCGACACCTATATCTGAAATGCCTATCGACACCTATATCTGAAATGCCTATCGACACCTATATCTGAAATGCCTATCGACACCTATATCTGAGATGCCTATCGACACCTATTTTTGAAATGCCTATCGGAAACTACATCTGAAATGCCTATCAGCACCTATATTTGAAATGCCTATCGGCAACCATATCTGGAATGCCTATCGGCACCTATATTTGAAATGCCTATCGGCTTCTATATCTGAAATGCCTATCGGCACCTATATTTAAAATGCCAATCGGCAACTATATCTGAAATGCCTATCGGAACCTATATCTGAAATGCCTATCGACACCTATATCTGAAATGCCTATCGACACCTATATCTGAAATGCCTATCGACACTTATATCTGAAATGCCTATCGACACCTATATCTAAAATGCCTATCGACACCTATATCTGAAATGCCTATCGACACCTATATCTGAAATGCCTATCGACACCTATATCTGAAATGCCTATCGACACCTATTTTTGAAATGCCTATCGGAAACTACATCTGAAATGCCTATCAGCACCTATATTTGAAATGCCTATCGGCAACCATATCTGGAATGCCTATCGGCACCTATATTTGAAATGCCTATCGGCTTCTATATCTGAAATGCCTATCGGCACTTATTTTTAAAATGCCAATCGGCAACTATATCTGAAATGCCTATCGGCACCTATATCTGAAATGCCTATCGACACCTATATCTGAAATGCCTATCGACACCTATATCTGAAATGCCTATCGACACCTATATCTGAAATGCCTATCGACACCTATATCTGAAATGCCTTTAGACACCTATATCTGAAATGCCTATCGACACCTATATCTGAAATGCCTATCGACACCTATATCTGAAATGCCTTTAGACACCTATATCTGAAATGCCTATCGACACCTATATCTGAAATGCCTATCGACACCTATATCTGAAATACCTATCGACACCTATTTTTGAAATGCCTATCGGAAACTACATCTGAAATGCCTATCAGCACCTATATTTGAAATGCCTATCGGCAACCATATCTGGAATGCCTATCGGCACCTATATTTGAAATGCCTATCGGCTTCTATATCTGAAATGCCTATCGGCACCTATTTTTAAAATGCCAATCGGCAACTATATCTGAAATGCCTATCGGCACCTATATCTGAAATGCCTATCGACACCTATATCTGAAATGCCTATCGACACCTATATCTGAAATACCTATCGACACCTATATCTGAAATGCCTATCGACACCTATTTTTGAAATGCCTATCGGAAACTACATCTGAAATGACTATCAGCACCTATATTTGAAATGCCTATCGGCAACCATATCTGGAATGCCTATCGGCACCTATATTTGAAATGCCTATCGGCTTCTATATCTGAAATGCCTATCGGCACCAATTTTTAAAATGCCAATCGGCAACTATATCTAAAATGCCTATCGGCACCTATATCTGAAATGCCTATCGACACCTATATCTGAAATGCCTATCGACACCTATATCTGAAATGCCTATCGACACCTATATCTAAAATGCCTATCGACACCTATATCTGAAATGCCTATCGACACCTATATCTGAAATGCCTATCGACACCTATATCTGAAATGCCTATCGACACCTATATCTGAAATGCCTATCGACACCTATATCTGAAATGCCTATCGACACCTATTTTTGAAGTGCCTATCGGAAACTACATCTGTAATGCCTATCAGCACCTATATTTGAAATGCCTATCGGCAACCATATCTGGAATGCCTATCGGCACCTATATTTGAAATGCCTATCGGCTTCTATATCTGAAATGCCTATCGGCACCTATTTTTAAAATGCCAATCGGCAACTATATCTGAAATGCCTATCGGCACCTATATCTGAAATGCCTATCGACACCTATATCTGAAATGCCTATCGACACCTATATCTGAAATGCCTATCGACACCTATATCTGAAATGCCTATCGACACCTATATCTGAAATGCCTATCGACACCTATATCTGAAATGCCTATCGACACCTATATCTGAAATGCCAATCGACACCTATATCTGAAATGCCTATCGACACCTATTTTTGAAATGCCTATCGGAAACTACATCTGAAATGCCTATCAGCACCTATATTTGAAATGCCTATCGGCAACCATATCTGGAATGCCTATCGGCACCTATATTTGAATTGCTTATCGGCTTCTATATCTGAAATGCCTATCGGCACCTATTTTTAAAATGCCAATCGGCAACTATATCTGAAATGCCTATCGGCACTAATATCTGAAATGCCTATCGACACCTATATCTGAAATGCCTATCGACACCTATATCTGAAATGCCTATCGACACCTATATCTGTAATGCCTATCGACACCTATATCTGAAATGCCTATCGACACCTATATCTGAAATGCCTATCGACACCTATATCTGAGATGCCTATCGATACCTATTTTTGAAATGCCTATCGGAAACTACATCTGAAATGCCTATCAGCACCTATATTTGAAATGCCTATCGGCAACCATATCTGGAATGCCTATCGGCACCTATATTTGAAATGCCTATCGGCTTCTATATCTGAAATGCCTATCGGCACCTATTTTTAAAATGCCAATCGGCAACTATATCTGAAATGCCTATCGGCACCTATATCTGAAATGCCTATCGACACCTATATCTGAAATGCCTATCGACACCTATATCTGAAATGCCTATCGACACCTATATCTGAAATGCCTATCGACACCTATATCTGAAATGCCTATCGACACTTATATCTGAAATGCCTATCGACACCTATATCTGAAATGCCTATCGACACCTATATCTGAAATGCCTATCGACACCTATATCTGAAATGCCTATCGACACATATATCTGAAATGCCTATCGACACCTATTTTTGAAATGCCTATCGGAAACTACATCTGAAATGCCTATCAGCACCTATATTTGAAATGCCTATCGGCAACCATATCTGGAATGCCTATCGGCACCTATATTTGAAATGCCTATCGGCTTCTATATCTGAAATGCCTATCGGCACCTATTTTTAAAATGCCAATCGGCAACTATATCTGAAATGCCTATCGGCACCTATATCTGAAATGCCTATCGACACCTATATCTGAAATGCCTATCGACACCTATATCTGAAATGCCTATCGACACCTATATCTGAAATGCCTATCGACACCTATATCTGAAATGCCTATCGACACCTATATATGAAATGCCTATCGACACCTATATCTGAAATGCCTATCGACACCTATATCTGAAATGCCTATCGACACCTATTTTTGAAATGCCTATCGGAAACTACATCTGAAATGCCTATCAGCACCTATATTTGAAATGCCTTTTGGCAACCATATCTGGAATGCCTATCGGCACCTATATTTGAAATGCCTATCGGCTTCTATATCTGAAATGCCTATCGGCACCTATTTTTAAAATGCCAATCGGCAACTATATCTGAAATGCCTATCGGCACCTATATCTGAAATGCCTATCGACACCTATATCTGAAATGCCTATCGACACCTATATCTGAAATGCCTATCGACACCTATATCTGAAATGCCTATCGACACCTATATCTGAAATGCCTATCGACACCTATATCTAAAATGCCTATCGACACCTATATCTGAAATGCTATCGACACCTATATCTGAAATGCCTATCGACACCTATATCTGAAATGCCTATCGACACCTATATCTGAAATGCCTATCGACACCTATATCTGAAATGCCTATCGACACCTATATCTGAAATGCCTATCGACACCTATATCTAAAATGCCTATCGACACCTATATCTGAAATGCCTATCGACACCTATATCTGAAATGCCTATCGACACCTATATCTGAAATGCCTATCGACACCTATTTTTGAAATGCCTATCGGAAACTACATCTGAAATGCCTATCAGCACCTATATTTGAAATGCCTATCGGCAACCATATCTGGAATGCCTATCGGCACCTATATTTGAATTGCTTATCGGCTTCTATATCTGAAATGCCTATCGGCACCTATTTTTAAAATGCCAATCGGCAACTATATCTGAAATGCCTATCGGCACTAATATCTGAAATGCCTATCGACACCTATATCTGAAATGCCTATCGACACCTATATCTGAAATGCCTATCGACACCTATATCTGAAATGCCTATCGACACCTATATCTGAAATGCCTATCGACACCTATATCTGAAATGCCTATCGACACCTATATCTGAGATGCCTATCGACACCTATTTTTGAAATGCCTATCGGAAACTACATCTGAAATGCCTATCAGCACCTATATTTGAAATGCCTATCGGCAACCATATCTGGAATGCCTATCGGCACCTATATTTGAAATGCCTATCGGCTTCTATATCTGAAATGCCTATCGGCACCTATATTTAAAATGCCAATCGGCAACTATATCTGAAATGCCTATCGGAACCTATATCTGAAATGCCTATCGACACCTATATCTGAAATGCCTATCGACACCTATATCTGAAATGCCTATCGACACTTATATCTGAAATGCCTATCGACACCTATATCTAAAATGCCTATCGACACCTATATCTGAAATGCCTATCGACACCTATATCTGAAATGCCTATCGACACCTATATCTGAAATGCCTATCGACACCTATTTTTGAAATGCCTATCGGAAACTACATCTGAAATGCCTATCAGCACCTATATTTGAAATGCCTATCGGCAACCATATCTGGAATGCCTATCGGCACCTATATTTGAAATGCCTATCGGCTTCTATATCTGAAATGCCTATCGGCACTTATTTTTAAAATGCCAATCGGCAACTATATCTGAAATGCCTATCGGCACCTATATCTGAAATGCCTATCGACACCTATATCTGAAATGCCTATCGACACCTATATCTGAAATGCCTATCGACACCTATATCTGAAATGCCTATCGACACCTATATCTGAAATGCCTTTAGACACCTATATCTGAAATGCCTATCGACACCTATATCTGAAATGCCTATCGACACCTATATCTGAAATGCCTTTAGACACCTATATCTGAAATGCCTATCGACACCTATATCTGAAATGCCTATCGACACCTATATCTGAAATGCCTATCGACACCTATTTTTGAAATGCCTATCGGAAACTACATCTGAAATGCCTATCAGCACCTATATTTGAAATGCCTATCGGCAACCATATCTGGAATGCCTATCGGCACCTATATTTGAAATGCCTATCGGCTTCTATATCTGAAATGCCTATCGGCACCTATTTTTAAAATGCCAATCGGCAACTATATCTGAAATGCCTATCGGCACCTATATCTGAAATGCCTATCGACACCTATATCTGAAATGCCTATCGACACCTATATCTGAAATACCTATCGACACCTATATCTGAAATGCCTATCGACACCTATTTTTGAAATGCCTATCGGAAACTACATCTGAAATGACTATCAGCACCTATATTTGAAATGCCTATCGGCAACCATATCTGGAATGCCTATCGGCACCTATATTTGAAATGCCTATCGGCTTCTATATCTGAAATGCCTATCGGCACCAATTTTTAAAATGCCAATCGGCAACTATATCTAAAATGCCTATCGGCACCTATATCTGAAATGCCTATCGACACCTATATCTGAAATGCCTATCGACACCTATATCTGAAATGCCTATCGACACCTATATCTAAAATGCCTATCGACACCTATATCTGAAATGCCTATCGACACCTATATCTGAAATGCCTATCGACACCTATATCTGAAATGCCTATCGACACCTATATCTGAAATGCCTATCGACACCTATATCTGAAATGCCTATCGACACCTATTTTTGAAGTGCCTATCGGAAACTACATCTGTAATGCCTATCAGCACCTATATTTGAAATGCCTATCGGCAACCATATCTGGAATGCCTATCGGCACCTATATTTGAAATGCCTATCGGCTTCTATATCTGAAATGCCTATCGGCACCTATTTTTAAAATGCCAATCGGCAACTATATCTGAAATGCCTATCGGCACCTATATCTGAAATGCCTATCGACACCTATATCTGAAATGCCTATCGACACCTATATCTGAAATGCCTATCGACACCTATATCTGAAATGCCTATCGACACCTATATCTGAAATGCCTATCGACACCTATATCTGAAATGCCTATCGACACCTATATCTGAAATGCCAATCGACACCTATATCTGAAATGCCTATCGACACCTATTTTTGAAATGCCTATCGGAAACTACATCTGAAATGCCTATCAGCACCTATATTTGAAATGCCTATCGGCAACCATATCTGGAATGCCTATCGGCACCTATATTTGAATTGCTTATCGGCTTCTATATCTGAAATGCCTATCGGCACCTATTTTTAAAATGCCAATCGGCAACTATATCTGAAATGCCTATCGGCACTAATATCTGAAATGCCTATCGACACCTATATCTGAAATGCCTATCGACACCTATATCTGAAATGCCTATCGACACCTATATCTGAAATGCCTATCGACACCTATATCTGAAATGCCTATCGACACCTATATCTGAAATGCCTATCGACACCTATATCTGAGATGCCTATCGACACCTATTTTTGAAATGCCTATCGGAAACTACATCTGAAATGCCTATCAGCACCTATATTTGAAATGCCTATCGGCAACCATATCTGGAATGCCTATCGGCACCTATATTTGAAATGCCTATCGGCTTCTATATCTGAAATGCCTATCGGCACCTATTTTTAAAATGCCAATCGGCAACTATATCTGAAATGCCTATCGGCACCTATATCTGAAATGCCTATCGACACCTATATCTGAAATGCCTATCGACACCTATATCTGAAATGCCTATCGACACCTATATCTGAAATGCCTATCGACACCTATATCTGAAATGCCTATCGACACTTATATCTGAAATGCCTATCGACACCTATATCTGAAATGCCTATCGACACCTATATCTGAAATGCCTATCGACACCTATATCTGAAATGCCTATCGACACATATATCTGAAATGCCTATCGACACCTATTTTTGAAATGCCTATCGGAAACTACATCTGAAATGCCTATCAGCACCTATATTTGAAATGCCTATCGGCAACCATATCTGGAATGCCTATCGGCACCTATATTTGAAATGCCTATCGGCTTCTATATCTGAAATGCCTATCGGCACCTATTTTTAAAATGCCAATCGGCAACTATATCTGAAATGCCTATCGGCACCTATATCTGAAATGCCTATCGACACCTATATCTGAAATGCCTATCGACACCTATATCTGAAATGCCTATCGACACCTATATCTGAAATGCCTATAGACACCTATATCTGAAATGCCTTTAGACACCTATATCTGAAATGCCTATCGACACCTATATCTGAAATGCCTATCGACACCTATATCTGAAATGCCTTTAGACACCTATATCTGAAATGCCTATCGACACCTATATCTGAAATGCCTATCGACACCTATATCTGAAATGCCTATCGACACCTATTTTTGAAATGCCTATCGGAAACTACATCTGAAATGCCTATCAGCACCTATATTTGAAATGCCTATCGGCAACCATATCTGGAATGCCTATCGGCACCTATATTTGAAATGCCTATCGGCTTCTATATCTGAAATGCCTATCGGCACCTATTTTTAAAATGCCAATCGGCAACTATATCTGAAATGCCTATCGGCACCTATATCTGAAATGCCTATCGACACCTATATCTGAAATACCTATCGACACCTATATCTGAAATGCCTATCGACACCTATTTTTGAAATGCCTATCGGAAACTACATCTGAAATGACTATCAGCACCTATATTTGAAATGCCTATCGGCAACCATATCTGGAAAGCCTGTCGGCACCTATATTTGAAATGCCTATCGGCTTCTATATCTGAAATGCCTATCGGCACCAATTTTTAAAATGCCAATCGGCAACTATATCTAAAATGCCTATCGGCACCTATATCTGAAATGCCTATCGACACCTATATCTGAAATGCCTATCGACACCTATATCTGAAATGCCTATCGACACCTATATCTGAAATGCCTATCGACACCTATATCTGAAATGCCTATCGACACCTATATCTGAAATGCCTATCGACACCTATATCTGAAATGCCTATCGACACCTATATCTGAAATGCCTATCGACACCTATATCTGAAATGCCTATCGACACCTATTTTTGAAGTGCCTATCGGAAACTACATCTGTAATGCCTACCAGCACCTATATTTGAAATGCCTATCGGCAACCATATCTGGAATGCCTATCGGCACCTATATTTGAAATGCCTATCGGCTTCTATATCTGAAATGCCTATCGGCACCTATTTTTAAAATGCCAATCGGCAACTATATCTGAAATGCCTATCGGCACCTATATCTGAAATGCCTATCGACACCTATATCTGAAATGCCTATCGACACCTATATCTGAAATGCCTATCGACACCTATATCTGAAATGCCTATCGACACCTATATCTGAAATGCCTATCGACACCTATATCTGAAATGCCGATCGACACCTATATCTGAAATGCCAATCGACACCTATATCTGAAATGCCTATCGACACCTATTTTTGAAATGCCTATCGGAAACTACATCTGAAATGCCTATCAGCACCTATATTTGAAATGCCTATCGGCAACCATATCTGGAATGCCTATCGGCACCTATATTTGAAATGCCTATCGGCTTCTATATCTGAAATGCCTATCGGCACCTATTTTTAAAATGCCAATCGGCAACTATATCTGAAATGCCTATCGGCACCTATATCTGAAATGCCTATCGACACCTATATCTGAAATGCCTATCGACACCTATATCTGAAATGCCTATCGACACCTATATCTGAAATGCCTATCGACACCTATATCTGAAATGCCTATCGACACCTATATCTGAAATGCCTATCGACACCTATATCTGAAATGCCTATCGACACCTATATCTGAAATGCCTATCGACACCTATATCTGAAATGCCTATCGACACCTATTTTTGAAATGCCTATCGGAAACTACATCTGAAATGCCTATCAGCACCTATATTTGAAATGCCTATCGGCAACCATATCTGGAATGCCTATCGGCACCTATATTTGAAATGCCTATCGGCTTCTATATCTAAAATGCCTATCGGCACCTATTTTTAAAATGCCAATCGGCAACTATATCTGAAATGCCTATCGGCACCTATATCTGAAATGCCTATCGACACCTATATCTGAAATGCCTATCGACACCTATATCTGAAATGCCTATCGACACCTATATCTGAAATGCCTATCGACACCTATATCTGAAATGCCTATCGACACCTATATCTGAAATGCCTATCGACACCTATATCTGAAATGCCTATCGACACCTATATCTGAAATGCCTATCGACACCTATATCTGAAATGCCTATCGACACCTATTTTTGAAATGCCCATCGGAAACTACATCTAAAATGCCTATCAGCACCTATATTTGAAATGCCTATCGACACCTATATCTGAAATGCCTATCGACACCTATATCTGAAATGCCTATCGACACCTATATCTGAAATGCCTATCGACACCTATATCTGAAATGCCTATCGACACCTATATCTGAAATGCCTATCGACACCTATATCTGAAATGCCTATCGACACCTATATCTGAAATGCCTATCGACACCTATTTTTGAAATGCCTATCGGAAACTACATCTGAAATGCCTATCAGCACCTATATTTGAAATGCCTATCGGCAACCATATCTGGAATGCCTATCGGCACCTATATTTGAAATGCCTATCGGCTTCTATATCTGAAATGCCTATCGGCACCTATTTTTAAAATGCCAATCGGCAACTATATCTGAAATGCCTATCGGCACCTATATCTGAAATGCCTATCGACACCTATATCTGAAATGCCTATCGACACCAATATCTGAAATGCCTATCGACACCTATATCTGAAATGCCTATCGACACCTATATCTGAAATGCCTATCGACACCTATATCTGAAATGCCTATCGACACCTATATCTGAAATGCCTATCGACACCTATATCTGAAATGCCTATCGACACCTATTTTTGAAATGCCTATCGGAAACTACATCTGAAATGCCTATCAGCACCTATATTTGAAATGCCTATCGGCAACCATATCTGGAATGCCTATCGGCACCTATATTTGAAATGCCTATCGGCTTCTATATCTGAAATGCCTATCGGCACCTATTTTTAAACTGCCAATCGGCAACTATATCTGAAATGCCTATCGGCACCTATATCTGAAATGCCTATCGACACCTATATCTGAAATGCCTATCGACACCTATATCTGAAATGCCTATCGACACCTATATCTGAAATGCCTATCGACACCTATATTTGAAATGCCTATCGACACCTATATCTGAAATGCTTATCGACACCTATATCTGAAATGCCTATCGACACCTATATCTGAAATGCCTATCGACACCTATTTTTGAAATGCCTATCGGAAACTACATCTGAAATGCCTATTAGCACCTATATTTGAAATGCCTATCGGCAACCATATCTGGAATGCCTATCGGCACCTATATTTGAAATGCCTATCGGCTTCTATATCTGAAATGCCTATCGGCACCTATTTTTAAAATGCCAATCGGCAACTATATCTGAAATGCCTATCGGCACCTATATCTGAAATGCCTATCGACACCTATATCTGAAATGCCTATCGACACCTATATCTGAAATGCCTATCGACACCTATATCTGAAATGCCTATCGACACCTATATCTGAAATGCCTATCGACACCTATATCTGAAATGCCTATCGACACCTATATCTGAAATGCCTATCGACACCTATATGTGAAATGCCTAACGACACCTATTTTTGAAATGCCTATCGGAAACTACATCTGAAATGCCTATCAGCACCTATATTTGAAATGCCTATCGGCAACCATATCTGGAATGCCTATCGGCACCTATATTTGAAATGCCTATCGGCTTCTATATCTGAAATGCCTATCGGCACCTATTTTTAAAATGCCAATCGGCAACTATATCTGAAATGCCTATCGGCACCTATATCTGAAATGCCTATCGACACCTATATCTGAAATGCCTATCGACACCTGTATCTGAAATGCCTATCGACACCTATATCTGAAATGCCTATCGACACCTATATCTGAAATGCCTATCGACACCTATATCTGAAATGCCTATCGACACATATATCTGAAATGCCTATCGACACCTATATCTGAAATGCCTATCGACACCTATTTTTGAAATGCCTATCGGAAACTACATCTGAAATGCCTATCAGCACCTATATTTGAAATGCCTATCGGCAACCATATCTGGAATGCCTATCGGCACCTATATTTGAAATGCCTATCGGCTTCTATATCTGAAATGCCTATCGGCACCTATTTTTAAAATGCCAATCGGCAACTATATCTGAAATGCCTATCGGCACCTATATCTGAAATGCCTATCGACACCTATATCTGAAATGCCTATCGACACCTATATCTGAAATGCCTATCGACACCTATATCTGAAATGCCTATCGACACCTATATCTGAAATGCCAATTGATACCTATATCTGAAATGCCTATCGACACCTACATCTGAAATGCCTATCGACACCTATATCTGAAATGCCTATCGACACCTATATCTGAAATGCCTATCGACACCTATTTTTGAAATGCCTATCGGAAACTACATCTGAAATGCCTATCAGCACCTATATTTGAAATGCCTATCGGCAACCATATCTGGAATGCCTATCGGCACCTATATTTGAAATGCCTATCGGCTTCTATATCTGAAATGCCTATCGGCACCTATTTTTAAAATGCCAATCGGCAACTATATCTGAAATGCCTATCGGCACCTATATCTGAAATGCCTATCGACACCTATATCTGAAATGCCTATCGACACCTATATCTGAAATACCTATCGACACCTATATCTGAAATGCCTATCGACACCTATTTTTGAAATGCCTATCGGAAACTACATCTGAAATGACTATCAGCACCTATATTTGAAATGCCTATCGGCAACCATATCTGGAATGCCTATTGGCACCTATATTTGAAATGCCTATCGGCTTCTATATCTGAAATGCCTATCGGCACCAATTTTTAAAATGCCAATCGGCAACTATATCTAAAATGCCTATCGGCACCTATATCTGAAATGCCTATCGACACCTATATCTGAAATGCCTATCGACACCTATATCTGAAATGCCTATCGACACCTATATCTGAAATGCCTATCGACACCTATATCTGAAATGCCTATCGACACCTATATCTGAAATGCCTATCGACACCTATATCTGAAATGCCTATCGACACCTATATCTGAAATGCCTATCGACACCTATTTTTGAAGTGCCTATCGGAAACTACATCTGTAATGCCTATCAGCACCTATATTTGAAATGCCTATCGGCAACCATATCTGGAATGCCTATCGGCACCTATATTTAAAATGCCTATCGGCTTCTATATCTGAAATGCCTATCGGCACCTATTTTTAAAATGCCAATCGGCAACTATATCTGAAATGCCTATCGGCACCTATATCTGAAATGCCTATCGACACCTATATCTGAAATGCCTATCGACACCTATATCTGAAATGCCTATCGACACCTATATCTGAAATGCCTATCGACACCTATATCTGAAATGCCTATCGACACCTATATCTGAAATGCCTATCGACACCTATATCTGAAATGCCAATCGACACCTATATCTGAAATGCCTATCGACACCTATTTTTGAAATGCCTATCGGAAACTACATCTGAAATGCCTATCAGCACCTATATTTGAAATGCCTATCGGCAACCATATCTGGAATGCCTATCGGCACCTATATTTGAAATGCCTATCGGCTTCTATATCTGAAATGCCTTTCGGCACCTATTTTTAAAATGCCAATCGGCAACTATATCTGAAATGCCTATCGGCACCTATATCTGAAATGCCTATCGACACCTATATCTGAAATGCCTATCGACACCTATATCTGAAATGCCTATCAACACCTATATCTGAAATGCCTATCGACACCTATATCTGAAATGCCTATCGACACCTATATCTGAAATGCCTATCGACACCTATATCTGAAATGCCTATCGACACCTATATCTGAAATGCCTATCGACACCTATATCTGAAATGCCTATCGACACCTATTTTTGAAATGCCTATCGGAAACTACATCTGAAATGCCTATCAGCACCTATATTTGAAATGCCTATCGGCAACCATATCTGGAATGCCTATCGGCACCTATATTTGAAATGCCTATCGGCTTCTATATCTAAAATGCCTATCGGCACCTATGTTTAAAATGCCAATCGGCAACTATATCTGAAATGCCTATCGGCACCTATATCTGAAATGCCTATCGACACCTATATCTGAAATGCCTATCGACACCTATATCTGAAATGCCTATCGACACCTATATCTGAAATGCCTATCGACACCTATATCTGAAATGCCTATCGACACCTATTTTTGAAATGCCTATCGGAAACTACATCTGAAATGCCTATCAGCACCTATATTTGAAATGCCTATCGGCAACCATATCTGGAATGCCTATCGGCACCTATATTTGAAATGCCTATCGGCTTCTATATCTGAAATGCCTATCGGCACCTATTTTTAAAATGCCAATCGGCAACTATATCTGAAATGCCTATCGGCACCTATATCTGAAATGCCTATCGACACCTATATCTGAAATGCCTATCGACACCTATATCTGAAATGCCTATCGACACCTATATCTGAAATGCCTATCGACACCTATATCTGAAATGCCTATCGACACCTATATCTGAAATGCCTATCGACACCTATATCTGAAATGCCTATCGACACCTATTTTTGAAATGCCTATCGGAAACTACATCTGAAATGCCTATCAGCACCTATATTTGAAATGCCTATCGGCAACCATATCTGGAATGCCTATCGGCACCTATATTTGAAATGCCTATCGGCTTCTATATCTGAAATGCCTATCGGCACCTATTTTAAACTGCCAATCGGCAACTATATCTGAAATGCCTATCGGCACCTATATCTGAAATGCCTATCGACACCTATATCTGAAATGCCTATCGACACCTATATCTGAAATGCCTATCGACACCTATATCTGAAATGCCTATCGACACCTATATCTGAAATGCCTATCGACACCTATATCTGAAATGCTTATCGACACCTATATCTGAAATGCCTATCGACACCTATATCTGAAATGCCTATCGACACCTATTTTTGAAATGCCTATCGGAAACTACATCTGAAATGCCTATCAGCACCTATATTTGAAATGCCTATCGGCAACCATATCTGGAATGCCTATCGGCACCTATATTTGAAATGCCTATCGGCTTCTATATCTGAAATGCCTATCGGCACCTATTTTTAAAATGCCAATCGGCAACTATATCTGAAATGCCTATCGGCACCTATATCTGAAATGCCTATCGACACCTATATCTGAAATGCCTATCGACACCTATATCTGAAATGCCTATCGACACCTATATCTGAAATGCCTATCGACACCTATATCTGAAATGCCTATCGACACCTATATCTGAAATGCCTATCGACACCTATATCTGAAATGCCTATCGACACCTATATGTGAAATGCCTAACGACACCTATTTTTGAAATGCCTATCGGAAACTACATCTAAAATGCCTATCAGCACCTATATTTGAAATGCCTATCGGCAACCATATCTGGAATGCCTATCGGCACCTATATTTGAAATGCCTATCGGCTTCTATATCTGAAATGCCTATCGGCACCTATTTTTAAAATGCCAATCGGCAACTATATCTGAAATGCCTATCGGCACCTATATCTGAAATGCCTATCGACACCTATATCTGAAATGCCTATCGACACCTATATCTGAAATGCCTATCGACACCTATATCTGAAATGCCTATCGACACCTATATCTGAAATGCCTATCGACACCTATATCTGAAATGCCTATCGACACATATATCTGAAATGCCTATCGACACCTATATCTGTAATGCCTATCGACACCTATTTTTGAAATGCCTATCGGAAACTACATCTGAAATGCCTATCAGCACCTATATTTGAAATGCCTATCGGCAACCATATCTGGAATGCCTATCGGCACCTATATTTGAAATGCCTATCGGCTTCTATATCTGAAATGCCTATCGGCACCTATTTTTAAAATGCCAATCGGCAACTATATCTGAAATGCCTATCGGCACCTATATCTGAAATGCCTATCGACACCTATATCTGAAATGCCTATCGACACCTATATCTGAAATGCCTATCGACACCTATATCTGAAATGCCTATCGACACCTATATCTGAAATGCCTATCGACACCTATATCTGAAATGCCTATCGACACCTATATCTGAAATGCCTATCGACACCTATATCTGAAATGCCTATCGACACCTATATCTGAAATGCCTATCGACACCTATATCTGAAATGCCTATCGACACCTATATCTGAAATGCCTATCGACACCTATTTTTGAAATGCCTATCGGAAACTACATCTGAAATGCCTATCAGCACCTATATTTGAAATGCCTATCGGCTTCTATATCTGAAATGCCTATCGGCACCTATTTTTAAAATGCCAATCGGCAACTATATCTGAAATGCCTATCGGTACCTATATCTGAAATGCCTATCGACACCTATATCTGAAATGCCTATCGACACCTATATCTGAAATGCCTATCGACACCTATATCTGAAATGCCTATCGACACCTATATCTGAAATGCCTATCGACACCTATATCTAAAATGCCTATCGACACCTATATCTGAAATGCCTATCGACACCTATATCTGAAATGCCTATCGACACCTATATCTGAAATGCCTATCGACACCTATATCTGAAATGCCTATCGGCTTCTATATCTGAAATGCCTATCGGCACTTATTTTTAAAATGCCAATCGGCAACTATATCTGAAATGCCTATCGGCACCTATATCTGAAATGCCTATCGACACCTATATCTGAAATGCCTATCGACACCTATATCTGAAATGCCTATCGACACCTATATCTGAAATGCCTATCGACACTATATCTGAAATGCCTTTAGACACCTATATCTGAAATGCCTATCGACACCTATATCTGAAATGCCTATCGACACCTATATCTGAAATGCCTTTAGACACCTATATCTGAAATGCCTATCGACACCTATATCTGAAATGCCTATCGACACCTATATCTGAAATGCCTATCGACACCTATTTTTGAAATGCCTATCGGAAACTACATCTGAAATGCCTATCAGCACCTATATTTGAAATGCCTATCGGCAACCATATCTGGAATGCCTATCGGCACCTATATTTGAAATGCCTATCGGCTTCTATATCTGAAATGCCTATCGGCACCTATTTTTAAAATGCCAATCGGCAACTATATCTGAAATGCCTATCGGCACCTATATCTGAAATGCCTATCGACACCTATATCTGAAATGCCTATCGACACCTATATCTGAAATACCTATCGACACCTATATCTGAAATGCCTATCGACACCTATTTTTGAAATGCCTATCGGAAACTACATCTGAAATGACTATCAGCACCTATATTTGAAATGCCTATCGGCAACCATATCTGGAATGCCTATCGGCACCTATATTTGAAATGCCTATCGGCTTCTATATCTGAAATGCCTATCGGCACCAATTTTTAAAATGCCAATCGGCAACTATATCTAAAATGCCTATCGGCACCTATATCTGAAATGCCTATCGACACCTATATCTGAAATGCCTATCGACACCTATCTCTGAAATGCCTATCGACACCTATATCAGAAATGCCTATCGACACCTATATCTGAAATGCCTATCGACACCTATATCTGAAATGCCTATCGACACCTATATCTGAAATGCCTATCGACACCTATATCTGAAATGCCTATCGACACCTATATCTGAAATGCCTATCGACACCTATTTTTGAAGTGCCTATCGGAAACTACATCTGTAATGCCTATCAGCACCTATATTTGAAATGCCTATCGGCAACCATATCTGGAATGCCTATCGGCACCTATATTTGAAATGCCTATCGGCTTCTATATCTGAAATGCCTATCGGCACCTATTTTTAAAATGCCAATCGGCAACTATATCTGAAATGCCTATCGGCACTAATATCTGAAATGCCTATCGACACCTATATCTGAAATGCCTATCGACACCTATATCTGAAATGCCTATCGACACCTATATCTGAAATGCCTATCGACACCTATATCTGAAATGCCTATCGACACCTATATCTGAAATGCCTATCGACACCTATATCTGAGATGCCTATCGACACCTATTTTTGAAATGCCTATCGGAAACTACATCTGAAATGCCTATCAGCACCTATATTTGAAATGCCTATCGGCAACCATATCTGGAATGCCTATCGGCACCTATATTTGAAATGCCTATCGGCTTCTATATCTGAAATGCCTATCGGCACCTATTTTTAAAATGCCAATCGGCAACTATATCTGAAATGCCTATCGGCACCTATATCTGAAATGCCTATCGACACCTATATCTGAAATGCCTATCGACACCTATATCTGAAATGCCTATCGACACTTATATCTGAAATGCCTATCGACACCTATATCTGAAATGCCTATCGACACCTATATCTGAAATGCCTATCGACACCTATATCTGAAATGCCTATCGACACCTATATCTGAAATGCCTATCGACACCTATTATTGAAATGCCTATCGGAAACTACATCTGAAATGCCTATCAGCACCTATATTTGAAATGCCTATCGGCAACCATATCTGGAATGCCTATCGGCACCTATAATTGAAATGCCTATCGGCTTCTATATCTGAAATGCCTATCGGCACTTATTTTTAAAATGCCAATCGGCAACTATATCTGAAATGCCTATCGGCACCTATATCTGAAATGCCTATCGACACCTATATCTGAAATGCCTATCGACACCTATATCTGAAATGCCTATCGACACCTATATCTGAAATGCCTATCGACACCTATATCTGAAATGCCTTTAGACACCTATATCTGAAATGCCTATCGACACCTATATCTGAAATGCCTATCGACACCTATATCTGAAATGCCTTTAGACACCTATATCTGAAATGCCTATCGACACCTATATCTGAAATGCCTATCGACACCTATATCTGAAATGCCTATCGACACCTATTTTTAAAATGCCTATCGGAAACTACATCTGAAATGCCTATCAGCACCTATATTTGAAATGCCTATCGGCAACCATATCTGGAATGCCTATCGGCACCTATATTTGAAATGCCTATCGGCTTCTATATCTGAAATGCCTATCGGCACCTATTTTTAAAATGCCAATCGGCAACTATATCTGAAATGCCTATCGGCACCTATATCTGAAATGCCTATCGAGACCTATATCTGAAATGCCTATCGACACCTATATCTGAAATACCTATCGACACCTATATCTGAAATGCCTATCGACACCTATTTTTGAAATGCCTATCGGAAACTACATCTGAAATGACTATCAGCACCTATATTTGAAATGCCTATCGGCAACCATATCTGGAATGCCTATCGGCACCTATATTTGAAATGCCTATCGGCTTCTATATCTGAAATGCCTATCGGCACCAATTTTTAAAATGCCAATCGGCAACTATATCTAAAATGCCTATCGGCACCTATATCTGAAATGCCTATAGACACCTATATCTGAAATGCCTATCGACACCTATATCTGAAATGCCTATCGACACCTATATCTGAAATGCCTATCGACACCTATATCTGAAATGCCTATCGACACCTATATCTGAAATGCCTATCGACACCTATATCTGAAATGCCTATCGACACCTATATCTGAAATGCCTATCGACACCTATATCTGAAATGCCTATCGACACCTATTTTTGAAGTGCCTATCGGAAACTACATCTGTAATGCCTATCAGCACCTATATTTGAAATGCCTATCGGCAACCATATCTGGAATGCCTATCGGCACCTATATTTGAAATGCCTATCGGCTTCTATATCTGAAATGCCTATCGGCACCTATTTTTAAAATGCCAATCGGCAACTATATCTGAAATGCCTATCGGCACCTATATCTGAAATGCCTATCGACACCTATATCTGAAATGCCTATCGACACCTATATCTGAAATGCCTATCGACACCTATATCTTAAATGCCTATTGACACCTATATCTGAAATGCCTATCGACACCTATATCTGAAATGCCTATCGACACCTATATCTGAAATGCCAATCGACACCTATATCTGAAATGCTAATCGACACCTATTTTTGAAATGCCTATCGGAAACTACATCTGAAATGCCTATCAGCACCTATATTTGAAATGCCTATCGGCAACCATATCTGGAATGCCTATCGGCACCTATATTTGAAATGCCTATCGGCTTCTATATCTGAAATGCCTATCGGCACCTATTTTTAAAATGCCAATCGGCAACTATATCTGAAATGCCTATCGGCACCTATATCTGAAATGCCTATCGACACCTATATCTGAAATGCCTATCGACACCTATATCTGAAATGCCTATCGACACCTATATCTGAAATGCCTATCGACACCTATATCTGAAATGCCTACCGACACCTATATCTGAAATGCCTATCGACACCTATATCTGAAATGCCTATCGACACCTATATCTGAAATGCCTATCGACACCTATTTTTGAAATGCCTATCGGAAACTACATCTGAAATGCCTATCAGCACCTATATTTGAAATGCCTATCGGCAACCATATCTGGAATGCCTATCGGCACCTATATTTGAAATGCCTATCGGCTTCTATATCTAAAATGCCTATCGGCACCTATTTTTAAAATGCCAATCGGCAACTATATCTGAAATGCCTATCGGCACCTATATCTGAAATGCCTATCGACACCTATATCTGAAATGCCTATCGACACCTATATCTGAAATGCCTATCGACACCTATATCTGAAATGCCTATCGACACCTATATCTGAAATGCCTATCGACACCTATATCTGAAATGCCTATCGACACCTATATCTGAAATGCCTATCGACACCTATATCTGAAATGCCTATCGACACCTATTTTTGAAATGCCTATCGGAAACTACATCTGAAATGCCTATCAGCACCTATATTTGAAATGCCTATCGACACCTATATCTGAAATGCCTATCGACACCTATATCTGAAATGCCTATCGACACCTATATCTGAAATGCCTATCGACACATATATCTGAAATGCCTATCGACACCTATATCTGAAATGCCTATCGACACCTATATCTGAAATGCCTATCGACACCTATATCTGAAATGCCTATCGACACCTATATCTGAAATGCCTATCGACACCTATTTTTGAAATGCCTATCGGAAACTACATCTGAAATGCCTATCAGCACCTATATTTGAAATGCCTATCGGCAACCATATCTGGAATGCCTATCGGCACCTATATTTGAAATGCCTATCGGCTTCTATATCTAAAATGCCTATCGGCACCTATTTTTAAAATGCCAATCGGCAACTATATCTGAAATGCCTATCGGCACCTATATCTGAAATGCCTATCGACACCTATATCTGAAATGCCTATCGACACCTATATCTGAAATGCCTATCGACACCTATATCTGAAATGCCTATCGACACCTATATCTGAAATGCCTATCGACACCTATATCTGAAATGCCTATCGACACCTATATCTGAAATGCCTATCGACACCTATATCTGAAATGCCTATCGACACCTATTTTTGAAATGCATTTCGGAAACTACATCTGAAATGCCTATCAGCACCTATATTTTAAATGCCTATCGGCAACCATATCTGGAATGCCTATCGGCACCTATATTTGAAATGCCTATCGGCTTCTATATCTGAAATGCCTATCGGCACCTATTTTTAAACTGCCAATCGGCAACTATATCTGAAATGCCTATCGGCACCTATATCTGAAATGCCTATCGACACCTATATCTGAAATGCCTATCGACACCTATATCTGAAATGCCTATCGACACCTATATCTGAAATGCCTATCGACACCTATATCTGAAATGCCTATCGACACCTATATCTGAAATGCTTATCGACACCTATATCTGAAATGCCTATCGACACCTATATCTGAAATGCCTATCGACACCTATTTTTGAAATGCCTATCGGAAACTACATCTGAAATGCCTATCAGCTCCTATATTTGAAATGCCTATCGGCAACCATATCTGGAATGCCTATCGGCACCTATATTTGAAATGCCTATCGGCTTCTATATCTGAAATGCCAATCGGCAACTATATCTAAAATGCCTATCGGCACCTATATCTGAAATGCCTATAGACACCTATATCTGAAATGCCTATCGACACCTATATCTGAAATGCCTATCGACACCTATATCTGAAATGCCTATCGACACCTATATCTGAAATGCCTATCGACACCTATATCTGAAATGCCTATCGACACCTATATCTGAAATGCGTATCGACACCTATATCTGAAATGCCTATCGACACCTATATCTGAAATGCCTATCGACACCTATTTTTGAAGTGCCTATCGGAAACTACATCTGTAATGCCTATCAGCACCTATATTTGAAATGCCTATCGGTAACCATATCTGGAATGCCTATCGGCACCTATATTTGAAATGCCTATCGGCTTCTATATCTGAAATGCCTATCGGCACCTATTTTTAAAATGCCAATCGGCAACTATATCTGAAATGCCTATCGGCACCTATATCTGAAATGCCTATCGACACCTATATCTGAAATGCCTATCGACACCTATATCTGAAATGCCTATCGACACCTATATCTGAAATGCCTATCGACACCTATATCTGAAATGCCTATCGACACCTATATCTGAAATGCCTATCGACACCTATATCTGAAATGCCAATCGACACCTATATCTGAAATGCCTATCGACACCTATTTTTGAAATGCCTATCGGAAACTACATCTGAAATGCCTATCAGCACCTATATTTGAAATGCCTATCGGCAACCATATCTGGAATGCCTATCGGCACCTATATTTGAAATGCCTATCGGCTTCTATATCTGAAATGCCTATCGGCACCTATTTTTAAAATGCCAATCGGCAACTATATCTGAAATGCCTATCGGCACCTATATCTGAAATGCCTATCGACACCTATATCTGAAATGCCTATCGACACCTATATCTGAAATGCCTATCGACACCTATATCTGAAATGCCTATCGACACCTATATCTGAAATGCCTATCGACACCTATTTTTGAAATGCCTATCGGAAACTACATCTGAAATGCCTATCAGCACCTATATTTGAAATGCCTATCGACACCTATATCTGAAATGCCTATCGACACCTATATCTGAAATGCCTATCGACACCTATATCTGAAATGCCTATCGACACCTATATCTGAAATGCCTATCGACACCTATATCTGAAATGCCTATCGACACCTATATCTGAAATGCCTATCGACACCTATATCTGAAATGCCTATCGACACCTATATCTGAAATGCCTATCGACACCTATTTTTGAAATGCCTATCGGAAACTACATCTGAAATGCCTATCAGCACCTATATTTGAAATGCCTATCGGCAACCATATCTGGAATGCCTATCGGCACCTATATTTGAAATGCCTATCGGCTTCTATATCTAAAATGCCTATCGGCACCTATTTTTAAAATGCCAATCGGCAACTATATCTGAAATGCCTATCGGCACCTATATCTGAAATGCCTATCGACACCTATATCTGAAATGCCTATCGACACCTATATCTGAAATGCCTATCGACACCTATATCTGAAATGCCTATCGACACCTATATCTGAAATGCCTATCGACACCTATATCTGAAATGCCTATCGACACCTATATCTGAAATGCCTATCGACACCTATATCTGAAATGCCTATCGACACCTATTTTTGAAATGCATTTCGGAAACTACATCTGAAATGCCTATCAGCACCTATATTTTAAATGCCTATCGGCAACCATATCTGGAATGCCTATCGGCACCTATATTTGAAATGCCTATCGGCTTCTATATCTGAAATGCCTATCGGCACCTATTTTTAAACTGCCAATCGGCAACTATATCTGAAATGCCTATCGGCACCTATATCTGAAATGCCTATCGACACCTATATCTGAAATGCCTATCGACACCTATATCTGAAATGCCTATCGACACCTATATCTGAAATGCCTATCGACACCTATATCTGAAATGCCTATCGACACCTATATCTGAAATGCTTATCGACACCTATATCTGAAATGCCTATCGACACCTATATCTGAAATGCCTATCGACACCTATTTTTGAAATGCCTATCGGAAACTACATCTGAAATGCCTATCAGCTCCTATATTTGAAATGCCTATCGGCAACCATATCTGGAATGCCTATCGGCACCTATATTTGAAATGCCTATCGGCTTCTATATCTGAAATGCCAATCGGCAACTATATCTAAAATGCCTATCGGCACCTATATCTGAAATGCCTATAGACACCTATATCTGAAATGCCTATCGACACCTATATCTGAAATGCCTATCGACACCTATATCTGAAATGCCTATCGACACCTATATCTGAAATGCCTATCGACACCTATATCTGAAATGCCTATCGACACCTATATCTGAAATGCGTATCGACACCTATATCTGAAATGCCTATCGACACCTATATCTGAAATGCCTATCGACACCTATTTTTGAAGTGCCTATCGGAAACTACATCTGTAATGCCTATCAGCACCTATATTTGAAATGCCTATCGGTAACCATATCTGGAATGCCTATCGGCACCTATATTTGAAATGCCTATCGGCTTCTATATCTGAAATGCCTATCGGCACCTATTTTTAAAATGCCAATCGGCAACTATATCTGAAATGCCTATCGGCACCTATATCTGAAATGCCTATCGACACCTATATCTGAAATGCCTATCGACACCTATATCTGAAATGCCTATCGACACCTATATCTGAAATGCCTATCGACACCTATATCTGAAATGCCTATCGACACCTATATCTGAAATGCCTATCGACACCTATATCTGAAATGCCAATCGACACCTATATCTGAAATGCCTATCGACACCTATTTTTGAAATGCCTATCGGAAACTACATCTGAAATGCCTATCAGCACCTATATTTGAAATGCCTATCGGCAACCATATCTGGAATGCCTATCGGCACCTATATTTGAAATGCCTATCGGCTTCTATATCTGAAATGCCTATCGGCACCTATTTTTAAAATGCCAATCGGCAACTATATCTGAAATGCCTATCGGCACCTATATCTGAAATGCCTATCGACACCTATATCTGAAATGCCTATCGACACCTATATCTGAAATGCCTATCGACACCTATATCTGAAATGCCTATCGACACCTATATCTGAAATGCCTATCGACACCTATATCTGAAATGCCTATCGACACCTATATCTGAAATGCCTATCGACACCTATATCTGAAATGCCTATCGACACCTATTTTTGAAATGCCTATCGGAAACTACATCTGAAATGCCTATCAGCACCTATATTTGAAATGCCTATCGGCAACCATATCTGGAATGCCTATCGGCACCTATATTTGAAATGCCTATCGGCTTCTATATCTGAAATGCCTATCGGCACCTATTTTTAAAATGCCAATCGGCAACTATATCTGAAATGCCTATCGGCACCTATATCTGAAATGCCTATCGACACCTATATCTGAAATGCCTATCGACACCTATATCTGAAATGCCTATCGACACCTATATCTGAAATGCCTATCGACACCTATATCTGAAATGCCTATCGACACCTATATCTGAAATGCCTATCGACACATATATCTGAAATGCCTATCGACACCTATATCTGAAATGCCTATCGACACCTATTTTTGAAATGCCTATCGGAAACTACATCTGAAATGCCTATCAGCACCTATATTTGAAATGCCTATCGGCAACCATATCTGGAATGCCTATCGGCACCTATATTTGAAATGCCTATCGGCTTCTATATCTGAAATGCCTATCGGCACCTATTTTTAAAATGCCAATCGGCAACTATATCTGAAATGCCTATCGGCACCTATATCTGAAATGCCTATCGACACCTATATCTGAAATGCCTATCGACACCTATATCTGAAATGCCTATCGACACCTATATCTGAAATGCCAATCGACACCTATATCTGAAATGCCAATTGATACCTATATCTGTAATGCCTATCGACACCTACATCTGAAATGCCTATCGATACCTATATCTGAAATGCCTATCGACACCTATATCTGAAATGCCTATCGACACCTATTTTTGAAATGCCTATCGGAAACTACATCTAAAATGCCTATCAGCACCTATATTTGAAATGCCTATCGGCAACCATATCTGGAATGCCTATCGGCACCTATATTTGAAATGCCTATCGGCTTCTATATCTGAAATGCCTATCGGCACCTATTTTTAAAATGCCAATCGGCAACTATATCTGAAATGCCTATCGGCAACTATATCTGAAATGCCTATCGACACCTATATCTGAAATGCCTATCGACACCTATATCTGAAATACCTATCGACACCTATATCTGAAATGCCTATCGACACCTATTTTTGAAATGCCTATCGGAAACTACATCTGAAATGACTATCAGCACCTATATTTGAAATGCCTATCGGCAACCATATCTGGAATGCCTATCGGCACCTATATTTGAAATGCCTATCGGCTTCTATATCTGAAATGCCTATCGGCACCAATTTTTAAAATGCCAATCGGCAACTATATCTAAAATGCCTATCGGCACCTATATCTGAAATGCCTATCGACACCTATATCTGAAATGCCTATCGACACCTATATCTGAAATGCCTATCGAAACCTATATCTGAAATGCCTATCGACACCTATATCTGAAATGCCTATCGACACCTATATCTGAAATGCCTATCGACACCTATATCTGAAATGCCTATCGACACCTATATCTGAAATGCCTATCGACACCTATATCTGAAATGCCTATCGACACCTATTTTTGAAGTGCCTATCGGAAACTACATCTGTAATGCCTATCAGCACCTATATTTGAAATGCC
The DNA here is from genome assembly GCA_034508555.1 of Venustoraphidia nigricollis. NCBI lineage: Eukaryota > Metazoa > Arthropoda > Insecta > Raphidioptera > Raphidiidae > Venustoraphidia > Venustoraphidia nigricollis. Next base: position 305,741 of record JAVRKA010000192.1, on the reverse strand, counting down.
TATCGGCAACCATATCTGGAATGCCTATCGGCACCTATATTTGAAATGCCTATCGGCTTCTATATCTGAAATGCCTATCGGCACCTATTTTTAAAATGCCTATCGGCAACTATATCTGAAATGCCTATCGGCACCTATATCTGACATGCCTATCGACACCTATATCTGAAATGCCTATCGACACCTATATCTGAAATGCCTATCGACACCTATATCTGAAATGCCTATCGACACCTATATCTGAAATGCCTATCGACACCTATATCTGAAATGCCTATCGACACCTATATCTGAAATGCCAATCGACACCTATATCTGAAATGCCTATCGACACCTATTTTTGAAATGCCTATCGGAAACTACATCTGAAATGCCTATCAGCACCTATATTTGAAATGCCTATCGGCAACCATATCTGGAATGCCTATCGGCACCTATATTTGAAATGCCTATCGGCTTCTATATCTGAAATGCCTATCGGCACCTATTTTTAAAATGCCAATCGGCAACTATATCTGAAATGCCTATCGGCACCTATATCTGAAATGCCTATCGACACCTATATCTGAAATGCCTATCGACACCTATATCTGAAATGCCTATCGACACCTATATCTGAAATGCCTATCGACACCTATATCTGAAATGCCTATCGACACCTATATCTGAAATGCCTATCGACACCTATATCTGAAATGCCTATCGACACCTATATCTGAAATGCCTATCGACACCTATTTTTGAAATGCCTATCGGAAACTACATCTGAAATGCCTATCAGCACCTATATTTGAAATGCCTATCGGCAACCATATCTGGAATGCCTATCGGCACCTATATTTGAAATGCCTATCGGCTTCTATATCTAAAATGCCTATCGGCACCTATTTTTAAAATGCCAATCGGCAACTATATCTGAAATGCCTATCGGCACCTATATCTGAAATGCCTATCGACACCTATATCTGAAATGCCTATCGACACCTATATCTGAAATGCCTATCGACACCTATATCTGAAATGCCTATCGACACCTATATCTGAAATGCCTATCGACACCTATATCTGAAATGCCTATCGACACCTATATCTGAAATGCCTATCGACACCTATATCTGAAATGCCTATCGACACCTATATCTGAAATGCCTATCGACACCTATATCTGAAATGCCTATCGACACCTATTTTTGAAATGCCTATCGGAAACTACATCTGAAATGCCTATCAGCACCTATATTTGAAATGCCTATCGACACCTATATCTGAAATGCCTATCGACACCTATATCTGAAATGCCTATCGACACCTATATCTGAAATGCCTATCGACACCTATATCTGAAATGCCTATCGACACCTATATCTGAAATGCCTATCGACACCTATATCTGAAATGCCTATCGACACCTATATCTGAAATGCCTATCGACACCTATATCTGAAATGCCTATCGACACCTATTTTTGAAATGCCTATCGGAAACTACATCTGAAATGCCTATCAGCACCTATATTTGAAATGCCTATCGGCAACCATATCTGGAATGCCTATCGGCACCTATATTTGAAATGCCTATCGGCTTCTATATCTGAAATGCCTATCGGCACCTATTTTTAAAATGCCAATCGGCAACTATATCTGAAATGCCTATCGGCACCTATATCTGAAATGCCTATCGACACCTATATCTGAAATGCCTATCGACACCTATATCTGAAATGCCTATCGACACCTATATCTGAAATGCCTATCGACACCTATATCTGAAATGCCTATCGACACCTATATCTGAAATGCCTATCGACACCTATATCTGAAATGCCTATCGACACCTATATCTGAAATGCCTATCGACACCTATTTTTGAAATGCCTATCGGAAACTACATCTGAAATGCCTATCAGCACCTATATTTGAAATGCCTATCGGCAACCATATCTGGAATGCCTATCGGCACCTATATTTGAAATGCCTATCGGCTTCTATATCTGAAATGCCTATCGGCACCTATTTTTAAACTGCCAATCGGCAACTATATCTGAAATGCCTATCGGCACCTATATCTGAAATGCCTATCGACACCTATATCTGAAATGCCTATCGACACCTATATCTGAAATGCCTATCGACACCTATATCTGAAATGCCTATCGACACCTATTTTTGAAATGCCTATCGGAAACTACATCTGAAATGCCTATCAGCACCTATATTTGAAATGCCTATCGGCAACCATATCTGGAATGCCTATCGGCACCTATATTTGAAATGCCTATCGGCTTCTATATCTGAAATGCCTATCGGCACCTATTTTTAAAATGCCAATCGGCAACTATATCTGAAATGCCTATCGGCACCTATATCTGAAATGCCTATCGACACCTATATCTGAAATGCCTATCGACACCTATATCTGAAATACCTATCGACACCTATATCTGAAATGCCTATCGACACCTATTTTTGAAATGCCTATCGGAAACTACATCTGAAATGACTATCAGCACCTATATTTGAAATGCCTATCGGCAACCATATCTGGAATGCCTATCGGCACCTATATTTGAAATGCCTATCGGCTTCTATATCTGAAATGCCTATCGGCACCAATTTTTAAAATGCCAATCGGCAACTATATCTAAAATGCCTATCGGCACCTATATCTGAAATGCCTATCGACACCTATATCTGAAATGCCTATCGACACCTATATCTGAAATGCCTATCGACACCTATATCTGAAATGCCTATCGACACCTATATCTGAAATGCCTATCGACACCTATATCTGAAATGCCTATCGACACCTATATCTGAAATGCCTATCGACACCTATATCTGAAATGCCTATCGACACCTATATCTGAAATGCCTATCGACACCTATTTTTGAAGTGCCTATCGGAAACTACATCTGTAATGCCTATCAGCACCTATATTTGAAATGCCTATCGGCAACCATATCTGGAATGCCTATCGGCACCTATATTTGAAATGCCTATCGGCTTCTATATCTGAAATGCCTATCGGCACCTATTTTTAAAATGCCAATCGGCAACTATATCTGAAATGCCTATCGGCACCTATATCTGAAATGCCTATCGACACCTATATCTGAAATGCCTATCGACACCTATATCTGAAATGCCTATCGACACCTATATCTGAAATGCCTATCGACACCTATATCTGAAATGCCTATCGACACCTATATCTGAAATGCCTATCGACACCTATATCTGAAATGCCAATCGACACCTATATCTGAAATGCCTATCGACACCTATTTTTGAAATGCCTATCGGAAACTACATCTGAAATGCCTATCAGCACCTATATTTGAAATGCCTATCGGCAACCATATCTGGAATGCCTATCGGCACCTATATTTGAATTGCTTATCGGCTTCTATATCTGAAATGCCTATCGGCACCTATTTTTAAAATGCCAATCGGCAACTATATCTGAAATGCCTATCGGCACTAATATCTGAAATGCCTATCGACACCTATATCTGAAATGCCTATCGACACCTATATCTGAAATGCCTATCGACACCTATATCTGAAATGCCTATCGACACCTATATCTGAAATGCCTATCGACACCTATATCTGAAATGCCTATCGACACCTATATCTGAGATGCCTATCGACACCTATTTTTGAAATGCCTATCGGAAACTACATCTGAAATGCCTATCAGCACCTATATTTGAAATGCCTATCGGCAACCATATCTGGAATGCCTATCGGCACCTATAATTGAAATGCCTATCGGCTTCTATATCTGAAATGCCTATCGGCACTTATTTTTAAAATGCCAATCGGCAACTATATCTGAAATGCCTATCGGCACCTATATCTGAAATGCCTATCGACACCTATATCTGAAATGCCTATCGACACCTATATCTGAAATGCCTATCGACACCTATATCTGAAATGCCTATCGACACCTATATCTGAAATGCCTTTAGACACCTATATCTGAAATGCCTATCGACACCTATATCTGAAATGCCTATCGACACCTATATCTGAAATGCCTTTAGACACCTATATCTGAAATGCCTATCGACACCTATATCTGAAATGCCTATCGACACCTATAACTGAAATGCCTATCGACACCTATTTTTGAAATGCCTATCGGAAACTACATCTGAAATGCCTATCAGCACCTATATTTGAAATGCCTATCGGCAACCATATCTGGAATGCCTATCGGCACCTATATTTGAAATGCCTATCGGCTTCTATATCTGAAATGCCTATCGGCACCTATTTTTAAAATGCCAATCGGCAACTATATCTGAAATGCCTATCGGCACCTATATCTGAAATGCCTATCGACACCTATATCTGAAATGCCTATCGACACCTATATCTGAAATACCTATCGACACCTATATCTGAAATGCCTATCGACACCTATTTTTGAAATGCCTATCGGAAACTACATCTGAAATGACTATCAGCACCTATATTTGAAATGCCTATCGGCAACCATATCTGGAATGCCTATCGGCACCTATATTTGAAATGCCTATCGGCTTCTATATCTGAAATGCCTATCGGCACCAATTTTTAAAATGCCAATCGGCAACTATATCTAAAATGCCTATCGGCACCTATATCTGAAATGCCTAAAGACACCTATATCTGAAATGCCTATCGACACCTATATCTGAAATGCCTATCGACACCTATATCTGAAATGCCTATCGACACCTATATCTGAAATGCCTATCGACACCTATATCTGAAATGCCTATCGACACCTATATCTGAAATGCCTATCGACACCTATATCTGAAATGCCTATCGACACCTATATCTGAAATGCCTATCGACACCTATATCTGAAATGCCTATCGACACCTATTTTTGAAGTGCCTATCGGAAACTACATCTGTAATGCCTATCAGCACCTATATTTGAAATGCCTATCGGCAACCATATCTGGAATGCCTATCGGCACCTATATTTGAAATGCCTATCGGCTTCTATATCTGAAATGCCTATCGGCACCTATTTTTAAAATGCCAATCGGCAACTATATCTGAAATGCCTATCGGCACCTATATCTGAAATGCCTATCGACACCTATATCTGAAATGCCTATCGACACCTATATCTGAAATGCCTATCGACACCTATATCTGAAATGCCTATCGACACCTATATCTGAAATGCCTATCGACACCTATATCTGAAATGCCTATCGACACCTATATCTGAAATGCCAATCGACACCTATATCTGAAATGCCTATCGACACCTATTTTTGAAATGCCTATCGGAAACTACATCTGAAATGCCTATCAGCACCTATATTTGAAATGCCTATCGGCAACCATATCTGGAATGCCTATCGGCACCTATATTTGAAATGCCTATCGGCTTCTATATCTGAAATGCCTATCGGCACCTATTTTTAAAATGCCAATCGGCAACTATATCTGAAATGCCTATCGGCACCTATATCTGAAATGCCTATCGACACCTATATCTGAAATGCCTATCGACACCTATATCTGAAATGCCTATCGACACCTATATCTGAAATGCCTATCGACACCTATATCTGAAATGCCTATCGACACCTATATCTGAAATGCCTATCGACACCTATATCTGAAATGCCTATCGACACCTATATCTGAAATGCCTATCGACACCTATTTTTGAAATGCCTATCGGAAACTACATCTGAAATGCCTATCAGCACCTATATTTGAAATGCCTATCGGCAACCATATCTGGAATGCCTATCGGCACCTATATTTAAAATGCCTATCGGCTTCTATATCTAAAATGCCTATCGGCACCTATTTTTAAAATGCCAATCGGCAACTATATCTGAAATGCCTATCGGCACCTATATCTGAAATGCCTATCGACACCTATATCTGAAATGCCTATCGACACCTATATCTGAAATGCCTATCGACACCTATATCTGAAATGCCTATCGACACCTATATCTGAAATGCCTATCGACACCTATATCTGAAATGCCTATCGACACCTATATCTGAAATGCCTATCGACACCTATATCTGAAATGCCTATCGACACCTATTTTTGAAATGCCTATCGGAAACTACATCTGAAATGCCTATCAGGACCTATATTTGAAATGCCTATCGACACCTATATCTGAAATGCCTATCGACACCTATATCTGAAATGCCTATCGACACCTATATCTGAAATGCCTATCGACACCTATATCTGAAATGCCTATCGACACCTATATCTGAAATGCCTATCGACACCTATATCTGAAATGCCTATCGACACCTATATCTGAAATGCCTATCGACACCTATTTTTGAAATGCCTATCGGAAACTACATCTGAAATGCCTATCAGCACCTATATTTGAAATGCCTATCGGCAACCATATCTGGAATGCCTATCGGCACCTATATTTGAAATGCCTATCGGCTTCTATATCTGAAATGCCTATCGGCACCTATTTTTAAAATGCCAATCGGCAACTATATCTGAAATGCCTATCGGCACCTATATCTGAAATGCCTATCGACACCTATATCTGAAATGCCTATCGACACCTATATCTGAAATGCCTATCGACACCTATATCTGAAATGCCTATCGACACCTATATCTGAAATGCCTATCGACACCTATATCTGAAATGCCTATCGACACCTATATCTGAAATGCCTATCGACACCTATTTTTGAAATGCATTTCGGAAACTACATCTGAAATGCCTATCAGCACCTATATTTTAAATGCCTATCGGCAACCATATCTGGAATGCCTATCGGCACCTATATTTGAAATGCCTATCGGCTTCTATATCTGAAATGCCTATCGGCACCTATTTTTAAACTGCCAATCGGCAACTATATCTGAAATGCCTATCGGCACCTATATCTGAAATGCCTATCGACACCTATATCTGAAATGCCTATCGACACCTATATCTGAAATGCCTATCGACACCTATATCTGAAATGCCTATCGACACCTATATCTGAAATGCCTATCGACACCTATATCTGAAATGCTTATCGACACCTATATCTGAAATGCCTATCGACACCTATATCTGAAATGCCTATCGACACCTATTTTTGAAATGCCTATCGGAAACTACATCTGAAATGCCTATCAGCACCTATATTTGAAATGCCTATCGGCAACCATATCTGGAATGCCTATCGGCACCTATATTTGAAATGCCTATCGGCTTCTATATCTGAAATGCCTATCGGCACCTATTTTTAAAATGCCAATCGGCAACTATATCTGAAATGCCTATCGGCACCTATATCTGAAATGCCTATCGACACCTATATCTGAAATGCCTATCGACACCTATATCTGAAATGCCTATCGACACCTATATCTGAAATGCCTATCGACACCTATATCTGAAATGCCTATCGACACCTATATCTGAAATGCCTATCGACACCTATATCTGAAATGCCTATCGACACCTATATGTGAAATGCCTAACGACACCTATTTTTGAAATGCCTATCGGAAACTACATCTGAAATGCCTATCAGCACCTATATTTGAAATGCCTATCGGCAACCATATCTGGAATGCCTATCGGCACCTATATTTGAAATGCCTATCGGCTTCTATATCTGAAATGCCTATCGGCACCTATTTTTAAAATGCCAATCGGCAACTATATCTGAAATGCCTATCGGCACCTATATCTGAAATGCCTATCGACACCTATATCTGAAATGCCTATCGACACCTATATCTGAAATGCCTATCGACACCTATATCTGAAATGCCTATCGACACCTATATCTGAAATGCCTATCGACACCTATATCTGAAATGCCTATCGACACATATATCTGAAATGCCTATCGACACCTATATCTGAAATGCCTATCGACACCTATTTTTGAAATGCCTATCGGAAACTACATCTGAAATGCCTATCAGCACCTATATTTGAAATGCCTATCGGCAACCATATCTGGAATGCCTATCGGCACCTATATTTGAAATGCCTATCGGCTTCTATATCTGAAATGCCTATCGGCACCTATTTTTAAAATGCCAATCGGCAGCTATATCTGAAATGCCTATCGGCACCTATATCTGAAATGCCTATCGACACCTATATCTGAAATGCCTATCGACACCTATATCTGAAATGCCTATCGACACCTATATCTGAAATGCCAATCGACACCTATATCTGAAATGCCAATTGATACCTATATCTGAAATGCCTATCGACACCTACATCTGAAATGCCTATCGACACCTATATCTGAAATGCCTATCGACACCTATATCTGAAATGCCTATCGACACCTATTTTTGAAATGCCTATCGGAAACTACATCTAAAATGCCTATCAGCACCTATATTTGAAATGCCTATCGGCAACCATATCTGGAATGCCTATCGGCACCTATATTTGAAATGCCTATCGGCTTCTATATCTGAAATGCCTATCGGCACCTATTTTTAAAATGCCAATCGGCAACTATATCTGAAATGCCTATCGGCAACTATATCTGAAATGCCTATCGACACCTATATCTGAAATGCCTATCGACACCTATATCTGAAATACCTATCGACACCTATATCTGAAATGCCTATCGACACCTATTTTTGAAATGCCTATCGGAAACTACATCTGAAATGACTATCAGCACCTATATTTGAAATGCCTATCGGCAACCATATCTGGAATGCCTATCGGCACCTATATTTGAAATGCCTATCGGCTTCTATATCTGAAATGCCTATCGGCACCAATTTTTAAAATGCCAATCGGCAACTATATCTAAAATGCCTATCGGCACCTATATCTGAAATGCCTATCGACACCTATATCTGAAATGCCTATCGACACCTATATCTGAAATGCCTATCGACACCTATATCTGAAATGCCTATCGACACCTATATCTGAAATGCCTATCGACACCTATATCTGAAATGCCTATCGACACCTATATCTGAAATGCCTATCGACACCTATATCTGAAATGCCTATCGACACCTATTTTTGAAGTGCCTATCGGAAACTACATCTGTAATGCCTATCAGCACCTATATTTGAAATGCCTATCGGCAACCATATCTGGAATGCCTATCGGCACCTATATTTGAAATGCCTATCGGCTTCTATATCTGAAATGCCTATCGGCACCTATTTTTAAAATGCCAATCGGCAACTATATCTGAAATGCCTATCGGCACCTATATCTGAAATGCCTATCGACACCTATATCTGAAATGCCTATCGACACCTATATCTGAAATGCCTATCGACACCTATATCTGAAATGCCTATCGACACCTATATCTGAAATGCCTATCGACACCTATATCTGAAATGCCTATCGACACCTATATCTGAAATGCCAATCGACACCTATATCTGAAATGCCTATCGACACCTATTTTTGAAATGCCTATCGGAAACTACATCTGAAATGCCTATCAGCACCTATATTTGAAATGCCTATCGGCAACCATATCTGGAATGCCTATCGGCACCTATATTTGAAATGCCTATCGGCTTCTATATCTGAAATGCCTATCGGCACCTATTTTTAAAATGCCAATCGGCAACTATATCTGAAATGCCTATCGGCACCTATATCTGAAATGCCTATCGACACCTATATCTGAAATGCCTATCGACACCTATATCTGAAATGCCTATCGACACCTATATCTGAAATGCCTATCGACACCTATATCTGAAATGCCTATCGACACCTATATCTGAAATGCCTATCGACACCTATATCTGAAATGCCTATCGACACCTATATCTGAAATGCCTATCGACACCTATATCTGAAATGCCTATAGACACCTATATCTGAAATGCCTATCGACACCTATATCTGAAATGCCAATCGACACCTATATCTGAAATGCCTATCGACACCTATTTTTGAAATGCCTATCGGAAACTACATCTGAAATGCCTATCAGCACCTATATTTGAAATGCCTATCGGCAACCATATCTGGAATGCCTATCGGCACCTATATTTGAAATGCCTATCGGCTTCTATATCTGAAATGCCTATCGGCACCTATTTTTAAAATGCCAATCGGCAACTATATCTGAAATGCCTATCGGCACCTATATCTGAAATGCCTATCGACACCTATATCTGAAATGCCTATCGACACCTATATCTGAAATGCCTATCGACACCTATATCTGAAATGCCTATCGACACCTATATCTGAAATGCCTATCGACACCTATATCTGAAATGCCTATCGACACCTATTTTTGAAATGCCTATCGGAAACTACATCTGAAATGCCTATCAGCACCTATATTTGAAATGCCTATCGGCAACCATATCTGGAATGCCTATCGGCACCTATATTTGAAATGCCTATCGGCTTCTATATCTAAAATGCCTATCGGCACCTATTTTTAAAATGCCAATCGGCAACTATATCTGAAATGCCTATCGGCACCTATATCTGAAATGCCTATCGACACGTATATCTGAAATGCCTATCGACACCTATATCTGAAATGCCTATCGACACCTATATCTGAAATGCCTATCGACACCTATATCTGAAATGCCTATCGACACCTATATCTGAAATGCCTATCGACACCTATATCTGAAATGCCTATCGACACCTATATCTGAAATGCCTATCGACACCTATTTTTGAAATGCCTATCAGAAACTACATCTGAAATGCCTATCAGCACCTATATTTGAAATGCCTATCGACACCTATATCTGAAATGCCTATCGACACCTATATCTGAAATGCCTATCGACACCTATATCTGAAATGCCTATCGACACCTATATCTGAAATGAGTATCGACACCTATATCTGAAATGCCTATCGACACCTATATCTGAAATGCCTATCGACACCTATATCTGAAATGCCTATCGACACCTATATCTGAAATGCCTATCGACACCTATTTTTGAAATGCCTATTGGAAACTACATCTGAAATGCCTATCAGCACCTATATTTGAAATGCCTATCGGCAACCATATCTGGAATGCCTATCGGCACCTATATTTGAAATGCCTATCGGCTTCTATATCTGAAATGCCTATCGGCACCTATTTTTAAAATGCCAATCGGCAACTATATCTGAAATGCCTATCGGCACCTATATCTGAAATGCCTATCGACACCTATATCTGAAATGCCTATCGACACCTATATCTGAAATGCCTATCGACACCTATATCTGAAATGCCTATCGACACCTATATCTGAAATGCCTATCGACACCTATATCTGAAATGCCTATCGACACCTATATCTGAAATGCCTATCGACACCTATATCTGAAATGCCTATCGACACCTATTTTTGAAATGCCTATCGGAAACTACATCTGAAATGCCTATCAGCACCTATATTTGAAATGCCTATCGGCAACCATATCTGGAATGCCTATCGGCACCTATATTTGAAATGCTAATCGACTTCTATATCTGAAATGCCTATCGGCACCTATTTTTAAACTGCCAATCGGCAACTATATCTGAAATGCCTATCGGCACCTATATCTGAAATGCCTATCGACACCTATATCTGAAATGCCTATCGACACCTATATCTGAAATGCCTATCGACACCTATATCTGAAATGCCTATCGACACCTATATCTGAAATGCCTATCGACACCTATATCTGAAATGCTTATCGACACCTATATCTGAAATGCCTATCGACACCTATATCTGAAATGCCTATCGACACCTATTTTTGAAATGCCTATCGGAAACTACATCTGAAATGCCTATCAGCACCTATATTTGAAATGCCTATCGGCAACCATATCTGGAATGCCTATCGGCACCTATATTTGAAATGCCTATCGGCTTCTATATCTGAAATGCCTATCGGCACCTATTTTTAAAATGCCAATCGGCAACTATATCTGAAATGCCTATCGGCACCTATATCTGAAATGCCTATCGACACCTATATCTGAAATGCCTATCGACACCTATATCTGAAATGCCTATCGACACCTATATCTGAAATGCCTATCGACACCTATATCTGAAATGCCTATCGACACCTATATCTGAAATGCCTATCGACACCTATATCTGAAATGCCTATCGACACCTATATCTGAAATGCCTATCGACACCTATATCTGAAATGCCTATCAACACCTATATCTGAAATGCCTATCGACACCTATATCTGAAATGCCTATCGACACCTATTTTTGAAATGCCTATCGGAAACTACATCTGAAATGCCTATCAGCACCTATATTTGAAATGCCTATCGGCAACCATATCTGGAATGCCTATCGGCACCTATATTTGATATGCTAATCGACTTCTATATCTGAAATGCCTATCGGCACCTATTTTTAAACTGCCAATCGGCAACTATATCTGAAATGCCTATCGGCACCTATATCTGAAATGCCTATCGACACCTATATCTGAAATGCCTATCGACACCTATATCTGAAATGCCTATCGACACCTATATCTGAAATGCCTATCGACACCTATATCTGAAATGCCTATCGACACCTATATCTGAAATGCTTATCGACACCTATATCTGAAATGCCTATCGACACCTATATCTGAAATGCCTATCGACACCTATTTTTGAAATGCCTATCGGAAACTACATCTGAAATGCCTATCAGCACCTATATTTGAAATGCCTATCGGCAACCATATCTGGAATGCCTATCGGCACCTATATTTGAAATGCCTATCGGCTTCTATATCTGAAATGCCTATCGGCACCTATTTTTAAAATGCCAATCGGCAACTATATCTGAAATGCCTATCGGCACCTATATCTGAAATGCCTATCGACACCTATATCTGAAATGCCTATCGACACCTATATCTGAAATGCCTATCGACACCTATATCTGAAATGCCTATCGACACCTATATCTGAAATGCCTATCGACACCTATATCTGAAATGCCTATCGACACCTATATCTGAAATGCCTATCGACACCTATATGTGAAATGCCTAACGACACCTATTTTTGAAATGCCTATCGGAAACTACATCTGAAATGCCTATCAGCACCTATATTTGAAATGCCTATCGGCAACCATATCTAGAATGCCTATCGGCACCTATATTTGAAATGCCTATCGGCTTCTATATCTGAAATGCCTATCGGCACCTATTTTTAAAATGCCAATCGGCAACTATATCTGAAATGCCTATCGGCACCTATATCTGAAATGCCTATCGACACCTATATCTGAAATGCCTATCGACACCTATATCTGAAATGCCTATCGACACCTATATCTGAAATGCCTATCGACACCTATATCTGAAATGCCTATCGACACCTATATCTGAAATGCCTATCGACACATATATCTGAAATGCCTATCGACACCTATATCTGAAATGCCTATCGACACCTATTTTTGAAATGCCTATCGGAAACTACATCTGAAATGCCTATCAGCACCTATATTTGAAATGCCTATCGGCAACCATATCTGGAATGCCTATCGGCACCTATATTTGAAATGCCTATCGGCTTCTATATCTGAAATGCCTATCGGCACCTATTTTTAAAATGCCAATCGGCAACTATATCTGAAATGCCTATCGGCACCTATATCTGAAATGCCTATCGACACCTATATCTGAAATGCCTATCGACACCTATATCTGAAATGCCTATCGACACCTATATCTGAAATGCCTATCGACACCTATATCTGAAATGCCAATTGATACCTATATCTGAAATGCCTATCGACACCTACATCTGAAATGCCTATCGACACCTATATCTGAAATGCCTATCGACACCTATTTTTGAAATGCCTATCGGAAACTACATCTGAAATGCCTATCAGCACCTATATTTGAAATGCCTATCGGCAACCATATCTGGAATGCCTATCGCACCTATATTTGAAATGCCTATCGGCTTCAATATCTGAAATGCCTATCGACACCTATATCTGAAATGCCTATCGACACCTATATCTGAAATGCCTATCGACACCTATATCTGAAATGCCTATCGACACCTATATCTGAAATGCCTATCGACACCTATTTTTGAAATGCCTATCGGAAACTACATCTGAAATGCCTATCAGCACCTATATTTGAAATGCCTATCGGCAACCATATCTGGAATGCCTATCGGCACCTATATTTGAAATGCCTATCGGCTTCTATATCTGAAATGCCTATCGGCACCTATTTTTAAAATGCTAATCGGCAACTATATCTGAAATGCCTATCGGACCTATATCTGAAATGCCTATCGACACCTATATCTGAAATGCCTATCGACACCTATATCTGAAATGCCTATCGACACCTATATCTGAAATGCCTATCGACACCTATATCTGAAATGCCTATCGACACCTATATCTGAAATGCCTATCGACACCTATATCTGAAATGCCTATCGACACCTATATCTGAAATGCCTATCGACACCTATTTTTGAAATGCCTATCGGAAACTACATCTGAAATGCCTATCAGCACCTATATTTGAAATGCCTATCGGCAACCATATCTGGAATGCCTATCGGCACCTATATTTGAAATGCCTATCGGCTTCTATATCTGAAATGCCTATCGGCACCTATTTTTAAAATGCCAATCGGCAACTATATCTGAAATGCCTATCGGACCTATATCTGAAATGCCTATCGACACCTATATCTGAAATGCCTATCGACACCTATATCTGAAATGCCTATCGACACCTATATCTGAAATGCCTATCGACACCTATATCTGAAATGCCTATCGACACCTATATCTGAAATGCCTATCGACACCTATATCTGAAATGCCTATCGACACCTATATCTGAAATGCCTATCGACACCTATTTTTGAAATGCCTATCGGAAACTACATCTGAAATGCCTATCAGCACCTATATTTGAAATGCCTATCGGCAACCATATCTGGAATGCCTATCGGCACCTATATTTGAAATGCCTATCGGCTTCTATATCTGAAATGCCTATCGGCACCTATTTTTAAAATGCCAATCGGCAACTATATCTGAAATGCCTATCGGCACCTATATCTGAAATGCCTATCGACACCTATATCTGAAATGCCTATCGACACCTATATCTGAAATGCCTATCGACACCTATATCTGAAATGCCTATCGACACCTATATCCGAAATGCCTATCGACACCTATATCTGAAATGCCTATCGACACCTATATCTGAAATGCCTATCGACACCTATATCTGAAATGCCTATCGACACCTATATCTGAAATGCCTATCGACACCTATTTTTGAAATGCCTATCGGAAACTACATCTGAAATGCCTATCAGCACCTATATTTGAAATGCCTATCGACACCTATATCTGAAATGCCTATCGACACCTATATCTGAAATGCCTATCGACACCTATATCTGAAATGCCTATCGACACCTATATCTGAAATGCCTATCGACACCTATATCTGAAATGCCTATCGACACCTATATCTGAAATGCCTATCGACACCTATATCTGAAATGCCTATCGACACCTATATCTGAAATGCCTATCGACACCTATATCTGAAATGCCTATCGACACCTATATCTGAAATGCCTATCGACACCTATATCTGAAATGCCTATCGACACCTATTTTTGAAATGCCTATCGGAAACTACATCTGAAATGCCTATCAGCACCTATATTTGAAATGCCTATCGGCAACCATATCTGGAATGCCTATCGGCACCTATATTTGAAATGCCTATCGGATTCTATATCTGAAATGCCTATCGGCACCTATTTTTAAACTGCCAATCGGCAACTATATCTGAAATGCCTATCGGCACCTATATCTGAAATGCCTATCGACACCTAAATCTGAAATGCCTATCGACACCTATATCTGAAATGCCTATCGACACCTATATCTGAAATGCCTATCGACACCTATATCTGAAATGCCTATCGACACCTATATCTGAAATGCTTATCAACACCTATATCTGAAATGCCTATCGACACCTATATCTGAAATGCCTATCGACACCTATTTTTGAAATGCCTATCGGAAACTACATCTGAAATGCCTATCAGCACCTATATTTGAAATGCCTATCGGCAACCATATCTGGAATGCCTATCGGCACCTATATTTGAAATGCCTATCGGCTTCTATATCTGAAATGCCTATCGGCACCTATTTTTAAAATGCCAATCGGCAACTATATCTGAAATGCCTATCGGCACCTATATCTGAAATGCCTATCGACACCTATATCTGAAATGCCTATCGACACCTATATCTGAAATGCCTATCGACACCTATATCTGAAATGCCTATCGACACCTATATCTGAAATGCCTATCGACACCTATATCTGAAATGCCTATCGACACCTATATCTGAAATGCCTATCGACACCTATATCTGAAATGCCTATCGACACCTATTTTTGAAATGCCTATCGGAAACTACATCTGAAATGCCTATCAGCACCTATATTTGAAATGCCTATCGGCAACCATATCTGGAATGCCTATCGGCACCTATATTTGAAATGCCTATCGGCTTCTATATCTGAAATGCCTATCGGCACCTATTTTTAAAATGCCAATCGGCAACTATATCTGAAATGCCTATCGGCACCTATATCTGAAATGCCTATCGACACCTATATCTGAAATGCCTATCGACACCTATATCTGAAATGCCTATCGACACCTATATCTGAAATGCCTATCGACACCTATATCTGAAATGCCTATCGACACCTATATCTGAAATGCCTATCGACACCTATATCTGAAATGCCTATCGACACCTATATCTGAAATGCCTATCGACACCTATTTTTGAAATGCCTATCGGAAACTACATCTGAAATGCCTATCAGCACCTATATTTGAAATGCCTATCGGCAACCATATCTGGAATGCCTATCGGCACCTATATTTGAAATGCCTATCGGCTTCTATATCTGAAATGCCTATTGGCACCTATTTTTAAAATGCCAATCGGCAACTATATCTGAAATGCCTATCGGCACCTATATCTGAAATGCCTATCGACACCTATATCTGAAATGCCTATCGACACCTATATCTGAAATGCCTATCGACACCTATATCTGAAATGCCTATCGACACCTATATCTGAAATGCCTATCGACACCTATATCTAAAATGCCTATCGACACCTATATCTGAAATGCCTATCGACACCTATATCTGAAATGCCTATCGACACCTATTTTTGAAATGCCTATCGGAAACTACATCTGAAATGCCTATCAGCACCTATATTTGAAATGCCTATCGGCAACCATATCTGGAATCCCTATCGGCACCTATATTTGAAATGCCTATCGGCTTCTATATCTGAAATGCCTATCGACACCTATATCTGAAATGCCTATCGACACCTATATCTGAAATGCCTATCGACACCTATATCTGAAATGCCTATCGACACCTATATCTGAAATGCCTATCGACACCTATATCTGAAATGCCTATCGACACCTATATCTGAAATGCCTATCGACACCTATATCTGAAATGCCTATCGACACCTATTTTTGAAATGCCTATCGGAAACTACATCTGAAATGCCTATCAGCACCTATATTTGAAATGCCTATCGGCAACCATATCTGGAATGCCTATCGGCACCTATATTTGAAATGCCTATCGGCTTCTATATCTGAAATGCCTATCGGCACCTATTTTTAAAATGCCAATCAGCAATTATATCTGAAATGCCTATCGGCACCTATATCTGAAATGCCTATCGACACCTATATCTGAAATGCCTATCGACACCTATATCTGAAATGCCTATCGACACCTATATCTGAAATGCCTATCGACACCTATATCTGAAATGCCTATCGACACCTATATCTGAAATGCCTATCGACACCTATATCTGAAATGCCTATCGACACCTATATCTGAAATGCCTATCGACACCTATTTTTGAAATGCCTATCGGAAACTACATCTGAAATGCCTATCAGCACCTATATTTGAAATGCCTATCGGCAACCATATCTGGAATGCCTATCGGCACCTATATTTGAAATGCCTATCGGCTTCTATATCTGAAATGCCTATCGGCACCTATTTTTTAAATGCCAATCGGCAACTATATCTGAAATGCCTATCGGCACCTATATCTGAAATGCCTATCGACACCTATATCTGAAATGCCTATCGACACCTATATCTGAAATGCCTATCGACACCTATATCTGAAATGCCTATCGACACCTATATCTGAAATGCCTATCGACACCTATATCTGAAATGCCTATCGACACCTATTTTTGAAATGCCTATCGGAAACTACATCTGAAATGCCTATCAGCACCTATATTTGAAATGCCTATCGACACCTATATCTAAAATGCCTATCGACACCTATATCTGAAATGCCTATCGACACCTATATCTGAAATGCCTATCGACACCTATATCTGAAATGCCTATCGACACCTATATCTGAAATGCCTATCGACACCTATATCTGAAATGCCTATTGACACCTATTTTTGAAATGCCTATCGGAAACTACATCTGAAATGCCTATCAGCACCTATATTTGAAATGCCTATCGGCAACCATATCTGGAATGCCTATCGGCACCTATATTTGAAATGCTTATCGGCTTCTATATCTGAAATGCCTATCGGCACCTATTTTTAAAATGCCAATCGGCAACTATATCTGAAATGCCTATCGGCACCTATATCTGAAATGCCTATCGACACCTATATCTGAAATGCCAATCGACACCTATATCTGAAATGCCTATCGACACCTATATCTGAAATGTCTATCGACACCTATATCTGAAATGCCTATCGACACCTATATCTGAAATGCCTATCGACACCTATATCTGAAATGCCTATCGACACCTATATCTGAAATGCCTATCGACACCTATTTTTGAAATGCCTATCGGAAACTACATCTGAAATGCCTATCAGCACCTATATTTGAAATGCCTATCGGCAACCATATCTGGAATGCCTATCGGCACCTATATTTAAAATGCCTATCGGCTTCTATATCTGAAATGCCTATCGGCACCTATTTTTAAACTGCCAATCGGCAACTATATCTGAAATGCCTATCGGCACCTATATCTGAAATGCCTATCGACACCTATATCTGAACTGCCTATCGACACCTATATCTGAAATGCCTATCGACACCTATATCTGAAATGCCTATCGACACCTATATCTGAAATGCCTATCGACACCTATATCTGAAATGCCTATCGACACCTATATCTGAAATGCCTATCGACACCTATATCTGAAATGCCTATCGACACCTATTTTTGAAATGCCTATCGGAAATTACATCTGAAATGCCTATCAGCACCTATATTTGAAATGCCTATCGGCAACCATATCTGGAATGCCTATCGGCACCTATATTTGAAATGCCTATCGGCTTCTATATCTGAAATGCCTATCGGCACCTATTTTTAAAATGCCAATCGGCAACTATATCTGAAATGCCTATCGGCACCTATATCTGAAATGCCTATCGACACCTATATCTGAAATGCCTATCGACACCTATATCTGAAATGCCTATCGTCACCTATATCTGAAATGCCTATCGACACCTATATCTGAAATGCCTATCGACACCTATATCTGAAATGCCTATCGACACCTATATCTGAAATGCCTATCGACACCTATATCTGAAATGCCTATCGACACCTATTTTTGAAATGCCTATCGGAAACTACATCTGAAATGCCTATCAGCACCTATATTTGAAATGCCTATCGGCAACCATATCTGGAATGCCTATCGGCACCTATATTTGAAATGCCTATCGGCTTCTATATCTGAAATGCCTATCGGCACCTATTTTTAAAATGCCAATCGGCAACTATATCTGAAATGCCTATCGGCACCTATATCTGAAATGCCTATCGACACCTATATCTGAAATGCCTATCGACACCTATATCTGAAATGCCTATCGACACCTATATCTGAAATGCCTATCGACATCTATATCTGAAATGCCTATCGACACCTATATCTGAAATGCCTATCGACACCTATATCTGAAATGCCTATCGACACCTATATCTGAAATGCCTATCGACACCTATTTTTGAAATGCCTATCGGAAACTACATCTGAAATGCCTATCAGCACCTATATTTGAAATGCCTATCGGCAACCATATCTGGAATGCCTATCGGCACCTATATTTAAAATGCCTATCGGCTTCTATATCTGAAATGCCTATCGGCACCTATTTTTAAACTGCCAATCGGCAACTATATCTGAAATGCCTATCGGCACCTATATCTGAAATGCCTATCGACACCTATATCTGAAATGCCTATCGACACCTATATCTGAAATGCCTATCGACACCTATATCTGAAATGCCTATCGACACCTATATCTGAAATGCCTATCGACACCTATATCTGAAATGCCTATCGACACCTATATCTGAAATGCCTATCGACACCTATATCTGAAATGCCTATCGACACCTATTTTTGAAATGCCTATCGGAAATTACATCTGAAATGACTATCAGCACCTATATTTTAAATGCCTATCGGCAACCATATCTGGAATGCCTATCGGCACCTATATTTGAAATGCCTATCGGCTTCTATATCTGAAATGCCTATCGGCACCTATTTTTAAAATGCCAATCGGCAACTATATCTGAAATGCCTATCGGCACCTATATCTGAAATGCCTATCGACACCTATATCTGAAATGCCTATCGACACCTATATCTGAAATGCCTATCGTCACCTATATCTGAAATGCCTATCGACACCTATATCTGAAATGCCTATCGACACCTATATCTGAAATGCCTATCGACACCTATATCTGAAATGCCTATCGACACCTATATCTGAAATGCCTATCGACACCTATTTTTGAAATGCCTATCGGAAACTACATCTGAAATGCCTATCAGCACCTATATTTGAAATGCCTATCGGCAGCCATATCTGGAATGCCTATCGGCACCTATATTTGAAATGCCTATCGGCTTCTATATCTGAAATGCCTATCGGCACCTATTTTTAAAATGCCAATCGGCAACTATATCTGAAATGCCTATCGGCACCTATATCTGAAATGCCTATCGACACCTATATCTGAAATGCCTATCGACACCTATATCTGAAATGCCTATCGACACCTATATCTGAAATGCCTATCGACACCTATATCTGAAATGCCTATCGACACCTATATCTGAAATGCCTATCGACACCTATATCTGAAATGCCTATCGACACCTATATCTGAAATGCCTATCGACACCTATTTTTGAAATGCCTATCGGAAACTACATCTGAAATGCCTATCAGCACCTATATTTGAAATGCCTATCGGCAACCATATCTGGAATGCCTATCGGCACCTATATTTGAAATGCCTATCGGCTTCTATATCTGAAATGCCTATCGGCACCTATTTTTAAAATGCCAATCGGCAACTATATCTGAAATGCCTATCGGCACCTATATCTGAAATGCCTATCGACACCTATATCTGAAATGCCTATCGACACCTATATCTGAAATGCCTATCGACACCTATATCTGAAATGCCTATCGACACCTATATCTGAAATGCCTATCGACACCTATATCTGAAATGCCTATCGACACCTATATCTGAAATGCCTATCGACACCTATATCAGAGATGCCTATCGACACCTATTTTTGAAATGCCTATCGGAAACTACATCTAAAATGCCTATCAACACCTATATTTGAAATGCCTATCGGCAACCATATCTGGAATGCCTATCGGCACCTATATTTGAAATGCCTATCGGCTTCTATATCTGAAATGCCTATCGGCACCTATTTTTAAAATGCCAATCGGCAACTATATCTGAAATGCCTATCGGCACCTATATCTGAAATGCCTATCGACACCTATATCTGAAATGCCTATCGACACCTATATCTGAAATGCCTATCGACACCTATATCTGAAATGCCTATCGACACCTATATCTGAAATGCCTATCGACACCTATATCTGAAATGCCTATCGACACCTATATCTGAAATGCCTATCGACACCTATATCTGAAATGCCCATCGACACCTATATCTGAAATGCCTATCGACACCTATTTTTGAAATGCCTATCGGAAACTACATCTGAAATGCCTATCAGCACCTATATTTGAAATGCCTATCGGCAACCATATCTGGAATGCCTATCGGCACCTATATTTGAAATGCCTATCGGCTTCTATATCTGAAATGCCTATCGGCACCTATTTTTAAAATGCCAATCGGCAACTATATCTGAAATGCCTATCGGCACCTATATCTGAAATGCCTATCGACACCTATATCTGAAATGCCTATCGACACCTATATCTGAAATGCCTATCGACACCTATATCTGAAATGCCTATCGACACCTATATCTGAAATGCCTATCGACACCTATATCTGAAATGCCTTTTGACACCTATATCTGAAATGCCTATCGACACCTATTTTTGAAATGCCTATCGGAAACTACATCTGAAATGCCTATCAGCACCTATATTTGAAATGCCTATCGGCAACCATATCTGGAATGCCTATCGGCACCTATATTTGAAATGCCTATCGGCTTCTATATCTGAAATGCCTATCCGCACCTATTTTTAAAATGCCAATCGGCAACTATATATGAAATGCCTATCGGCACCTATATCTGAAATGCCTATCGACACCTATATCTGAAATGCCTATCGACACCTATATCTGAAATGCCTATCGACACCTATATTTAAAATGCCTATCGACACCTATATCTGAAATGCCTATCGACACCTATATCTGAAATGCCTATCGACACCTATTTTTGAAATGCCTATCGGAAACTACATCTGAAATGCCTATCAGCACCTATATTTGAAATGCCTATCGACACCTATATCTAAAATGCCTATCGACACCTATATCTGAAATGCCTATCGACACCTATATCTGAAATGCCTATCGACACCTATATCTGAAATGCCTATCGACACCTATATCTGAAATGCCTATCGACACCTATATCTGAAATGCCTATTGACACCTATTTTTGAAATGCCTATCGGAAACTACATCTGAAATGCCTATCAGCACCTATATTTGAAATGCCTATCGGCAACCATATCTGGAATGCCTATCGGCACCTATATTTGAAATGCCTATCGGCTTCTATATCTGAAATGCCTATCGGCACCTATATCTGAAATGCCTATCGACACCTATATCTGAAATGCCTATCGACACCTATATCTGAAATGCCTATCGACACCTATATCTGAAATGCCTATCGACACCTATATCTGAAATGCCTATCGACACCTATATCTGAAATGCCTATCGACACATATATCTGAAATGCCTATCGACACCTATATCTGAAATGCCTATCGACACCTATATCTGAAATGCCTATCGACACCTATTTTTGAAATGCCTATCGGAAACTACATCTGAAATGCCTATCAGCACCTATATTTGAAATGCCTATCGGCAACCATATCTGGAATGCCTATCGGCACCTATATTTAAAATGCCTATCGGCTTCTATATCTGAAATGCCTATCGGCACCTATTTTTAAACTGCCAATCGGCAACTATATTTGAAATGCCTATCGGCACCTATATCTGAAATGCCTATTGACACCTATATCTGAAATGCCTATCGACACCTATATCTGAAATGCCTATCGACACCTATATCTGAAATGCCTATCGACACCTATATCTGAAATGCCTATCTACACCTATTTTTGAAATGCCTATCGGAAATTACATCTGAAATGCCTATCAGCACCTATATTTGAAATGCCTATCGGCAACCATATCTGGAATGCCTATCGGCACCTATATTTGAAATGCCTATCGGCTTCTATATCTGAAATGCCTATCGGCACCTATTTTTAAAATGCCAATCGGCAACTATATCTGAAATGCCTATCGGCACCTATATCTGAAATGCCTATCGACACCTATATCTGAAATGCCTATCGACACCTATATCTGAAATGCCTATCGACACCTATATCTGAAATGCCTATCGACACCTATATCTGAAATGCCTATCGACACCTATATCTGAAATGCCTATCGACACCTATATCTGAAATGCCTATCGACACCTATATCTGAAATGCTTATCGACACCTATTTTTGAAATGCCTATCGGAAACTACATCTGAAATGCCTATCAGCACCTATATTTGAAATGCCTATCGGCATCCATATCTGGAATGCCTATCGGCACCTATATTTGAAATGCCTATCGGCTTCTATATCTGAAATGCCTATCGGCACCTATTTTTAAAATGCCAATCGGCAACTATATCTGAAATGCCTATCGGCACCTATATCTGAAATGCCTATCGACACCTATATCTGAAATGCCTATCGACACCTATATCTGAAATGCCTATCGACACCTATATCTGAAATGCCTATCGACACCTATATCAGAGATGCCTATCGACACCTATTTTTGAAATGCCTATCGGAAACGACATCTGAAATGCCTATCAGCACCTATATTTGAAATGCCTATCGGCAACCATATCTGGAATGCCTATCGGGACCTATATTTGAAATGCCTATCGGCTTCTAAATCTGAAATGCCTATCGGCACCTATTTTTAAAATGCCAATCGGCAACTATATCTGAAATGCCTATCGACACCTATATCTGAAATGCCTATCGACACCTATATCTGAAATGCCTATCGACACCTATATCTGAAATGCCTATCGACACCTATATCTGAAATGCCTATCGACACCTATATCTGAAATGCCTATCGACACCTATATCTGAAATGCCTATCGACACCTATATCTGAAATGCCTATCGACACCTATATCTGAAATGTCTATCGACACCTATTTTTGAAATGCCTATCGGAAACTACATCTGAAATGCCTATCAGCACCTATATTTGAAATGCCTATCGGCAACCATATCTGGAATGCCTATCGGCACCTATATTTGAAATGCCTATCGGCTTCTATATCTGAAATGCCTATCGGCACCTATTTTTAAAATGCCAATCGGCAACTATATCTGAAATGCCTATCGGCACCTATATCTGAAATGCCTATCGACACCTATATCTGAAATGCCCATCGACACCTATATCTGAAATGCCTATCGACACCTATATCTGAAATGCCTATCGACACCTATATCTGAAATGCCTATCGACACCTATATCTGAAATGCCTATCGACACCTATATCTGAAATGCCTATCGACACCTATATCTGAAATGCCTATCGACACCTATTTTTGAAATGCCTATCGGAAACTACATCTGAAATGCCTATCAGCACCTATATTTGAAGTGCCTATCGGCAACCATATCTGGAATGCCTATCGGCACCTATATTTGAAATGCCTATCAGCTTCTATATCTGAAATGCCTATCGGCACCTATTTTTAAAATGCCAATCGGCAACTATATCTGAAATGCCTATCGGCACCTATATCTGAAATGCCTATCGACACCTATATCTGAAATGCCTATCGACACCTATATCTGAAATGCCTATCGACACCTATATCTGAAATGCCTATCGACACCTATATCTGAAATGCCTATCGACACCTATATCTGAAATGCCTATCGACACCTATATCTGAAATGCCTATCGACACCTATATCTGAAATGCCTATCGACACCTATATCTGAAATGCCTATCGACACCTATTTTTGAAATGCCTATCGGAAACTACATCTGAAATGCCTATCAGCACCTATATTTGAAATGCCTATCGGCAACCATATCTAGAATGCCTATCGGCACCTATATTTGAAATGCCTATCGGCTTCTATATCTGAAATGCCTATCGACACCTATATCTGAAATGCCTATCGACACCTATATCTGAAATGCCTATCGACACCTATATCTGAAATGCCTATCGACACCTATATCTGAAATGCCTATCGACACCTATTTTTGAAATGCCTATCGGAAACTACATCTGAAATGCCTATCAGCACCTATATTTGAAATGCCTATCGGCAACCATATCTGGAATGCCTATCGGCACCTATATTTGAAATGCCTATCGGCTTCTATATCTGAAATGCCTATCGGCACCTATTTTTAAAATGCCAATCGGCAACTATATCTGAAATGCCTATCGGCACCTATATCTGAAATGCCTATCGACACCTATATCTGAAATGCCTATCGACACCTATATCTGAAATGCCTATCGACACCTATATCTGAAATGCCTATCGACACCTATATCTGAAATGCCTATCGACACCTATATCTGAAATGCCTATCGACACCTATATCTGAAATGCCTATCGACACCTATATCTGAAATGCCTATCGACACCTATATCTGAAATGCCTATCGACACCTATATCTGAAATGCCTATCGACACCTATATCTGAAATGCCTATCGACACCTATATCTGAAATGCCTATCGACACCTATATCTGAAATGCCTTTTGACACCTATATCTGAAATGCCTATCGACACCTATTTTTGAAATGCCTATCGGAAACTACATCTGAAATGCCTATCAGCACCTATATTTGAAATGCCTATCGGCAACCATATCTGGAATGCCTATCGGCACCTATATTTGAAATGCCTATCGGCTTCTATATCTGAAATGCCTATCGGCACCTATTTTTAAAATGCCAATCGGCAACTATATCTGAAATGCCTATCGGCACCTATATCTGAAATGCCTATCGACACCTATATCTGAAATGCCTATCGACACCTATATCTGAAATGCCTATCGACACCTATATCTAAAATGCCTATCGACACCTATATCTGAAATGCCTATCGACACCTATATCTGAAATGCCTATCGACACCTATTTTTGAAATGCCTATCGGAAACTACATCTGAAATGCCTATCAGCACCTATATTTGAAATGCCTATCGACACCTATATCTAAAATGCCTATCGACACCTATATCTGAAATGCCTATCGACACCTATATCTGAAATGCCTATCGACACCTATATCTGAAATGCCTATCGACACCTATATCTGAAATGCCTATTGACACCTTTTTTTGAAATGCCTATCGGAAACTACATCTGAAATGCCTATCAGCACCTATATTTGAAATGCCTATCGGCAACCATATCTGGAATGCCTATCGGCACCTATATTTGAAATGCCTATCGGCTTCTATATCTGAAATGCCTATCGGCACATATATCTGAAATGCCTATCGACACCTATATCTGAAATGCCTATCGACACCTATATCTGAAATGCCTATCGACACCTATATCTGAAATACCTATCGACACCTATATCTGAAATGCCTATCGACACCTATATCTGAAATGCCTATCGACACCTATTTTTGAAATGCCTATCGGAAACTACATCTGAAATGCCTATCAGCACCTATATTTCAAATGCCTATCGGCAACCATATCTGGAATGCCTATCGGCACCTATATTTAAAATGCCTATCGGCTTCTATATCTGAAATGCCTATCGGCACCTATTTTTAAACTGCCAATCGGCAACTATATTTGAAATGCCTATCGGCACCTATATCTGAAATGCCTATCGACACCTATATCTGAAATGCCTATCGACACCTATATCTGAAATGCCTATCGACACCTATATCTGAAATGCCTATCGACACCTATATCTGAAATGCCTATCTACACCTATTTTTGAAATGCCTATCGGAAATTACATCTGAAATGCCTATCAGCACCTATATTTGAAATGCCTATCGGCAACCATATCTGGAATGCCTATCGGCACCTATATTTGAAATGCCTATCGGCTTCTATATCTGAAATGCCTATCGGCACCTATTTTTAAAATGCCAATCGGCAACTATATCTGAAATGCCTATCGGCACCTATATCTGAAATGCCTATCGACACCTATATCTGAAATGCCTATCGACACCTATATCTGAAATGCCTATCGACACCTATATCTGAAATGCCTATCGACACCTATATCTGAAATGCCTATCGACACCTATATCTGAAATGCCTATCGACACCTATATCTGAAATGCCTATCGACACCTATATCTGAAATGCCTATCGACACCTATTTTTGAAATGCCTATCGGAAACTACATCTGAAATGCCTATCAGCACCTATATTTGAAATGCCTATCGGCAACCATATCTGGAATGCCTATCGGCACCTATATTTGAAATGCCTATCGGCTTCTATATCTGAAATGCCTATCGGCACCTATTTTTAAAATGCCAATCGGCAACTATATCTGAAATGCCTATCGGCACCTATATCTGAAATGCCTATCGACACCTATATCTGAAATGCCTATCGACACCTATATCTGAAATGCCTATCGACACCTATATCTGAAATGCCTATCGACACCTATATCTGAAATGCCTATCGACACCTATATCTGAAATGCCTATCGACACCTATATCTGAAATGCCTATCGACACCTATATCTGAAATGCTTATCGACACCTATTTTTGAAATGCCTATCGGAAACTACATCTGAAATGCCTATCAGCACCTATATTTGAAATGCCTATCGGCAACCATATCTGGAATGCCTATCGGCACCTATATTTGAAATGCCTATCGGCTTCTATATCTGAAATGCCTATCGGCACCTATTTTTAAAATGCCAATCGGCAACTATATCTGAAATGCCTATCGGCACCTATATCTGAAATGCCTATCGACACCTATATCTGAAATGCCTATCGACACCTATATCTGAAATGCCTATCGACACCTATATCTGAAATGCCTATCGACACCTATATCAGAGATGCCTATCGACACCTATTTTTGAAATGCCTATCGGAAACGACATCTGAAATGCCTATCAGCACCTATATTTGAAATGCCTATCGGCAACCATATCTGGAATGCCTATCGGCACCTATATTTGAAATGCCTATCGGCTTCTATATCTGAAATGCCTATCGGCACCTATTTTTAAAATGCCAATCGGCAACTATATCTGAAATGCCTATCGGCACCTATATCTGAAATGCCTATCGACACCTATATCTGAAATGCCTATCGACACCTATATCTGAAATGCCTATCGACACCTATATCTGAAATGCCTATCGACACCTATATCTGAAATGCCTATCGACACCTATATCTGAAATGCCTATCGACACCTATATCTGAAATGCCTATCGACACCTATATCTGAAATGCCTATCGACACCTATATCTGAAATGTCTATCGACACCTATTTTTGAAATGCCTATCGGAAACTACATCTGAAATGCCTATCAGCACCTATATTTGAAATGCCTATCGGCAACCATATCTGGAATGCCTATCGGCACCTATATTTGAAATGCCTATCGGCTTCTATATCTGAAATGCCTATCGGCACCTATTTTTAAAATGCCAATCGGCAACTATATCTGAAATGCCTATCGGCACCTATATCTGAAATGCCTATCGACACCTATATCTGAAATGCCCATCGACACCTATATCTGAAATGCCTATCGACACCTATATCTGAAATGCCTATCGACACCTATATCTGAAATGCCTATCGACACCTATATCTGAAATGCCTATCGACACCTATATCTGAAATGCCTATCGACACCTATATCTGAAATGCCTATCGACACCTATTTTTGAAATGCCTATCGGAAACTACATCTGAAATGCCTATCAGCACCTATATTTGAAATGCCTATCGGCAACCATATCTGGAATGCCTATCGGCACCTATATTTGAAATGCCTATCAGCTTCTATATCTGAAATGCCTATCGGCACCTATTTTTAAAATGCCAATCGGCAACTATATCTGAAATGCCTATCGGCACCTATATCTGAAATGCCTATCGACACCTATATCTGAAATGCCTATCGACACCTATATCTGAAATGCCTATCGACACCTATATCTGAAATGCCTATCGACACCTATATCTGAAATGCCTATCGACACCTATATCTGAAATGCCTATCGACACCTATATCTGAAATGCCTATCGACACCTATATCTGAAATGCCTATCGACACCTATATCTGAAATGCCTATCGACACCTATTTTTGAAATGCCTATCGGAAACTACATCTGAAATGCCTATCAGCACCTATATTTGAAATGCCTATCGGCAACCATATCTAGAATGCCTATCGGCACCTATATTTGAAATGCCTATCGGCTTCTATATCTGAAATGCCTATCGACACCTATATCTGAAATGCCTATCGACACCTATATCTGAAATGCCTATCGACACCTATATCTGAAATGCCTATCGACACCTATATCTGAAATGCCTATCGACACCTATTTTTGAAATGCCTATCGGAAACTACATCTGAAATGCCTATCAGCACCTATATTTGAAATGCCTATCGGCAACCATATCTGGAATGCCTATCGGCACCTATATTTGAAATGCCTATCGGCTTCTATATCTGAAATGCCTATCGGCACCTATTTTTAAAATGCCAATCGGCAACTATATCTGAAATGCCTATCGGCACCTATATCTGAAATGCCTATCGACACCTATATCTGAAATGCCTATCGACACCTATATCTGAAATGCCTATCGACACCTATATCTGAAATGCCTATCGACACCTATATCTGAAATGCCTATCGACA
The DNA here is from genome assembly GCA_034508555.1 of Venustoraphidia nigricollis. Taxonomy (NCBI): domain Eukaryota; kingdom Metazoa; phylum Arthropoda; class Insecta; order Raphidioptera; family Raphidiidae; genus Venustoraphidia; species Venustoraphidia nigricollis. The sequence continues at coordinate 275,036 of JAVRKA010000192.1, read as the reverse complement.
CCTATATCTGAAATGCCTATCGACACCTATATCTGAAATGCCTATCGACACCTATATCTGAAATGCCTATCGACACCTATTTTTGAAATGCCTATCGGAAACTACATCTGAAATGCCTATCAGCACCTATATTTGAAATGCCTATCGGCAACCATATCTGGAATGCCTATCGGCACCTATATTTGAAATGCCTATCGGCTTCTATATCTGAAATGCCTATCGGCACCTATTTTTAAAATGTCAATCGGCAACTATATCTGAAATGCCTATCGGCACCTATATCTGAAATGCCTATCGACACTTATATCTGAAATGCCTATCGACACCTATATCTGAAATGCCTATCGACACCTATATCTAAAATGCCTATCGACACCTATATCTGAAATGCCTATCGACACCTATATCTGAAATGCCTATCGACACCTATATCTGAAATGCCTATCGACACCTATATCTGAGATGCCTATCGACACCTATTTTTGAAATGCCTATCGGAAACTACATCTGAAATGCCTATCAGCACCTATATTTGAAATGCCTATCGGCAACAATATCTGGAATGCCTATCGGCACCTATATTTGAAATGCCTATCGGCTTCTATATCTGAAATGCCTATCGGCACCTATTTTTAAAATGCCAATCGGCAACTATATCTGAAATGCCTATCGGCACCTATATCTGAAATGCCTATCGACACCTATATCTGAAATGCCTATCGACACCTATATCTGAAATGCCTATCGACACCTATATCTGAAATGCCTATCGACACCTATATCTGAAATGCCTATCGACACCTATATCTGAAATGCCTATCGACACCTTTATCTGAAATGCCTATCGACACCTATATCTGAAATGCCTATCGACACCTATATCTGAAATGCCTATCGACACCTATTTTTGAAATGCCTATCGGAAACTACATCTGAAATGCCTATCAGCACCTATATTTGAAATGCCTATCGGCAACCATATCTAGAAAACCTATCGGCACCTATATTTGAAATGCCTATCGGCTTCTATATCTGAAATGCCTATCGGCACCTATTTTTAAAATGCCAATCGGCAACTATATCTGAAATGCCTATCGGCACCTATATCTGAAATGCCTATCGACACCTATATCTGAAATGCCTATCGACACCTATATCTGAAATGCCTATCGGCACCTATATCTGAAATGCCTATCGACACCTATATCTGAAATGCCTATCGACACCTATATCAGAGATGCCTATCGACACCTATTTTTGAAATGCCTATCGGAAACGACATCTGAAATGCCTATCAGCACCTATATTTGAAATGCCTATCGGCAACCATATCTGGAATGCCTATCGGCACCTATATTTGAAATGCCTATCGGCTTCTATATCTGAAATGCCTATCGGCACCTATTTTTAAAATGCCAATCGGCAACTATATCTGAAATGCCTATCGGCACCTATATCTGAAATGCCTATCGACACCTATATCTGAAATGCCTATCGACACCTATATCTGAAATGCCTATCGACACCTATATCTGAAATGCCTATCGACACCTATATCTGAAATGCCTATCGACACCTATATCTGAAATGCCTATCGACACCTATATCTGAAATGCCTATCGACACCTATATCTGAAATGCCTATCGACACCTATATCTGAAATGTCTATCGACACCTATTTTTGAAATGCCTATCGGAAACTACATCTGAAATGCCTATCAGCACCTATATTTGAAATGCCTATCGGCAACCATATCTGGAATGCCTATCGGCACCTATATTTGAAATGCCTATCGGCTTCTATATCTGAAATGCCTATCGGCACCTATTTTTAAAATGCCAATCGGCAACTATATCTGAAATGCCTATCGGCACCTATATCTGAAATGCCTATCGACACCTATATCTGAAATGCCCATCGACACCTATATCTGAAATGCCTATCGACACCTATATCTGAAATGCCTATCGACACCTATATCTGAAATGCCTATCGACACCTATATCTGAAATGCCTATCGACACCTATATCTGAAATGCCTATCGACACCTATATCTGAAATGCCTATCGACACCTATTTTTGAAATGCCTATCGGAAACTACATCTGAAATGCCTATCAGCACCTATATTTGAAATGCCTATCGGCAACCATATCTGGAATGCCTATCGGCACCTATATTTGAAATGCCTATCAGCTTCTATATCTGAAATGCCTATCGGCACCTATTTTTAAAATGCCAATCGGCAACTATATCTGAAATGCCTATCGGCACCTATATCTGAAATGCCTATCGACACCTATATCTGAAATGCCTATCGACACCTATATCTGAAATGCCTATCGACACCTATATCTGAAATGCCTATCGACACCTATATCTGAAATGCCTATCGACACCTATATCTGAAATGCCTATCGACACCTATATCTGAAATGCCTATCGACACCTATATCTGAAATGCCTATCGACACCTATATCTGAAATGCCTATCGACACCTATTTTTGAAATGCCTATCGGAAACTACATCTGAAATGCCTATCAGCACCTATATTTGAAATGCCTATCGGCAACCATATCTAGAATGCCTATCGGCACCTATATTTGAAATGCCTATCGGCTTCTATATCTGAAATGCCTATCGACACCTATATCTGAAATGCCTATCGACACCTATATCTGAAATGCCTATCGACACCTATATCTGAAATGCCTATCGACACCTATATCTGAAATGCCTATCGACACCTATTTTTGAAATGCCTATCGGAAACTACATCTGAAATGCCTATCAGCACCTATATTTGAAATGCCTATCGGCAACCATATCTGGAATGCCTATCGGCACCTATATTTGAAATGCCTATCGGCTTCTATATCTGAAATGCCTATCGGCACCTATTTTTAAAATGCCAATCGGCAACTATATCTGAAATGCCTATCGGCACCTATATCTGAAATGCCTATCGACACCTATATCTGAAATGCCTATCGACACCTATATCTGAAATGCCTATCGACACCTATATCTGAAATGCCTATCGACACCTATATCTGAAATGCCTATCGACACCTATATCTGAAATGCCTATCGACACCTATATCTGAAATGCCTATCGACACCTATATCTGAAATGCCTATCGACACCTATTTTTGAAATGCCTATCGGAAACTACATCTGAAATGCCTATCAGCACCTATATTTGAAATGCCTATCGGCAACCATATCTGGAATGCCTATCGGCACCTATATTTGAAATGCCTATCGGCTTCTATATCTGAAATGCCTATCGGCACCTATTTTTAAAATGTCAATCGGCAACTATATCTGAAATGCCTATCGGCACCTATATCTGAAATGCCTATCGACACTTATATCTGAAATGCCTATCGACACCTATATCTGAAATGCCTATCGACACCTATATCTAAAATGCCTATCGACACCTATATCTGAAATGCCTATCGACACCTATATCTGAAATGCCTATCGACACCTATATCTGAAATGCCTATCGACACCTATATCTGAGATGCCTATCGACACCTATTTTTGAAATGCCTATCGGAAACTACATCTGAAATGCCTATCAGCACCTATATTTGAAATGCCTATCGGCAACAATATCTGGAATGCCTATCGGCACCTATATTTGAAATGCCTATCGGCTTCTATATCTGAAATGCCTATCGGCACCTATTTTTAAAATGCCAATCGGCAACTATATCTGAAATGCCTATCGGCACCTATATCTGAAATGCCTATCGACACCTATATCTGAAATGCCTATCGACACCTATATCTGAAATGCCTATCGACACCTATATCTGAAATGCCTATCGACACCTATATCTGAAATGCCTATCGACACCTATATCTGAAATGCCTATCGACACCTTTATCTGAAATGCCTATCGACACCTATATCTGAAATGCCTATCGACACCTATATCTGAAATGCCTATCGACACCTATTTTTGAAATGCCTATCGGAAACTACATCTGAAATGCCTATCAGCACCTATATTTGAAATGCCTATCGGCAACCATATCTAGAAAACCTATCGGCACCTATATTTGAAATGCCTATCGGCTTCTATATCTGAAATGCCTATCGGCACCTATTTTTAAAATGCCAATCGGCAACTATATCTGAAATGCCTATCGGCACCTATATCTGAAATGCCTATCGACACCTATATCTGAAATGCCTATCGACACCTATATCTGAAATGCCTATCGGCACCTATATCTGAAATGCCTATCGACACCTATATCTGAAATGCCTATCGACACCTATATCTGAAATGCCTATCGACACCTATATCTGAAATGCCTATCGACACCTATATCTGAGATGCCTATCGACACCTATTTTTGAAATGCCTATCGGAAACTACATCTGAAATGCCTATCAGCACCTATATTTGAAATGCCTATCGGCAACCATATCTGGAATGCCTCTCGGCACCTATATTTGAAATGCCTATCGGCTTCTATATCTGAAATGCCTATCGGCACCTATTTTTAAAATGCCAATCGGCAACTATATCTGAAATGCCTATCGGCACCTATATCTGAAATGCCTATCGACACCCATATCTGAAATGCCTATCGACACCTATATCTGAAATGCCTATCGACACCTATATCTGAAATGCCAATCGACACCTATATCTGAAATGCCTATCGACACCTATATCTGAAATGCCTATCGACACCTATATCTGAAATGCCTATCGACACCTATATCTGAAATGCCTATCGACCCCTATTTTTGAAATGCCTATCGGAAACTACATCTGAAATGCCTATCAGCACCTATATTTGAAATGCCTATCGGCAACAATATCTGGAATGCCTATCGGCACCTATATTTGAAATGCCTATCGGCTTCTATATCTGAAATGCCTATCGGCACTTATTTTTAAAATGCCAATCGGCAACTATATCTGAAATGCCTATCGGCACCTATATCTGAAATGCCTATCGACACCTATATCTGAAATGCCTATCGACACCTATATCTGAAATGCCTATCGACACCTATATCTTAAATGCCTATCGACACCTATATCTGAAATGCATATCGACACCTATATCTGAAATGCCTATCGACACCTATATCTGAAATGCCTATCGACACCTATTTTTGAAATGCCTATCGGAAACTACATCTGAAATGCCTATCAGCACCTATATTTGAAATGCCTATCGGCAACCATATCTGGAATACCTATCGGCACCTATATTTGAAATGCCTATCGGCTTCTATATCTGAAATGCCTATCGGCACCTATTTTTAAAATGCCAATCGGCAAATATATCTGAAATGCCTATCGGCACCTATATCTGAAATGCCTATCAACACCTATATCTGAAATGCCTATCGACACCTATATCTGAAATGCCTATCGACACCTATATCTGAAATGCCTATCGACACCTATATCTGAAATGCCTATCGACACCTATATCTGAAATGCCTATCGACACCTATATCTGAAATGCCTATCGACACCTATTTTTGAAATGCCTATCGGAAACTACATCTGAAATGCCTATCAGCACCTATATTTGAAATGCCTATCGGCAACCATATCTGGAATGCCTATCGGCACCTATATTTGAAATGCCTATCGGCTTCTATATCTGAAATGCCTATCGGCACCTATTTTTAAAATGCCAATCGGCAACTATATCTAAAATGCCTATCGGAACCTATATCTGAAATGCCTATCGACACCTATATCTGAAATGCCTATCGACACCTATATCTGAAATGCCTATCGACACTTATATCTGAAATGCCTATCGACACCTATATCTGAAATGCCTATCGACACCTATATCTGAAATGCCTATCGACACCTATATCTGAAATGCCTATCGACACCTATTTTTGAAATGCCTATCGGAAACTACATCTGAAATGCCTATCAGCACCTATATTTGAAATGCCTATCGGCAAACATATCTGGAATGTTTATCGGCACCTATATTTGAAATGCCTATCGACTTCTATATCTGAAATGCCTATCGGCACCTATTTTTAAAATGCCAATTGGCAACTATATCTGAAATGCCTATCGGCACCTATATCTGAAATGCCTATCGACACCTATATCTGAAATGCCTATCGACACCTATATCTGAAATGCCTATCGACACCTATATCTGAAATGCCTATCGACACCTATTTTTGAAATGCCTATCGGAAACTACGTCTGAATTGCCTATCAGCACCTATATTTGAAATGCCTATCGGCAACCATATCTTGAATGCCTATCGGCACCTATATTTGAAATGCCTATCGGCTTCTATATCTGAAATGCCTATCGGCACCTATTTTTAAAATGCCAATCAGCAACTATATCTGAAATGCCTATCGGCACCTATATCTGAAATGCCTATCGACACCTATATCTGAAATGCCTATCGACACCTATATCTGAAATGCCTATCGACACCTATATCTGAAATGCCTATCGACACCTATATCTGAAATGCCTATCGACACCTATATCTGAAATGCCTATCGACACCTATATCTGAAATGCCTATCGACACCTATATCTGAAATGCCTATCGACACCTATTTTTGAAATGCCTATCGGAAACTACATCTGAAATGCCTATCAGCACCTATATTTGAAATGCCTATCGGCAACCATATCTGGAATGCCTATCGGCACCTAAATTTGAAATGCCTATCGGCTTCTATATCTGAAATGCCTATCGGCACCTATTTTTAAAATGCTAATCGGCAACTATATCTGCAATGCCTATCGGCACCTATAACTGAAATGCCTAACGACACCTATATCTGAAATGCCTATCGACACCTATATCTGAAATGCCTATCGACACCTATATCTGAAATGCCTATCGACACCTATATCTGAAATGCCTATCGACACCTATATCTGAAATGCCTATCGACACCTATATCTAAAATGCCTATCGACACCTATATCTGAAATGCCTATCGACACCTATATCTGAAATGCCTATCGACACCTATATCTGAAATGCCTATCGACACCTATATCTGAAATGCCTATCGACACCTAGATCTGAAATGCCTATCAGCACCTATATTTGAAATGCCTATCGGCAACCATATCTGGAAAGCCTATCGGCACCTATATTTGAAATGCCTATCGGCTTCTATATCTGAAATGCCTATCGGCACCTATTTTTAAAATGCCATTCGGCAACTATATCTGAAATGCCTATCGGCACCTATATCTGAAATGCCTATCGACACCTATATCTGAAATGCCTATCGACACCTATATTTGAAATGCCTATCGACACCTATATCTGAAATGCCTATCGACACCTATATCTGAAATGCCTATCGACACCTATATCTGAAATGCCTATCGACACATATATCTGAAATGCCTATCGACACCTATATCTGAAATGCCTATCGACACCTATTTTTGAAATGCCTATCGGCAACCATATCTGGAATGCCTATCGGCACCTATATTTGAAATGCCTATCGGCTTCTATATCTGAAATGCCTATCGGCACCTATTTTTAAAATGCCAATCGGCAACTATATCTGAAATGCCTATCGGCACCTATATCTGAAATGCCTATCGACACCTATATCTGAAATGCCTATCGACACCTATATCTGAAATGCCTATCGACACCTATATCTGAAATGCCTATCGACACCTATATCTGAAATGCCTATCGACACCTATTTTTGAAATGCCTATCGGAAACTACATCTGAAATGCCTATCAGCACCTATATTTGAAATGCCTATCGGCAACCATATCTGGAATGCCCATCGGCACCTATATTTGAAATGCCTATCGGCTTCTATATCTGAAATGCCTATCGGCACCTATTTTTAAAATGCCAATCGGCAACTATATCTGAAATGCCTATCGGCACCTATATCTGAAATGCCTATCGACACCTATATCTGAAATGCCTATCGACACCTATATCTGAAATGCCTTTCGACACCTATATCTGAAATGCCTATCGACACCTATATCTGAAATGCCTATCGACACCTATATCTGAAAAGCCTATCGACACCTATATCTGAAATGCCTATCGACACCTATATCTGAAATGCCTATCGACACCTATATCTGAAATGCCTATCGACACCTATATCTGAAATGCCTATCGACACCTATTTTTGAAATGCCTATCGGAAACTACATCTGAAATGCCTATCAGCACCTATATTTGAAATGCCTATCGGCAACCATATCTGGAATGCCCATCGGCACCTATATTTGAAATGCCTATCGGCTTCTATATCTGAAATGCCTATCGGCACCTATTTTTAAAATGCCAATCGGCAACTATATCTGAAATGCCTATCGGCACCTATATCTGAAATGCCTATCGACACCTATATCTGAAATGCCTATCGACACCTATATCTGAAATGCCTATCGACACCTATATCTGAAATGCCTATCGACACCTATATCTGAAATGCCTATCGACACCTATATCTGAAATGCCTATCGACACCTATATCTGAAATGCCTATCGACACCTATATCTGAAATGCCTATCGACACCTATTTTTGAAATGCCTATTGGAAACTACATCTGAAATGCCTATCAGCACCTATATTTGAAATGCCTATCGGCAACCATATCTGGAATGCCTATCGGCACCTATATTTGAAATGCCTATCGGCTTCTATATCTGAAATGCCTATCGGCACCTATTTTTAAAATGCCAATCGGCAACTGTATCTGAAATGCCTATCGGCACCTATATCTGAAATGCCTATCGACGCATATATCTGAAATGCCTATCGACACCTATATCTGAAATGCCTATCGACACCTATATCTGAAATGCCTATCGACACCTATATCTGAAATGCCTATCGACAACTATATCTGAAATGCCTATCGACACCTATATCTGAAATGCCTATCGACACCTATTTTTGAAATGCCTATCGGAAACTACATCTGAAATGCCTATCAGCACCTATATTTGAAATGCCTATCGGCAACCATATCTGGAATGCCTATCGGCACCTATATTTGAAATGCCTATCGGCTTCTATATCTGAAATGCCTATCGGCACCTATTTTTAAAATGCCAATCGGCAACTATATCTGAAATGCCTATCGGCACCTATATCTGAAATGCCTATCGACACCTATATCTGAAATGCCTATCGGCACCTATATCTGAAATGCCTATCGACACCTATATCTGAAATGCCTATCGACACCTATTTTTGAAATGCCTATCGGAAACAACATCTGAAATGCCTATCAGCACCTATATTTGAAATGCCTATCGGCAACCATATCTGGAATGCCTATCGGCACCTATATTTGAAATGCCTATCGGCTTCTATATCTAAAATGCCTATCGGCACCTATTTTTAAAATGCCAATCGGCAACTATATCTGAAATGCCTATCGGCACCTATATCTGAAATGCCTATCGACACCTATATCTGAAATGCCTATCGACACCTATATCTGAAATGCCTATAGACACCTATATCTGAAATGCCTATCGACACCTATATCTGAAATGCCTATCGACACATATATCTGAAATGCCTATCGACACCTATATCTGAAATGCCTATCGACACCTATTTTTGAAATGCCTATCGGCAACCATATCTGGAATGCCTATCGGCACCTATATTTGAAATGCCTATCGGCACCTATTTTTAAAATGCCAATCGGCAACTATATCTGAAATGCCTATCGGCACCTATATCTGAAATGCCTATCGACACCTATATCTGAAATGCCTATCGACACCTATATCTGAAATGCCTATCGACACCTATATCTGAAATGCCTATCGACACCTATATCTGAAATGCCTATCGACACCTATTTTTGAAATGCCTATCGGAAACTACATCTGAAATGCCTATCAGCACCTATATTTGAAATGCCTATCGGCAACCATATCTGGAATGCCCATCGGCACCTATATTTGAAATGCCTATCGGCTTCTATATCTGAAATGCCTATCGGCACCTATTTTTAAAATGCCAATCGGCAACTATATCTGAAATGCCTATCGGCACCTATATCTGAAATGCCTATCGACACCTATATCTGAAATGCCTATCGACACCTATATCTGAAATGCCTATCGACACCTATATCTGAAATGCCTATCGACACCTATATCTGAAATGCCTATCGACACCTATATCTGAAAAGCCTATCGACACCTATATCTGAAATGCCTATCGACACCTATATATGAAATGCCTATCGACACCTATATCTGAAATGCCTATCGACACCTATATCTGAAATGCCTATCGACACCTATATCTGAAATGCCTATCGACACCTCTATCTGAAATGCCTATCGACACCTATTTTTGAAATGCCTATCGGAAACTACATCTGAAATGCCTATCAGCACCTATATTTGAAATGCCTATCGGCAACCATATCTGGAATGCCCATCGGCACCTATATTTGAAATGCCTATCGGCTTCTATATCTGAAATGCCTATCGGCACCTATTTTTAAAATGCCAATCGGCAACTATATCTGAAATGCCTATCGGCACCTATATCTGAAATGCCTATCGACACCTATATCTGAAATGCCTATCGACACCTATATCTGAAATGCCTATCGACACCTATATCTGAAATGCCTATCGACACCTATATCTGAAATGCCTATCGACACCTATATCTGAAATGCCTATCGACACCTATTTTTGAAATGCCTATTGGAAACTACATCTGAAATGCCTATCAGCACCTATATTTGAAATGCCTATCGGCAACCATATCTGGAATGCCTATCGGCACCTATATTTGAAATGCCTATCGGCTTCTATATCTGAAATGCCTATCGGCACCTATTTTTAAAATGCCAATCGGCAACTATATCTGAAATGCCTATCGGCACCTATATCTGAAATGCCTATCGACGCATATATCTGAAATGCCTATCGACACCTATATCTGAAATTCCTATCGACACCTATATCTGAAATGCCTATCGACACCTATATCTGAAATGCCTATCGACAACTATATCTGAAATGCCTATCGACACCTATATCTGAAATGCCTATCGACACCTATTTTTGAAATGCCTATCGGAAACTACATCTGAAATGCCTATCAGCACCTATATTTGAAATGCCTATCGGCAACCATATCTGGAATGCCTATCGGCACCTATATTTGAAATGCCTATTGGCTTCTATATCTGAAATGCCTATCGGCACCTATTTTTAAAATGCCAATCGGCAACTATATCTGAAATGCCTATCGACACCTATATCTGAAATGCCTATCGACAACTATATCTGAAATGCCTATCGACACCTATATCTGAAATGCCTATCGACACCTATATCTGAAATGCCTATCGACACCTATTTTTGAAATGCCTATCGGAAACTACATCTGAAATGCCTATCAGCACCTATATTTGAAATGCCTATCGGCAACCATATCTGGAATGCCTATCGGCACCTATATTTGAAATGCCTATCGGCTTCTATATCTGAAATGCCTATCGGCACCTATTTTTAAAATGCCAATCGGCAACTATATCTGAAATGCCTATCGGCACCTATATCTGAAATGCCTATCGACACCTATATCTGAAATGCCTATCGACACCTATATCTGAAATACCTATCGACACCTATATCTGAAATGCCTATCGACACCTATATCTGAAATGCCTATCGACACCTATATCTGAAATGCCTATCGACACCTATATCTGAAATGCCTATCGACACCTATTTTTGAAATGCCTATCGGAAACTACATCTGAAATGCCTATCAGCACCTATATTTGAAATGCCTATCGGCAACCATATCTGGAATGCCTATCGGCACCTATATTTGAAATGCCTATCGGCTTCTATATCTGAAATGCCTATCGGTACCTATTTTTAAAATGCCAATAGGCAACTATATCTGAAATGCCTATCGGCACCTATATCTGAAATGCCTATCGACACCTATATCTGAAATGCCTATCGACACCTATATCTGAAATGCCTATCGACACCTATATCTGAAATGCCTATCGACACCTATATCTGAAATGCCTATCGACACCTATATCTGAAATGCCTATCGACACCTATATCTGAAATGCCTATCGACACCTATTTTTGAAATGCCTATCGGAAACTACATCTGAAATGCCTATCAGCACCTATATTTGAAATGCCTATCGGCAACCATATCTGGAATGCCTATCGGCACCTATATTTGAAATGCCTATCGGCTTCTATATCTGAAATGCCTATCGGCACCAATTTTTAAAATGCCAATCGGCAACTATATCTGAAATGCCTATCGGCACCTATATCTGAAATGCCTATCGACACCTATATCTGAAATGCCTATCGACACCTATATCTGAAATGCCTATCGACACATATATCTGAAATGCCTATCGACACCTATATCTGAAATGCCTATCGACACCTATATCTGAAATGCCTATCGACACCTATATCTGAAATGCCTATCGACACCTATATCTGAAATGCCTATCGACACCTATATCTGAAATGCCTATCGACACCAATTTTTGAAATGCCTATCGGAAACTACATCTGAAATGCCTATCAGCACCTATATTTGAAATGCCTATCGGCAACCATATCTAGAATGCCTATCGGCACCTATATTTGAAATGCCTATCGGCTTCTATATCTGAAATGCCTATCGACACCTATATCTGAAATGCCTATCGACACCTATATCTGAAATGCCTATCGACACCTATATCTGAAATGCCTATCGACACCTATTTTTGAAATGCCTATCGGAAACTACATCTGAAATGCCTATCAGCACCTATATTTGAAATGCCTATCGACACCTATATCTAAAAAGCCTATCGACACCTATATCTGAAATGCCTATCGACACCTATATCTGAAATGCCTATCGACACCTATATCTGAAATGCCTATCGACACCTATATCTGAAATGCCTATCGACACCTATATCTGAAATGCCTATTGACACCTATTTTTGAAATGCCTATCGGAAACTACATCTGAAATGCCTATCAGCACCTATATTTGAAATGCCTATCAGCAACCATATCTGGAATGCCTATCGGCACCTATATTTGAAATGCCTATCGGCTTCTATATCTGAAATGCCTATCGGCACCTATTTTTAAAATGCCAATCGGCAACTATATCTGAAATGCCTATCGGCACCTATATCTGAAATGCCTATCGACACCTATATCTGAAATGCCTATCGACACCTATATCTGAAATGCCTATCGACACCTATATCTGAAATGCCTATCGACACCTATATCTGAAATGCCTATCGACACCTATATCTGAAATGCCTATCGACACCTATATCTGAAATTCCTATCGACACCTATTTTTGAAATGCATATCGGAAACTACATTTGAAATGCCTATCAGCACCTATATTTGAAATGCCTATCGGCAACCATATCTGGAATGCCTATCGGCACCTATATTTAAAATGCCTATCGGCTTCTATATCTGAAATACCTATCGGCACCTATTTTTAAACTGCCAATCGGCAACTATATCTGAAATGCCTATCGGCACCTATATCTGAAATGCCTATCGACACCTATATCTGAAATGCCTATCGACACCTATATCTGAAATGCCTATCGACACCTATATCTGAAATGCCTATCGACACCTATATCTGAAATGCCTATCGACACATATATCTGAAATGCCTATCGACACCTATATCTGAAATTCCTATCGACACCTATTTTTGAAATGCATATCGGAAACTACATTTGAAATGCCTATCAGCACCTATATTTGAAATGCCTATCGGCAACCATATCTGGAATGCCTATCGGCACCTATATTTGAAATGCCTATCTGCTTCTATATCTGAAATGCCTATCGGCACCTATTTTTAAAATGCCAATCGGCAACTATATCTGAAATGCCTATCGGCACCTATATCTGAAATGCCTATCGACACCTATATCTGAAATGCCTATCGACACCTATATCTGAAATGCCTATCGACACCTATATCTGAAATGCCTATCGACACCTATATCTGAAATGCCTATCGACACCTATATCTGAAATGCCTATCGACACCTATATCTGAAATGCCTATCGACACCTATATCTGAAATGCCTATCGACACCTATTTTTGAAATGCCTATCGGAAACTACATCTGAAATGCCTATCAGCACCTATATTTGAAATGCCTATCGGCAACCATATCTGGAATGCCTATCGGCACCTATATTTGAAATGCCTATCGGCTTCTATATCTGAAATGCCTATCGGCACCTATTTTTAAAATGCCAATCGGCAACTATATCTGAAATGCCTATCGGCACCTATATCTGAAATGCCTATCGACACCTATATCTGAAATGCCTATCGACACCTATATCTGAAATGCCTATCGACACCTATATCTGAAATGCCTATCGACACCTATATCTAAAATGCCTATCGACACCTATTTTTGAAATGCCTATCGGAAACTACATCTGAAATGCCTATCAGCACCTATATTTGAAATGCCTATCGGCAACCATATCTATAATGCCTATCGGCACCTATATTTGAAATGCCTATCGGCTTCTATATCTGAAATGCCTATCGGCACCTATTTTTAAAATGCCAATCGGCAACTATATCTGAAATGCCTATCGGCACCTATATCTGAAATGCCTATCGACACCTATGCCTGAAATGCCTATCGACACCTATATCTGAAATGCCTATCGACACCTATATCTGAAATGCCTATCGACACCTATATCTGAAATGCCTATCGACACCTTTATCTGAAATGCCTATCGACACCTATATCTGAAATGCCTATCGACACCTATATCTGAAATGCCTATCGACACCTATTTTTGAAATGCCTATCGGAAACTACATCGTAAATGCCTATCAGCACCTATATTTGAAATGCCTATCGGCAACCATATCTGGAATGCCTATCGGCACCTATATTTGAAATGCCTATCGGCTTCTATATCTGTAATGCCTATCGGCACCTATTTTTAAAATGCCAATCGGCAACTATATCTGAAATGCCTATCGGCACCTATATCTGAAATGCTGTCGACACCTATATCTGAAATGCCTATCGACACCTATATCTGAAATGCCTATCGACACCTATATCTGAAATGCCTATCGACACCTATATCTGAAATGCCTATCGACACCTATATCTGAAATGCCTATCGACACCTTTATCTGAAATGCCTATCGACACCTATATCTGAAATGCCTATCGACACCTATATCTGAAATGCCTATCGACACCTATTTTTGAAATGCCTATCGGAAACTACATCTGAAATGCCTATCAGCACCTATATTTGAAATGCCTATCGGCAACCATATCTAGAATGCCTATCGGCACCTATATTTGAAATGCCTATCGGCTTTTATATCTGAAATGCCTATCGGCACCTATTTTTAAAATGCCAATCGGCAACTATATCTGAAATGCCTATCGGCACCTATATCTGAAATGCCTATCGACACCTATATCTGAAATGCCTATCGACACCTATATCTGAAATGCCTATCGACACCTATATCTGAAATGCCTATCGACACCTATATCTGAAATGCCTATCGACACCTATACCTGAAATGCCTATCGACACCTATATCTGAAATGCCTATCGACACCTATATCTGAGATGCCTATCGACACCTATTTTTGAAATGCCTATCGGAAACTACATCTGAAATGCCTATCAGCACCTATATTTGAAATGCCTATCGGCAACTATATCTGGAATGCCTATCGGCACCTATATTTGAAATGCCTATCGGCTTCTATATCTGAAATGCCTATCGGCACCTATTTTTAAAATGCCAATCGGCAACAATATCTGAAATGCCTATCGGCACCTATATCTGAAATGCTTATCGACACCTATATCTGAAATGCCTATCGACACCTATATCTGAAATGCCTATCGACACCTATATCTGACATGCCTATCGACACCTATATCTGAAATGCCTATCGACACCTATATCTGAAATGCCTATCGACACCTTTATCTGAAATGCCTATCGACACCTATATCTGAAATGCCTATCGACACCTATATCTGAAATGCCTATCGACACCTATTTTTGAAATGCCTATCGGAAACTACATCTGAAATGCCTATCAGCACCTATATTTGAAATGCCTATCGGCAACCATATCTGGAATGCCTATCGGCACCTATATTTGAAATGCCTATCGGCTTCTATATCTGAAATGCCTATCGGCACCTATTTTTAAAATGCTAATCGGCAACTATATCTGCAATGCCTATCGGCACCTATAACTGAAATGCCTATCGACACCTATATCTGAAATGCCTATCGACACCTATATCTGAAATGCCTATCGACACCTATATCTGAAATGCCTATCGACACCTATATCTGAAATGCCTATCGACACCTAGATCTGAAATGCCTATCAGCACCTATATTTGAAATGCCTATCGGCAACCATATCTGGAAAGCCTATCGGCACCTATATTTGAAATGCCTATCGGCTTCTATATCTGAAATGCCTATCGGCACCTATTTTTAAAATGCCATTCGGCAACTATATCTGAAATGCCTATCAGCACCTATATTTGAAATGCCTATCGGCAACCATATCTGGAAAGCCTATCGGCACCTATATTTGAAATGCCTATCGGCTTCTATATCTGAAATGCCTATCGGCACCTATTTTTAAAATGCCATTCGGCAACTATATCTGAAATGCCTATCGGCACCTATATCTGAAATGCCTATCGACACCTATATCTGAAATGCCTATCGACACCTATATCTGAAATGCCTATCGACACCTATATCTGAAATGCCTATCGACACCTATATCTGAAATGCCTATCGACACCTATATCTGAAATGCCTATCGACACATATATCTGAAATGCCTATCGACACCTATATCTGAAATGCCTATCGACACCTATTTTTGAAATGCCTATCGGCAACCATATCTGGAATGCCTATCGGCACCTATATTTGAAATGCCTATCGGCTTCTATATCTGAAATGCCTATCGGCACCTATTTTTAAAATGCCAATCGGCTACTATATCTGAAATGCCTATCGGCACCTATATCTGAAATGCCTATCGACACCTATATCTGAAATGCCTATCGACACCTATATCTGAAATGCCTATCGACACCTATATCTGAAATGCCTATCGACACCTATATCTGAAATGCCTATCGACACCTATTTTTGAAATGCCTATCGGAAACTACATCTGAAATGCCTATCAGCACCTATATTTGAAATGCCTATCGGCAACCATATCTGGAATGCCCATCGGCACCTATATTTGAAATGCCTATCGGTTTCTATATCTGAAATGCCTATCGGCACCTATTTTTAAAATGCCAATCGGCAACTATATCTGAAATGCCTATCGGCACCTATATCTGAAATGCCTATCGACACCTATATCTGAAATGCCTATCGACACCTATATCTGAAATGCCTATCGACACCTATATCTGAAATGCCTATCGACACCTATATCTGAAATGCCTATCGACACCTATATCTGAAAAGCCTATCGACACCTATATCTGAAATGCCTATCGACACCTATATCTGAAATGCCTATCGACACCTATATCTGAAATGCCTATCGACACCTATATCTGAAATGCCTATCGACACCTATTTTTGAAATGCCTATCGGAAACTACATCTGAAATGCCTATCAGCACCTATATTTGAAATGCCTATCGGCAACCATATCTGGAATGCCCATCGGCACCTATATTTGAAATGCCTATCGGCTTCTATATCTGAAATGCCTATCGGCACCTATTTTTAAAATGCCAATCGGCAACTATATCTGAAATGCCTATCGGCACCTATATCTGAAATGCCTATCGACACCTATATCTGAAATGCCTATCGACACCTATATCTGAAATGCCTATCGACACCTATATCTGAAATGCCTATCGACACCTATATCTGAAATGCCTATCGACAACTATATCTGAAATGCCTATCGACACCTATATCTGAAATGCCTATCGACACCTATTTTTGAAATGCCTATCGGAAACTACATCTGAAATGCCTATCAGCACCTATATTTGAAATGCCTATCGGCAACCATATCTGGAATGCCTATCGGCACCTATATTTGAAATGCCTATCGGCTTCTATATCTGAAATGCCTATCGGCACCTATTTTTAAAATGCCAATCGGCAACTATATCTGAAATGCCTATCGGCACCTATATCTGAAATGCCTATCGACACCTATATCTGAAATGCCTATCGGCACCTATATCTGAAATGCCTATCGACGCATATATCTGAAATGCCTATCGACACCTATATCTGAAATGCCTATCGACACCTATATCTGAAATGCCTATCGACACCTATATCTGAAATGCCTATCGACAACTATATCTTAAATGCCTATCGACACCTATATCTGAAATGCCTATCGACACCTATTTTTGAAATGCCTATCGGAAACTACATCTGAAATGCCTATCAGCACCTATATTTGAAATGCCTATCGGCAACCATATCTGGAATGCCTATCGGCACCTATATTTGAAATGCCTATCGGCTTCTATATCTAAAATGCCTATCGGCACCTATTTTTAAAATGCCAATCGGCAACTATATCTGAAATGCCTATCGGCACCTATATCTGAAATGCCTATCGACACCTATATCTGAAATGCCTATCGACACCTATATCTGAAATGCCTATCGACACCTATATCTGAAATGCCTATCGACACCTATATCTGAAATGCCTATCGACACCTATATCTGAAATGCCTATCGACACCTATATCTGAAATGCCTATCGACACATATATCTGAAATGCCTATCGACACCTATATCTGAAATGCCTATCGACACCTATTTTTGAAATGCCTATCGGCAACCATATCTGGAATGCCTATCGGCACCTATATTTGAAATGCCTATCGGCACCTATTTTTAAAATGCCAATCGGCAACTATATCTGAAATGCCTATCGGCACCTATATCTGAAATGCCTATCGACACCTATATCTGAAATGCCTATCGACACCTATATCTGAAATGCCTATCGACACCTATATCTAAAATGCCTATCGACACCTATATCTGAAATGCCTATCGACACCTATTTTTAAAATGCCTATCGGAAACTACATCTGAAATGCCTATCAGCACCTATATTTGAAATGCCTATCGGCAACCATATCTGGAATGCCCATCGGCACCTATATTTGAAATGCCTATCGGCTTCTATATCTAAAATGCCTATCGGCACCTATTTTTAAAATGCCAATCGGCAACTATATCTGAAATGCCTATCGGCACCTATATCTGAAATGCCTATCGACACCTATATCTGAAATGCCTATCGACACCTATATCTGAAATGCCTATCGACACCTATTTTTGAAATACCTATCGGAAACTACATCTGAATTGCCTATCAGCACCTATATTTGAAATGCCTATCGGCAACCATATCTGGAATGCCCATCGGCACCTATATTTGAAATGCCTATCGGCTTCTATATCTGAAATGCCTATCGGCACCTATTTTTAAAATGCCAATCGGCAACTATATCTGAAATGCCTATCGGCACCTATATCTGAAATGCCTATCGACACCTATATCTGAAATGCCTATCGACACCTATATCTGAAATGCCTATCGACACCTATTTTTGAAATGCCTATCGGAAACTACATCTGAAATGCCTATCAGCACCTATATTTGAAATGCCTATCGGCAAACATATCTGGAATGCCTATCGGCACCTATATTTGAAATGCCTATCGACTTCTATATCTGAAATGCCTATCGGCTATTATTTTTAAAATGCCAATTGGCAACTATATCTGAAATGCCTATCGGCACCTATATCTGAAATGCCTATCGACACCTATATCTGAAATGCCTATCGACACCTATATCTGAAATGCCTATCGACACCTATATCTGAAATGCCTATCGACACCTATATCTGAAATGCCTATCGACACCTATATCTGAAATGCCTATCGACACCTATATCTGAAATGCCTATCGACACCTATTTTTGAAATGCCTATCGGAAACTACATCTGAATTGCCTATCAGCACCTATATTTGAAATGCCTATCGGCAACCATATCTGGAATGCCTATCGGCACCTATATTTGAAATGCCTATCGGCTTCTATATCTGAAATGCCTATCGGCACCTATTTTTAAAATGCCAATCAGCAACTATATCTGAAATGCCTATCGGCACCTATATCTGAAATGCCTATCGACACCTATATCTGAAATGCCTATCGACACCTATATCTGAAATGCCTATCGACACCTATATCTGAAATGCCTATCGACACCTATATCTGAAATGCCTATCGACACCTATATCTGAAATGCCTATCGACACCTATATCTGAAATGCCTATCGACACCTATATCTGAAATGCCTATCGACACCTATTTTTGAAATGCCTATCGGAAACTACATCTGAAATGCCTATCAGCACCTATATTTGAAATGCCTATCGGCAACCATATCTGGAATGCCTATCGGCACCTAAATTTGAAATGCCTATCGGCTTCTATATCTGAAATGCCTATCGGCACCTATTTTTAAAATGCTAATCGGCAACTATATCTGCAATGCCTATCGGCACCTATAACTGAAATGCCTATCGACACCTATATCTGAAATGCCTATCGACACCTATATCTGAAATGCCTATCGACACCTATATCTGAAATGCCTATCGACACCTATATCTGAAATGCCTATCGACACCTATATCTGAAATGCCTATCGACACCTATATCTAAAATGCCTATCGACACCTATATCTGAAATGCCTATCGACACCTATATCTGAAATGCCTATCGACACCTATATCTGAAATGCCTATCGACACCTATATCTGAAATGCCTATCGACACCTAGATCTGAAATGCCTATCAGCACCTATATTTGAAATGCCTATCGGCAACCATATCTGGAAAGCCTATCGGCACCTATATTTGAAATGCCTATCGGCTTCTATATCTGAAATGCCTATCGGCACCTATTTTTAAAATGCCATTCGGCAACTATATCTGAAATGCCTATCGGCACCTATATCTGAAATGCCTATCGACACCTATATCTGAAATGCCTATCGACACCTATATCTGAAATGCCTATCGACACCTATATCTGAAATGCCTATCGACACCTATATCTGAAATGCCTATCGACACCTATATCTGAAATGCCTATCGACACATATATCTGAAATGCCTATCGACACCTATATCTGAAATGCCTATCGACACCTATTTTTGAAATGCCTATCGGCAACCATATCTGGAATGCCTATCGGCACCTATATTTGAAATGCCTATCGGCTTCTATATCTGAAATGCCTATCGGCACCTATTTTTAAAATGCCAATCGGCTACTATATCTGAAATGCCTATCGGCACCTATATCTGAAATGCCTATCGACACCTATATCTGAAATGCCTATCGACACCTATATCTGAAATGCCTATCGACACCTATATCTGAAATGCCTATCGACACCTATATCTGAAATGCCTATCGACACCTATTTTTGAAATGCCTATCGGAAACTACATCTGAAATGCCTATCAGCACCTATATTTGAAATGCCTATCGGCAACCATATCTGGAATGCCCATCGGCACCTATATTTGAAATGCCTATCGGTTTCTATATCTGAAATGCCTATCGGCACCTATTTTTAAAATGCCAATCGGCAACTATATCTGAAATGCCTATCGGCACCTATATCTGAAATGCCTATCGACACCTATATCTGAAATGCCTATCGACACCTATATCTGAAATGCCTATCGACACCTATATCTGAAATGCCTATCGACACCTATATCTGAAATGCCTATCGACACCTATATCTGAAAAGCCTATCGACACCTATATCTGAAATGCCTATCGACACCTATATCTGAAATGCCTATCGACACCTATATCTGAAATGCCTATCGACACCTATATCTGAAATGCCTATCGACACCTATTTTTGAAATGCCTATCGGAAACTACATCTGAAATGCCTATCAGCACCTATATTTGAAATGCCTATCGGCAACCATATCTGGAATGCCCATCGGCACCTATATTTGAAATGCCTATCGGCTTCTATATCTGAAATGCCTATCGGCACCTATTTTTAAAATGCCAATCGGCAACTATATCTGAAATGCCTATCGGCACCTATATCTGAAATGTCTATCGACACCTATATCTGAAATGCCTATCGACACCTATATCTGAAATGCCTATCGACACCTATATCTGAAATGCCTATCGACACCTATATCTGAAATGCCTATCGACAACTATATCTGAAATGCCTATCGACACCTATATCTGAAATGCCTATCGACACCTATTTTTGAAATGCCTATCGGAAACTACATCTGAAATGCCTATCAGCACCTATATTTGAAATGCCTATCGGCAACCATATCTGGAATGCCTATCGGCACCTATATTTGAAATGCCTATCGGCTTCTATATCTGAAATGCCTATCGGCACCTATTTTTAAAATGCCAATCGGCAACTATATCTGAAATGCCTATCGGCACCTATATCTGAAATGCCTATCGACACCTATATCTGAAATGCCTATCGGCACCTATATCTGAAATGCCTATCGACGCATATATCTGAAATGCCTATCGACACCTATATCTGAAATGCCTATCGACACCTATATCTGAAATGCCTATCGACACCTATATCTGAAATGCCTATCGACAACTATATCTTAAATGCCTATCGACACCTATATCTGAAATGCCTATCGACACCTATTTTTGAAATGCCTATCGGAAACTACATCTGAAATGCCTATCAGCACCTATATTTGAAATGCCTATCGGCAACCATATCTGGAATGCCTATCGGCACCTATATTTGAAATGCCTATCGGCTTCTATATCTAAAATGCCTATCGGCACCTATTTTTAAAATGCCAATCGGCAACTATATCTGAAATGCCTATCGGCACCTATATCTGAAATGCCTATCGACACCTATATCTGAAATGCCTATCGACACCTATATCTGAAATGCCTATCGACACCTATATCTGAAATGCCTATCGACACCTATATCTGAAATGCCTATCGACACCAATATCTGAAATGCCTATCGACACCTATATCTGAAATGCCTATCGACACATATATCTGAAATGCCTATCGACACCTATATCTGAAATGCCTATCGACACCTATTTTTGAAATGCCTATCGGCAACCATATCTGGAATGCCTATCGGCACCTATATTTGAAATGCCTATCGGCACCTATTTTTAAAATGCCAATCGGCAACTATATCTGAAATGCCTATCGGCACCTATATCTGATATGCCTATCGACACCTATATCTGAAATGCCTATCGACACCTATATCTGAAATGCCTATCGACACCTATATCTAAAATGCCTATCGACACCTATATCTGAAATGCCTATCGACACCTATTTTTGAAATGCCTATCGGAAACTACATCTGAAATGCCTATCAGCACCTATATTTGAAATGCCTATCGGCAACCATATCTGGAATGCCCATCGGCACCTATATTTGAAATGCCTATCGGCTTCTATATCTGAAATGCCTATCGGCACCTATTTTTAAAATGCCAATCGGCAACTATATCTGAAATGCCTATCGGCACCTATATATGAAATGCCTATCGACACCTATATCTGAAATGCCTATCGACACCTATATCTAAAATGCCTATCGACACCTATATCTGAAATGCCTATCGACACCTATATCTGAAATGCCTATCGACACCTATATCTGAAAAGCCTATCGACACCTATATCTGAAATGCCTATCGACACCTATATCTGAAATGCCTATCGACACCTATATCTGAAATGCCTATCGACACCTATATCTGAAATGCCTATCGACACCTATATCTGAAATGCCTATCGACACCTCTATCTGAAATGCCTATCGACACCTATTTTTGAAATGCCTATCGGAAACTACATCTGAAATGCCTATCAGCACCTATATTTGAAATGCCTATCGGCAACCATATCTGGAATGCCCATCGGCACCTATATTTGAAATGCCTATCGGCTTCTATATCTGAAATGCCTATCGGCACCTATTTTTAAAATGCCAATCGGCAACTATATCTGAAATGCCTATCGGCACCTATATCTGAAATGCCTATCGACACCTATATCTGAAATGCCTATCGACACCTATATCTGAAATGCCTATCGACACCTATATCTGAAATGCCTATCGACACCTATATCTGAAATGCCTATCGACACCTATATCTGAAATGCCTATCGACACCTATATCTGAAATGCCTATCGACACCTATATCTGAAATGCCTATCGACACCTATTTTTGAAATGCCTATTGGAAACTACATCTGAAATGCCTATCAGCACCTATATTTGAAATGCCTATCGGCAACCATATCTGGAATGCCTATCGGCACCTATATTTGAAATGCCTATCGGCTTCTATATCTGAAATGCCTATCGGCACCTATTTTTAAAATGCCAATCGGCAACTATATCTGAAATGCCTATCGGCACCTATATCTGAAATGCCTATCGACGCATATATCTGAAATGCCTATCGACACCTATATCTGAAATTCCTATCGACACCTATATCTGAAATGCCTATCGACACCTATATCTGAAATGCCTATCGACAACTATATCTGAAATGCCTATCGACACCTATATCTGAAATGCCTATCGACACCTATTTTTGAAATGCCTATCGGAAACTACATCTGAAATGCCTATCAGCACCTATATTTGAAATGCCTATCGGCAACCATATCTGGAATGCCTATCGGCACCTATATTTGAAATGCCTATTGGCTTCTATATCTGAAATGCCTATCGGCACCTATTTTTAAAATGCCAATCGGCAACTATATCTGAAATGCCTATCGGCACCTATATCTGAAATGCCTATCGACACCTATATCTGAAATGCCTATCGACACCTATATCTGAAATGCCTATCGACACCTATATCTGAAATGCCTATCGACACCTATATCTGAAATGCCTATCGACACCTATATCTGAAATGCCTATCGACAACTATATCTGAAATGCCTATCGACACCTATATCTGAAATGCCTATCGACACCTATATCTGAAATGCCTATCGACACCTATTTTTGAAATGCCTATCGGAAACTACATCTGAAATGCCTATCAGCACCTATATTTGAAATGCCTATCGGCAACCATATCTGGAATGCCTATCGGCACCTATATTTGAAATGCCTATCGGCTTCTATATCTGAAATGCCTATCGGCACCTATTTTTAAAATGCCAATCGGCAACTATATCTGAAATGCCTATCGGCACCTATATCTGAAATGCCTATCGACACCTATATCTGAAATGCCTATCGACACCTATATCTGAAATACCTATCGACACCTATATCTGAAATGCCTATCGACACCTATATCTGAAATGCCTATCGACACCTATATCTGAAATGCCTATCGACACCTATATCTGAAATGCCTATCGACACCTATTTTTGAAATGCCTATCGGAAACTACATCTGAAATGCCTATCAGCACCTATATTTGAAATGCCTATCGGCAACCATATCTGGAATGCCTATCGGCACCTATATTTGAAATGCCTATCGGCTTCTATATCTGAAATGCCTATCGGTACCTATTTTTAAAATGCCAATAGGCAACTATATTTGAAATGCCTATCGGCACCTATATCTGAAATGCCTATCGACACCTATATCTGAAATGCCTATCGACACCTATATCTGAAATGCCTATCGACACCTATATCTGAAATGCCTATCGACACCTATATCTGAAATGCCTATCGACACCTATATCTGAAATGCCTATGGACACCTATATCTGAAATGCCTATCGACACCTATTTTTGAAATGCCTATCGGAAACTACATCTGAAATGCCTATCAGCACCTATATTTGAAATGCGTATCGGCAACCATATCTGGAATGCCTATCGGCACCTATATTTGAAATGCCTATCGGCTTCTATATCTGAAATGCCTATCGGCACCAATTTTTAAAATGCCAATCGGCAACTATATCTGAAATGCCTATCGGCACCTATATCTGAAATGCCTATCGACACCTATATCTGAAATGCCTATCGACACCTATATCTGAAATGCCTATCGACACCTATATCTGAAATGACTATCGACACCTATATCTGAAATGCCTATCGACACCTATATCTGAAATGCCTATCGACACCTATATCTGAAATGCCTATCGACACCTATATCTGAAATGCCTATCGACACCTATATCTGAAATGCCTATCGACACCTATTTTTGAAATGCCTATCGGAAACTACATCTGAAATGCCTATCAGCACCTATATTTGAAATGCCTGTCGGCAACCATATCTAGAATGCCTATCGGCACCTATATTTGAAATGCCTATCGGCTTCTATATCTGAAATGCCTATCGACACCTATATCTGAAATGCCTATCGACACCTATATCTGAAATGCCTATCGACACCTATATCTGAAATGCCTATCGACACCTATTTTTGAAATGCCTATCGGAAACTACATCTGAAATGCCTATCAGCACCTATATTTGAAATGCCTATCGACACATATATTTTAAAAGCCTATCGACACCTATATCTGAAATGCCTATCGACACCTATATCTGAAATGCCTATCGACACCTATATCTGAAATGCCTATCGACACCTATATCTGAAATGCCTATCGACACCTATATCTGAAATGCCTATTGACACCTATTTTTGAAATGCCTATCGGAAACTACATCTGAAATGCCTATCAGCACCTATATTTGAAATGCCTATCAGCAACCATATCTGGAATGCCTATCGGCACCTTAATTTGAAATGCCTATCGGCTTCTATATCTGAAATGCCTATCGGCACCTATTTTTAAAATGCCAATCGGCAACTATATCTGAAATGCCTATCGGCACCTATATCTGAAATGCCTATCGACACCTATATCTGAAATGCCTATCGACACCTATATCTGAAATGCCTATCGACACCTATATCTGAAATGCCTATCGACACCTATATCTGAAATGCCTATCGACACCTATATCTGAAATGCCTATCGACACCTATATCTGAAATGCCTATCGACACCTATTTTTGAAATGCATATCGGAAACTACATTTGAAATGCCTATCAGCACCTATATTTGAAATGCCTATCGGCAACCATATCTGGAATGCCTATCGGCACCTATATTTAAAATGCCTATTGGCTTCTATATCTGAAATACCTATCGGCACCTATTTTTAAACTGCCAATCGGCAACTATATCTGAAATGCCTATCGGCACCTATATCTGAAATGCCTATCGACACCTATATCTGAAATGCCTATCGACACCTATATCTGAAATGCCTATCGACACCTATATCTGAAATGCCTATCGACACCTATATCTGAAATGCCTATCGACACATATATCTGAAATGCCTATCGACACCTATATCTGAAATGCCTATCGACACCTATATCTGAAATGCCTATCGACACCTATTTTTGAAATGCCTATCGGAAATTACATCTGAAATGCCTATCAGCACCTATATTTGAAATGCCTATCGGCAACCATATCTGGAATGCCTATCGGCACCTATATTTGAAATGCCTATCGGCTTCTATATCTGAAATGCCTATCGGCACCTATTTTTAAAATGCCAATCGGCAACTATATCTGAAATGCCTATCGGCACCTATATCTGAAATGCCTATCGACACCTATATCTGAAATGCCTATCGACACCTATATCTGAAATGCCTATCGACACCTATATCTGAAATGCCTATCGACACCTATATCTGAAATGCCTATCGACACCTATATCTGAAATGCCTATCGACACCTATATCTGAAATGCCTATCGACACCTATATCTGAAATGCCTATCGACACCTATTTTTGAAATGCCTATCGGAAACTACATCTGAAATGCCTATCAGCACCTATATTTGAAATGCCTATCGGCAACCATATCTGGAATGCCTATCGGCACCTATATTTGAAATGCCTATCGGCTTCTATATCTGAAATGCCTATCGGCACCTATTTTTAAAATGCCAATCGGCAACTATATCTGAAATGCCTATCGGCACCTATATCTGAAATGCCTATCGACACCTATATCTGAAATGCCTATCGACACCTATATCTGAAATGCCTATCGACACCTATATCTGAAATGCCTATCGACACCTATATCTGAAATGCCTATCGACACCTATTTTTGAAATGCCTATCGGAAACTACATCTGAAATGCCTATCAGCACCTATATTTGAAATGCCTATCGGCAACCATATCTGGAATGCCTATCGGCACCTATATTTGAAATGCCTATCGGCTTCTATATCTGAAATGCCTATCGGCACCTATTTTTAAAATGCCAATCGGCAACTATATCTGAAATGCCTATCGGCACCTATATCTGAAATGCCTATCGACACCTATATCTGAAATGCCTATCGACACCTATATCTGAAATGCCTATCGACACCTATATCTGAAATGCCTATCGACACCTATATCTGAAATGCCTATCGACACCTATATCTGAAATGCCTATCGACACCTATATCTGAAATGCTTTTCGACACCTATATCTGAGATGCCTATCGACACCTATTTTTGAAATGCCTATCGGAAACTACATCTGAAATGCCTATCAGCACCTATATTTGAAATGCCTATCGGCAACAATATCTGGAATGCCTATCGGCACCTATATTTGAAATGCCTATCGGCTTCTATATCTGAAATGCCTATCGGCACCTATTTTTAAAATGCTAATCGGCAACTATATCTGAAATGCCTATCGGCACCTATATCTGAAATGCCTATCGACACCTATATCTGAAATGCCTATCGACACCTATATCTGAAATGCCTATCGACACCTATATCTGAAATGCCTATCGACACCTATATCTGAAATGCCTATCGACACCTATATCTGAAATGCCTATCGACACCTATATCTGAAATGCCTATCGACACCTATATTTGAAATGCCTATCGACACCTATATCTAAAATGCCTATCGACACCTATTTTTGAAATGCCTATCGGAAACTACATCTGAAATGCCTATCAGCACCTATATTTAAAATGCCTATCGGCAACCATATCTATAATGCCTATCGGCACCTATATTTGAAATGCCTATCGGCTTCTATATCTGAAATGCCTATCGGCACCTATTTTTAAAATGCCAATCGGCAACTATATCTGAAATGCCTATCGGCACCTATATCTGAAATGCCTATCGACACCTATGCCTGAAATGCCTATCGACACCTATATCTGAAATGCCTATCGACACCTATATCTGAAATGCCTATCGACACCTATATCTGAAATGCCTATCGACACCTTTATCTGAAATGCCTATCGACACCTATATCTGAAATGCCTATCGACACCTATATCTGAAATGCCTATCGACACCTATTTTTGAAATGCCTATCGGAAACTACATCTTAAATGCCTATCAGCACCTATATTTGAAATGCCTATCGGCAACCATATCTGGAATGCCTATCGGCACCTATATTTGAAATGCCTATCGGCTTCTATATCTGTAATGCCTATCGGCACCTATTTTTAAAATGCCAATCGGCAACTATATCTGAAATGCCTATCGGCACCTATATCTGAAATGCTGTCGACACCTATATCTGAAATGCCTATCGACACCTATATCTGAAATGCCTATCAACACCTATATCTGAAATGCCTATCGACACCTATATCTGAAATGCCTATCGACACCTATATCTGAAATGCCTATCGACACCTTTATCTGAAATGCCTATCGACACCTATATCTGAAATGCCTATCGACACCTATATCTGAAATGCCTATCGACACCTATTTTTGAAATGCCTATCGGAAACTACATCTAAATGCCTATCAGCACCTATATTTGAAATGCCTATCGGCAACCATATCTGGAATGCCTATCGGCACCTATATTTGAAATGCCTATCGGCTTCTATAACTGAAATGCCTATCGGCACCTATTTTTGAAATGCCTATCGGAAACTACATCTGAAATGCCTATCAGCACCTATATTTGAAATGCCTATCGGCAACCATATCTGGAATGCCTATCGGCACCTATATTTGAAATGCCTATCGGCTTCTATATCTGAAATGCCTATCGGCACTTATTTTTAAAATGCCAATCGGCAACTATATCTGAAATGCCTATCGGCACCTATATCTGAAATGCCTATCGACACCTATATCTGAAATGCCTATCGACACCTATATCTGAAATGCCTATCGACACCTATATCTTAAATGCCTATCGACACCTATATCTGAAATGCCTATCGACACCTATATCTGAAATGCCTATCGACACCTATATCTGAAATGCCTATCGACACCTATTTTTGAAATGCCTATCGGAAACTACATCTGAAATGCCTATCAGCACCTATATTTGAAATGCCTATCGGCAACCATATCTGGAAAGCCTATCGGCACCTATATTTGAAATGCCTATCGGCTTCTATATCTGAAATGCCTATCGGCACTTATTTTTAAAATGCCAATCGGCAACTATATCTGAAATGCCTATCGGCACCTATATCTGAAATGCCTATCGACACCTATATCTGAAATGCCTATCGACACCTATATCTGAAATGCCTATCGACACCTATATCTTAAATGCCTATCGACACCTATATCTGAAATGCCTATCGACACCTATATCTGAAATGCCTATCGACACCTATATCTGAAATGCCTATCGACACCTATTTTTGAAATGCCTATCGGAAACTACATCTGAAATGCCTATCAGCACCTATATTTGAAATGCCTATCGGCAACCATATCTGGAATACCTATCGGCACCTATATTTGAAATGCCTATCGGCTTCTATATCTGAAATGCCTATCGGCACCTATTTTTAAAATGCCAATCGGCAAATATATCTGAAATGCCTATCGGCACCTATATCTGAAATGCCTATCAACACCTATATCTGAAATGCCTATCGACACCTATATCTGAAATGCCTATCGGCACCTATATCTGAAATGCCTATCAACACCTATATCTGAAATGCCTATCGACACCTATATCTGAAATGCCTATCGACACCTATATCTGAAATGCCTATCGACACCTATTTTTGAAATGCCTATCGGAAACTACATCTGAAATGCCTATCAGCACCTATATTTGAAATGCCTATCGGCAACCATATCTGGAATGCCTATCGGCACCTATATTTGAAATGCCTATCGGCTTCTATATCTGAAATGCCTATCGGCACCTATTTTTAAAATGCCAATCGGCAAATATATCTGAAATGCCTATCGGCACCTATATCTGAAATGCCTATCAACACCTATATCTGAAATGCCTATCGACACCTATATCTGAAATGCCTATCGACACCTATATCTGAAATGCCTATCGACACCTATATCTGAAATGCCTATCGACACCTATTTTTGAAATGCCTATCGGAAACTACATCTGAAATGCCTATCAGCACCTATATTTGAAATGCCTATCGGCAAACATATCTGGAATGCCTATCGGCACCTATATTTGAAATGCCTATCGACTTCTATATCTGAAATGCCTATCGGCTATTATTTTTAAAATGCCAATTGGCAACTATATCTGAAATGCCTATCGGCACCTATATCTGAAATGCCTATCGACACCTATATCTGAAATGCCTATCGACACCTATATCTGAAATGCCTATCGACACCTATATCTGAAATGCCTATCGACACCTATATCTGAAATGCCTATCGACACCTATATCTGAAATGCCTATCGACACCTATATCTGAAATGCCTATCGACACCTATTTTTGAAATGCCTATCGGAAACTACATCTGAATTGCCTATCAGCACCTATATTTGAAATGCCTATCGGCAACCATATCTGGAATGCCTATCGGCACCTATATTTGAAATGCCTATCGGCTTCTATATCTGAAATGCCTATCGGCACCTATTTTTAAAATGCCAATCAGCAACTATATCTGAAATGCCTATCGGCACCTAAATTTGAAATGCCTATCGGCAACCATATCTGGAATGCCTATCGGCACCTAAATTTGAAATGCCTATCGGCTTCTATATCTGAAATGCCTATCGGCACCTATTTTTAAAATGCTAATCGGCAACTATATCTGCAATGCCTATCGGCACCTATAACTGAAATGCCTATCGACACCTATATCTGAAATGCCTATCGACACCTATATCTGAAATGCCTATCGACACCTATATCTGAAATGCCTATCGACACCTATATCTGAAATGCCTATCGACACCTATATCTGAAATGCCTATCGACACCTATATCTAAAATGCCTATCGACACCTATATCTGAAATGCCTATCGACACCTATATCTGAAATGCCTATCGACACCTATATCTGAAATGCCTATCGACACCTATATCTGAAATGCCTATCGACACCTAGATCTGAAATGCCTATCAGCACCTATATTTGAAATGCCTATCGGCAACCATATCTGGAAAGCCTATCGGCACCTATATTTGAAATGCCTATCGGCTTCTATATCTGAAATGCCTATCGGCACCTATTTTTAAAATGCCATTCGGCAACTATATCTGAAATGCCTATCGGCACCTATATCTGAAATGCCTATCGACACCTATATCTGAAATGCCTATCGACACCTATATCTGAAATGCCTATCGACACCTATATCTGAAATGCCTATCGACACCTATATCTGAAATGCCTATCGACACCTATATCTGAAATGCCTATCGACACATATATCTGAAATGCCTATCGACACCTATATCTGAAATGCCTATCGACACCTATTTTTGAAATTCCTATCGGCAACCATATCTGGAATGCCTATCGGCACCTATATTTGAAATGCCTATCGGCTTCTATATCTGAAATGCCTATCGGCACCTATTTTTAAAATGCCAATCGGCTACTATATCTGAAATGCCTATCGGCACCTATATCTGAAATGCCTATCGACACCTATATCTGAAATGCCTATCGACACCTATATCTGAAATGCCTATCGACACCTATATCTGAAATGCCTATCGACACCTATATCTGAAATGCCTATCGACACCTATTTTTGAAATGCCTATCGGAAACTACATCTGAAATGCCTATCAGCACCTATATTTGAAATGCCTATCGGCAACCATATCTGGAATGCCCATCGGCACCTATATTTGAAATGCCTATCGGTTTCTATATCTGAAATGCCTATCGGCACCTATTTTTAAAATGCCAATCGGCAACTATATCTGAAATGCCTATCGGCACCTATATCTGAAATGCCTATCGACACCTATATCTGAAATGCCTATCGACACCTATATCTGAAATGCCTATCGACACCTATATCTGAAATGCCTATCGACACCTATATCTGAAATGCCTATCGACACCTATATCTGAAAAGCCTATCGACACCTATATCTGAAATGCCTATCGACACCTATATCTGAAATGCCTATCGACACCTATATCTGAAATGCCTATCGACACCTATATCTGAAATGCCTATCGACACCTATTTTTGAAATGCCTATCGGAAACTACATCTGAAATGCCTATCAGCACCTATATTTGAAATGCCTATCGGCAACCATATCTGGAATGCCCATCGGCACCTATATTTGAAATGCCTATCGGCTTCTATATCTGAAATGCCTATCGGCACCTATTTTTAAAATGCCAATCGGCAACTATATCTGAAATGCCTATCGGCACCTATATCTGAAATGCCTATCGACACCTATATCTGAAATGCCTATCGACACCTATATCTGAAATGCCTATCGACACCTATATCTGAAATGCCTATCGACACCTATATCTGAAATGCCTATCGACAACTATATCTGAAATGCCTATCGACACCTATATCTGAAATGCCTATCGACACCTATTTTTGAAATGCCTATCGGAAACTACATCTGAAATGCCTATCAGCACCTATATTTGAAATGCCTATCGGCAACCATATCTGGAATGCCTATCGGCACCTATATTTGAAATGCCTATCGGCTTCTATATCTGAAATGCCTATCGGCACCTATTTTTAAAATGCCAATCGGCAACTATATCTGAAATGCCTATCGGCACCTATATCTGAAATGCCTATCGACACCTATATCTGAAATGCCTATCGGCACCTATATCTGAAATGCCTATCGACGCATATATCTGAAATGCCTATCGACACCTATATCTGAAATGCCTATCGACACCTATATCTGAAATGCCTATCGACACCTATATCTGAAATGCCTATCGACAACTATATCTTAAATGCCTATCGACACCTATATCTGAAATGCCTATCGACACCTATTTTTGAAATGCCTATCGGAAACTACATCTGAAATGCCTATCAGCACCTATATTTGAAATGCCTATCGGCAACCATATCTGGAATGCCTATCGGCACCTATATTTGAAATGCCTATCGGCTTCTATATCTAAAATGCCTATCGGCACCTATTTTTAAAATGCCAATCGGCAACTATATCTGAAATGCCTATCGGCACCTATATCTGAAATGCCTATCGACACCTATATCTGAAATGCCTATCGACACCTATATCTGAAATGCCTATCGACACCTATATCTGAAATGCCTATCGACACCTATATCTGAAATGCCTATCGACACCTATATCTGAAATGCCTATCGACACCTATATCTGAAATGCCTATCGACACATATATCTGAAATGCCTATCGACACCTATATCTGAAATGCCTATCGACACCTATTTTTGAAATGCCTATCGGCAACCATATCTGGAATGCCTATCGGCACCTATATTTGAAATGCCTATCGGCACCTATTTTTAAAATGCCAATCGGCAACTATATCTGAAATGCCTATCGGCACCTATATCTGAAATGCCTATCGACACCTATATCTGAAATGCCTATCGACACCTATATCTGAAATGCCTATCGACACCTATATCTAAAATGCCTATCGACACCTATATCTGAAATGCCTATCGACACCTATTTTTAAAATGCCTATCGGAAACTACATCTGAAATGCCTATCAGCACCTATATTTGAAATGCCTATCGGCAACCATATCTGGAATGCCCATCGGCACCTATATTTGAAATGCCTATCGGCTTCTATATCTGAAATGCCTATCGGCACCTATTTTTAAAATGCCAATCGGCAACTATATCTGAAATGCCTATCGGCACCTATATCTGAAATGCCTATCGACACCTATATCTGAAATGCCTATCGACACCTATATCTGAAATGCCTATCGACACCTATTTTTGAAATACCTATCGGAAACTACATCTGAATTGCCTATCAGCACCTATATTTGAAATGCCTATCGGCAACCATATCTGGAATGCCCATCGGCACCTATATTTGAAATGCCTATCGGCTTCTATATCTGAAATGCCTATCGGCACCTATTTTTAAAATGCCAATCGGCAACTATATCTGAAATGCCTATCGGCACCTATATCTGAAATGCCTATCGACACCTATATCTGAAATGCCTATCGACACCTATATCTGAAATGCCTATCGACACCTATTTTTGAAATGCCTATCGGAAACTACATCTGAAATGCCTATCAGCACCTATATTTGAAATGCCTATCGGCAAACATATCTGGAATGCCTATCGGCACCTATATTTGAAATGCCTATCGACTTCTATATCTGAAATGCCTATCGGCTATTATTTTTAAAATGCCAATTGGCAACTATATCTGAAATGCCTATCGGCACCTATATCTGAAATGCCTATCGACACCTATATCTGAAATGCCTATCGACACCTATATCTGAAATGCCTATCGACACCTATATCTGAAATGCCTATCGACACCTATATCTGAAATGCCTATCGACACCTATATCTGAAATGCCTATCGACACCTATATCTGAAATGCCTATCGACACCTATTTTTGAAATGCCTATCGGAAACTACATCTGAATTGCCTATCAGCACCTATATTTGAAATGCCTATCGGCAACCATATCTGGAATGCCTATCGGCACCTATATTTGAAATGCCTATCGGCTTCTATATCTGAAATGCCTATCGGCACCTATTTTTAAAATGCCAATCAGCAACTATATCTGAAATGCCTATCGGCACCTATATCTGAAATGCCTATCGACACCTATATCTGAAATGCCTATCGACACCTATATCTGAAATGCCTATCGACACCTATATCTGAAATGCCTATCGACACCTATATCTGAAATGCCTATCGACACCTATATCTGAAATGCCTATCGACACCTATATCTGAAATGCCTATCGACACCTATATCTGAAATGCCTATCGACACCTATTTTTGAAATGCCTATCGGAAACTACATCTGAAATGCCTATCAGCACCTATATTTGAAATGCCTATCGGCAACCATATCTGGAATGCCTATCGGCACCTAAATTTGAAATGCCTATCGGCTTCTATATCTGAAATGCCTATCGGCACCTATTTTTAAAATGCTAATCGGCAACTATATCTGCAATGCCTATCGGCACCTATAACTGAAATGCCTATCGACACCTATATCTGAAATGCCTATCGACACCTATATCTGAAATGCCTATCGACACCTATATCTGAAATGCCTATCGACACCTATATCTGAAATGCCTATCGACACCTATATCTGAAATGCCTATCGACACCTATATCTAAAATGCCTATCGACACCTATATCTGAAATGCCTATCGACACCTATATCTGAAATGCCTATCGACACCTATATCTGAAATGCCTATCGACACCTATATCTGAAATGCCTATCGACACCTAGATCTGAAATGCCTATCAGCACCTATATTTGAAATGCCTATCGGCAACCATATCTGGAAAGCCTATCGGCACCTATATTTGAAATGCCTATCGGCTTCTATATCTGAAATGCCTATCGGCACCTATTTTTAAAATGCCATTCGGCAACTATATCTGAAATGCCTATCGGCACCTATATCTGAAATGCCTATCGACACCTATATCTGAAATGCCTATCGACACCTATATCTGAAATGCCTATCGACACCTATATCTGAAATGCCTATCGACACCTATATCTGAAATGCCTATCGACACCTATATCTGAAATGCCTATCGACACATATATCTGAAATGCCTATCGACACCTATATCTGAAATGCCTATCGACACCTATTTTTGAAATGCCTATCGGCAACCATATCTGGAATGCCTATCGGCACCTATATTTGAAATGCCTATCGGCTTCTATATCTGAAATGCCTATCGGCACCTATTTTTAAAATGCCAATCGGCTACTATATCTGAAATGCCTATCGGCACCTATATCTGAAATGCCTATCGACACCTATATCTGAAATGCCTATCGACACCTATATCTGAAATGCCTATCGACACCTATATCTGAAATGCCTATCGACACCTATATCTGAAATGCCTATCGACACCTATTTTTGAAATGCCTATCGGAAACTACATCTGAAATGCCTATCAGCACCTATATTTGAAATGCCTATCGGCAACCATATCTGGAATGCCCATCGGCACCTATATTTGAAATGCCTATCGGTTTCTATATCTGAAATGCCTATCGGCACCTATTTTTAAAATGCCAATCGGCAACTATATCTGAAATGCCTATCGGCACCTATATCTGAAATGCCTATCGACACCTATATCTGAAATGCCTATCGACACCTATATCTGAAATGCCTATCGACACCTATATCTGAAATGCCTATCGACACCTATATCTGAAATGCCTATCGACACCTATATCTGAAAAGCCTATCGACACCTATATCTGAAATGCCTATCGACACCTATATCTGAAATGCCTATCGACACCTATATCTGAAATGCCTATCGACACCTATATCTGAAATGCCTATCGACACCTATTTTTGAAATGCCTATCGGAAACTACATCTGAAATGCCTATCAGCACCTATATTTGAAATGCCTATCGGCAACCATATCTGGAATGCCCATCGGCACCTATATTTGAAATGCCTATCGGCTTCTATATCTGAAATGCCTATCGGCACCTATTTTTAAAATGCCAATCGGCAACTATATCTGAAATGCCTATCGGCACCTATATCTGAAATGCCTATCGACACCTATATCTGAAATGCCTATCGACACCTATATCTGAAATGCCTATCGACACCTATATCTGAAATGCCTATCGACACCTATATCTGAAATGCCTATCGACAACTATATCTGAAATGCCTATCGACACCTATATCTGAAATGCCTATCGACACCTATTTTTGAAATGCCTATCGGAAACTACATCTGAAATGCCTATCAGCACCTATATTTGAAATGCCTATCGGCAACCATATCTGGAATGCCTATCGGCACCTATATTTGAAATGCCTATCGGCTTCTATATCTGAAATGCCTATCGGCACCTATTTTTAAAATGCCAATCGGCAACTATATCTGAAATGCCTATCGGCACCTATATCTGAAATGCCTATCGACACCTATATCTGAAATGCCTATCGGCACCTATATCTGAAATGCCTATCGACGCATATATCTGAAATGCCTATCGACACCTATATCTGAAATGCCTATCGACACCTATATCTGAAATGCCTATCGACACCTATATCTGAAATGCCTATCGACAACTATATCTTAAATGCCTATCGACACCTATATCTGAAATGCCTATCGACACCTATTTTTGAAATGCCTATCGGAAACTACATCTGAAATGCCTATCAGCACCTATATTTGAAATGCCTATCGGCAACCATATCTGGAATGCCTATCGGCACCTATATTTGAAATGCCTATCGGCTTCTATATCTAAAATGCCTATCGGCACCTATTTTTAAAATGCCAATCGGCAACTATATCTGAAATGCCTATCGGCACCTATATCTGAAATGCCTATCGACACCTATATCTGAAATGCCTATCGACACCTATATCTGAAATGCCTATCGACACCTATATCTGAAATGCCTATCGACACCTATATCTGAAATGCCTATCGACACCAATATCTGAAATGCCTATCGACACCTATATCTGAAATGCCTATCGACACATATATCTGAAATGCCTATCGACACCTATATCTGAAATGCCTATCGACACCTATTTTTGAAATGCCTATCGGCAACCATATCTGGAATGCCTATCGGCACCTATATTTGAAATGCCTATCGGCACCTATTTTTAAAATGCCAATCGGCAACTATATCTGAAATGCCTATCGGCACCTATATCTGATATGCCTATCGACACCTATATCTGAAATGCCTATCGACACCTATATCTGAAATGCCTATCGACACCTATATCTAAAATGCCTATCGACACCTATATCTGAAATGCCTATCGACACCTATTTTTGAAATGCCTATCGGAAACTACATCTGAAATGCCTATCAGCACCTATATTTGAAATGCCTATCGGCAACCATATCTGGAATGCCCATCGGCACCTATATTTGAAATGCCTATCGGCTTCTATATCTGAAATGCCTATCGGCACCTATTTTTAAAATGCCAATCGGCAACTATATCTGAAATGCCTATCGGCACCTATATATGAAATGCCTATCGACACCTATATCTGAAATGCCTATCGACACCTATATCTAAAATGCCTATCGACACCTATATCTGAAATGCCTATCGACACCTATATCTGAAATGCCTATCGACACCTATATCTGAAAAGCCTATCGACACCTATATCTGAAATGCCTATCGACACCTATATCTGAAATGCCTATCGACACCTATATCTGAAATGCCTATCGACACCTATATCTGAAATGCCTATCGACACCTATATCTGAAATGCCTATCGACACCTCTATCTGAAATGCCTATCGACACCTATTTTTGAAATGCCTATCGGAAACTACATCTGAAATGCCTATCAGCACCTATATTTGAAATGCCTATCGGCAACCATATCTGGAATGCCCATCGGCACCTATATTTGAAATGCCTATCGGCTTCTATATCTGAAATGCCTATCGGCACCTATTTTTAAAATGCCAATCGGCAACTATATCTGAAATGCCTATCGGCACCTATATCTGAAATGCCTATCGACACCTATATCTGAAATGCCTATCGACACCTATATCTGAAATGCCTATCGACACCTATATCTGAAATGCCTATCGACACCTATATCTGAAATGCCTATCGACACCTATATCTGAAATGCCTATCGACACCTATATCTGAAATGCCTATCGACACCTATATCTGAAATGCCTATCGACACCTATTTTTGAAATGCCTATTGGAAACTACATCTGAAATGCCTATCAGCACCTATATTTGAAATGCCTATCGGCAACCATATCTGGAATGCCTATCGGCACCTATATTTGAAATGCCTATCGGCTTCTATATCT
This sequence comes from Venustoraphidia nigricollis, assembly GCA_034508555.1. Lineage (NCBI taxonomy): Eukaryota > Metazoa > Arthropoda > Insecta > Raphidioptera > Raphidiidae > Venustoraphidia > Venustoraphidia nigricollis. The sequence goes on along the minus strand of JAVRKA010000192.1, from coordinate 234,405 downwards.
GAAATGCCTATCGGCACCTATTTTTAAAATGCCAATCGGCAACTATATCTGAAATGCCTATCGGCACCTATATCTGAAATGCCTATCGACGCATATATCTGAAATGCCTATCGACACCTATATCTGAAATTCCTATCGACACCTATATCTGAAATGCCTATCGACACCTATATCTGAAATGCCTATCGACAACTATATCTGAAATGCCTATCGACACCTATATCTGAAATGCCTATCGACACCTATTTTTGAAATGCCTATCGGAAACTACATCTGAAATGCCTATCAGCACCTATATTTGAAATGCCTATCGGCAACCATATCTGGAATGCCTATCGGCACCTATATTTGAAATGCCTATTGGCTTCTATATCTGAAATGCCTATCGGCACCTATTTTTAAAATGCCAATCGGCAACTATATCTGAAATGCCTATCGGCACCTATATCTGAAATGCCTATCGACACCTATATCTGAAATGCCTATCGACACCTATATCTGAAATGCCTATCGACACCTATATCTGAAATGCCTATCGACACCTATATCTGAAATGCCTATCGACACCTATATCTGAAATGCCTATCGACAACTATATCTGAAATGCCTATCGACACCTATATCTGAAATGCCTATCGACACCTATATCTGAAATGCCTATCGACACCTATTTTTGAAATGCCTATCGGAAACTACATCTGAAATGCCTATCAGCACCTATATTTGAAATGCCTATCGGCAACCATATCTGGAATGCCTATCGGCACCTATATTTGAAATGCCTATCGGCTTCTATATCTGAAATGCCTATCGGCACCTATTTTTAAAATGCCAATCGGCAACTATATCTGAAATGCCTATCGGCACCTATATCTGAAATGCCTATCGACACCTATATCTGAAATGCCTATCGACACCTATATCTGAAATACCTATCGACACCTATATCTGAAATGCCTATCGACACCTATATCTGAAATGCCTATCGACACCTATATCTGAAATGCCTATCGACACCTATATCTGAAATGCCTATCGACACCTATTTTTGAAATGCCTATCGGAAACTACATCTGAAATGCCTATCAGCACCTATATTTGAAATGCCTATCGGCAACCATATCTGGAATGCCTATCGGCACCTATATTTGAAATGCCTATCGGCTTCTATATCTGAAATGCCTATCGGTACCTATTTTTAAAATGCCAATAGGCAACTATATTTGAAATGCCTATCGGCACCTATATCTGAAATGCCTATCGACACCTATATCTGAAATGCCTATCGACACCTATATCTGAAATGCCTATCGACACCTATATCTGAAATGCCTATCGACACCTATATCTGAAATGCCTATCGACACCTATATCTGAAATGCCTATGGACACCTATATCTGAAATGCCTATCGACACCTATTTTTGAAATGCCTATCGGAAACTACATCTGAAATGCCTATCAGCACCTATATTTGAAATGCGTATCGGCAACCATATCTGGAATGCCTATCGGCACCTATATTTGAAATGCCTATCGGCTTCTATATCTGAAATGCCTATCGGCTTCTATATCTGAAATGCCTATCGGCACCAATTTTTAAAATGCCAATCGGCAACTATATCTGAAATGCCTATCGGCACCTATATCTGAAATGCCTATCGACACCTATATCTGAAATGCCTATCGACACCTATATCTGAAATGCCTATCGACACCTATATCTGAAATGACTATCGACACCTATATCTGAAATGCCTATCGACACCTATATCTGAAATGCCTATCGACACCTATATCTGAAATGCCTATCGACACCTATATCTGAAATGCCTATCGACACCTATATCTGAAATGCCTATCGACACCTATTTTTGAAATGCCTATCGGAAACTACATCTGAAATGCCTATCAGCACCTATATTTGAAATGCCTGTCGGCAACCATATCTAGAATGCCTATCGGCACCTATATTTGAAATGCCTATCGGCTTCTATATCTGAAATGCCTATCGACACCTATATCTGAAATGCCTATCGACACCTATATCTGAAATGCCTATCGACACCTATATCTGAAATGCCTATCGACACCTATTTTTGAAATGCCTATCGGAAACTACATCTGAAATGCCTATCAGCACCTATATTTGAAATGCCTATCGACACATATATTTTAAAAGCCTATCGACACCTATATCTGAAATGCCTATCGACACCTATATCTGAAATGCCTATCGACACCTATATCTGAAATGCCTATCGACACCTATATCTGAAATGCCTATCGACACCTATATCTGAAATGCCTATTGACACCTATTTTTGAAATGCCTATCGGAAACTACATCTGAAATGCCTATCAGCACCTATATTTGAAATGCCTATCAGCAACCATATCTGGAATGCCTATCGGCACCTTAATTTGAAATGCCTATCGGCTTCTATATCTGAAATGCCTATCGGCACCTATTTTTAAAATGCCAATCGGCAACTATATCTGAAATGCCTATCGGCACCTATATCTGAAATGCCTATCGACACCTATATCTGAAATGCCTATCGACACCTATATCTGAAATGCCTATCGACACCTATATCTGAAATGCCTATCGACACCTATATCTGAAATGCCTATCGACACCTATATCTGAAATGCCTATCGACACCTATATCTGAAATGCCTATCGACACCTATTTTTGAAATGCATATCGGAAACTACATTTGAAATGCCTATCAGCACCTATATTTGAAATGCCTATCGGCAACCATATCTGGAATGCCTATCGGCACCTATATTTAAAATGCCTATTGGCTTCTATATCTGAAATACCTATCGGCACCTATTTTTAAACTGCCAATCGGCAACTATATCTGAAATGCCTATCGGCACCTATATCTGAAATGCCTATCGACACCTATATCTGAAATGCCTATCGACACCTATATCTGAAATGCCTATCGACACCTATATCTGAAATGCCTATCGACACCTATATCTGAAATGCCTATCGACACATATATCTGAAATGCCTATCGACACCTATATCTGAAATGCCTATCGACACCTATATCTGAAATGCCTATCGACACCTATTTTTGAAATGCCTATCGGAAATTACATCTGAAATGCCTATCAGCACCTATATTTGAAATGCCTATCGGCAACCATATCTGGAATGCCTATCGGCACCTATATTTGAAATGCCTATCGGCTTCTATATCTGAAATGCCTATCGGCACCTATTTTTAAAATGCCAATCGGCAACTATATCTGAAATGCCTATCGGCACCTATATCTGAAATGCCTATCGACACCTATATCTGAAATGCCTATCGACACCTATATCTGAAATGCCTATCGACACCTATATCTGAAATGCCTATCGACACCTATATCTGAAATGCCTATCGACACCTATATCTGAAATGCCTATCGACACCTATATCTGAAATGCCTATCGACACCTATATCTGAAATGCCTATCGACACCTATTTTTGAAATGCCTATCGGAAACTACATCTGAAATGCCTATCAGCACCTATATTTGAAATGCCTATCGGCAACCATATCTGGAATGCCTATCGGCACCTATATTTGAAATGCCTATCGGCTTCTATATCTGAAATGCCTATCGGCACCTATTTTTAAAATGCCAATCGGCAACTATATCTGAAATGCCTATCGGCACCTATATCTGAAATGCCTATCGACACCTATATCTGAAATGCCTATCGACACCTATATCTGAAATGCCTATCGACACCTATATCTGAAATGCCTATCGACACCTATATCTGAAATGCCTATCGACACCTATTTTTGAAATGCCTATCGGAAACTACATCTGAAATGCCTATCAGCACCTATATTTGAAATGCCTATCGGCAACCATATCTGGAATGCCTATCGGCACCTATATTTGAAATGCCTATCGGCTTCTATATCTGAAATGCCTATCGGCACCTATTTTTAAAATGCCAATCGGCAACTATATCTGAAATGCCTATCGGCACCTATATCTGAAATGCCTATCGACACCTATATCTGAAATGCCTATCGACACCTATATCTGAAATGCCTATCGACACCTATATCTGAAATGCCTATCGACACCTATATCTGAAATGCCTATCGACACCTATATCTGAAATGCCTATCGACACCTATATCTGAAATGCTTTTCGACACCTATATCTGAGATGCCTATCGACACCTATTTTTGAAATGCCTATCGGAAACTACATCTGAAATGCCTATCAGCACCTATATTTGAAATGCCTATCGGCAACAATATCTGGAATGCCTATCGGCACCTATATTTGAAATGCCTATCGGCTTCTATATCTGAAATGCCTATCGGCACCTATTTTTAAAATGCTAATCGGCAACTATATCTGAAATGCCTATCGGCACCTATATCTGAAATGCCTATCGACACCTATATCTGAAATGCCTATCGACACCTATATCTGAAATGCCTATCGACACCTATATCTGAAATGCCTATCGACACCTATATCTGAAATGCCTATCGACACCTATATCTGAAATGCCTATCGACACCTATATCTGAAATGCCTATCGACACCTATATTTGAAATGCCTATCGACACCTATATCTAAAATGCCTATCGACACCTATTTTTGAAATGCCTATCGGAAACTACATCTGAAATGCCTATCAGCACCTATATTTAAAATGCCTATCGGCAACCATATCTATAATGCCTATCGGCACCTATATTTGAAATGCCTATCGGCTTCTATATCTGAAATGCCTATCGGCACCTATTTTTAAAATGCCAATCGGCAACTATATCTGAAATGCCTATCGGCACCTATATCTGAAATGCCTATCGACACCTATGCCTGAAATGCCTATCGACACCTATATCTGAAATGCCTATCGACACCTATATCTGAAATGCCTATCGACACCTATATCTGAAATGCCTATCGACACCTTTATCTGAAATGCCTATCGACACCTATATCTGAAATGCCTATCGACACCTATATCTGAAATGCCTATCGACACCTATTTTTGAAATGCCTATCGGAAACTACATCTTAAATGCCTATCAGCACCTATATTTGAAATGCCTATCGGCAACCATATCTGGAATGCCTATCGGCACCTATATTTGAAATGCCTATCGGCTTCTATATCTGTAATGCCTATCGGCACCTATTTTTAAAATGCCAATCGGCAACTATATCTGAAATGCCTATCGGCACCTATATCTGAAATGCTGTCGACACCTATATCTGAAATGCCTATCGACACCTATATCTGAAATGCCTATCAACACCTATATCTGAAATGCCTATCGACACCTATATCTGAAATGCCTATCGACACCTATATCTGAAATGCCTATCGACACCTTTATCTGAAATGCCTATCGACACCTATATCTGAAATGCCTATCGACACCTATATCTGAAATGCCTATCGACACCTATTTTTGAAATGCCTATCGGAAACTACATCTAAATGCCTATCAGCACCTATATTTGAAATGCCTATCGGCAACCATATCTGGAATGCCTATCGGCACCTATATTTGAAATGCCTATCGGCTTCTATAACTGAAATGCCTATCGGCACCTATTTTTAAAATGCCAATCGGCAACTATATCTAAAATGCCTATCGGCACCTATATCTGAAATGCCTATCGACACCTATAACTGAAATGCCTATCGACACCTATATCTGAAATGCCTATCGACACCTATATCTGAAATGCCTATCGACGCCTATATCTGAAATGCCTATCGACACCTATATCTGAAATGCCTATCGACACCTATATCTGAAATGCCTATCGACACCTATATCTACAATGCCTATCGACACCTATTTTTGAAATGCCTATCGGAAACTACATCTGAAATGCCTATCAGCACCTATATTTGAAATGCCTATCGGCAACTATATCTGGAATGCCTATCGGCACCTATATTTGAAATGCCTATCGGCTTCTATATCTGAAATGCCTATCGGCACTTATTTTTAAAATGCCAATCGGCAACTATATCTGAAATGCCTATCGGCACCTATATCTGAAATGCCTATCGACACCTATATCTGAAATGCCTATCGACACCTATATCTGAAATGCCTATCGACACCTATATCTGAAATGCCTATCGACACCTATATCTGAAATGCCTATCGACACCTATATCTGAAATGCCTATCGACACCTATATCTGAAATGCCTATCGACACCTATATCTGAAATGCCTATCGACACCTATTTTTGAAATGCCTATCGGAAACTACATCTGAAATGCCTATCAGCACCTATATTTGAAATGCCTATCGGCAACCATATCTGGAATGCCTATCGGCACCTATATTTGAAATGCCTATCGGCTTCTATATCTGAAATGCCTATCGGCACCTATTTTTAAAATGCCAATCGGCAAATATATCTGAAATGCCTATCGGCACCTATATCTGAAATGCCTATCAACACCTATATCTGAAATGCCTATCGACACCTATATCTGAAATGCTTATCGACACCTATATCTGAAATGCCTATCGACACCTATATCTGAAATGCCTATCGACACCTTTATCTGAAATGCCTATCGACACCTATATCTGAAATGCCTATCGACACCTATATCTGAAATGCCTATCGACACCTATTTTTGAAATGCCTATCGGAAACTACATTTGAAATGCCTATCAGCACCTATATTTGAAATGCCTATCGGCAACCATATCTAGAATTCCTATCGGCACCTATATTTGAAATGCCTATCGGCTTTTATATCTGAAATGCCTATCGGCACCTATTTTTAAAATGCCAATCGGCAACTATATCTGAAATGCCTATCGGCACCTATATCTGAAATGCCTATCGACACCTATATCTGAAATGCCTATCGACACCTATATCTGAAATGCCTATCGACACCTATATCTGAAATGCCTATCGACACCTATATCTGAAATGCCTATCGACACCTATACCTGAAATGCCTATCGACACCTATATCTGAAATGCCTATCGACACCTATATCTGAGATGCCTATCGACACCTATTTTTGAAATGCCTATCGGAAACTACATCTAAATGCCTATCAGCACCTATATTTGAAATGCCTATCGGCAACCATATCTGGAATGCCTATCGGCACCTATATTTGAAATGCCTATCGGCTTCTATAACTGAAATGCCTATCGGCACCTATTTTTAAAATGCCAATCGGCAACTATATCTAAAATGCCTATCGGCACCTATATCTGAAATGCCTATCGACACCTATAACTGAAATGCCTATCGACACCTATATCTGAAATGCCTATCGACACCTATATCTGAAATGCCTATCGACGCCTATATCTGAAATGCCTATCGACACCTATATCTGAAATGCCTATCGACACCTATATCTGAAATGCCTATCGACACCTATATCTACAATGCCTATCGACACCTATTTTTGAAATGCCTATCGGAAACTACATCTGAAATGCCTATCAGCACCTATATTTGAAATGCCTATCGGCAACTATATCTGGAATGCCTATCGGCACCTATATTTGAAATGCCTATCGGCTTCTATATCTGAAATGCCTATCGGCACTTATTTTTAAAATGCCAATCGGCAACTATATCTGAAATGCCTATCGGCACCTATATCTGAAATGCCTATCGACACCTATATCTGAAATGCCTATCGACACCTATATCTGAAATGCCTATCGACACCTATATCTGAAATGCCTATCGACACCTATATCTGAAATGCCTATCGACACCTATATCTGAAATGCCTATCGACACCTATATCTGAAATGCCTATCGACACCTATATCTGAAATGCCTATCGACACCTATTTTTGAAATGCCTATCGGAAACTACATCTGAAATGCCTATCAGCACCTATATTTGAAATGCCTATCGGCAACCATATCTGGAATGCCTATCGGCACCTATATTTGAAATGCCTATCGGCTTCTATATCTGAAATGCCTATCGGCACCTATTTTTAAAATGCCAATCGGCAAATATATCTGAAATGCCTATCGGCACCTATATCTGAAATGCCTATCAACACCTATATCTGAAATGCCTATCGACACCTATATCTGAAATGCTTATCGACACCTATATCTGAAATGCCTATCGACACCTATATCTGAAATGCCTATCGACACCTATATCTGAAATGCCTATCGACACCTATATCTGAAATGCCTATCGACACCTATTTTTGAAATGCCTATCGGAAACTACATCTGAATTGCCTATCAGCACCTATATTTGAAATGCCTATCGGCAACCATATCTGGAATGACTATCGGCACCTATATTTGAAATGCCTATCGGCTTCTATATCTGAAATGCCTATCGGCACCTATTTTTAAAATGCCAATCAGCAACTATATCTGAAATGCCTATCGGCACCTATATCTGAAATGCCTATCGACACCTATATCTAAAATGCCTATCGACACCTATATCTGAAATGCCTATCGACACCTATATCTGAAATGCCTATCGACACCTATATCTGAAATGCCTATCGACACCTATATCTGAAATGCCTATCGACACCTATATCTGAAATGCCTATCGACACCTATATCTGAAATGCCTATCGACACCTATTTTTGAAATGCCTATCGGAAACTACATCTGAAATGCCTATCAGCACCTATATTTGAAATGCCTATCGGCAACCATATCTGGAGTGCCTATCGGCACCTATATTTGAAATGCCTATCGGCTTCTATATCTGAAATGCCTATCGGCACCTATTTTTAAAATGCCAATCGGCAACTATATCTGCAATGCCTATCGGCACCTATATCTGAAATGCCTATCGACACCTATATCTGAAATGCCTATCGACACCTATATCTGAAATGCCTATCGACACCTATATCTGAAATGCCTATCGACACCTATATCTGAAATGCCTATCGACACCTATATCTGAAATGCCTATCGACACCTATATCTGAAATGCCTATCGACGCCTATATCTGAAATGCCTATCGACACCTATTTTTGAAATGCCTATCGGAAACTACATCTGAAATGCCTATCAGCACCTATATTTGAAATGCCTATCGGCAACCATATCTGGAATGCCTATCGGCACCTATATTTGAAATGCCTATCAACTTCAATATCTGAAATGCCTATCGGCACCTATTTATAAATGCCAATTGGCAACTATATCTGAAATTCCTATCGGCACCTATATCTGAAATGCCAATCGACACCTATATCTGAAATGCCTATCGACACTTATATCTGAAATGCCTATCGACACCTATATCTGAAATGCCTATCGACACCTATATCTGAAATGCCTATCGACACCTATATCTGAAATGCCTATCGACACCTATATCTGAAATGCCTATCGACGCCTATATCTGAAATGCCTATCGACACCTATATCTGAAATGCCTATCGACACCTATTTTTGAAATGCCTATCGGAAACTACATCTGAAATGCCTATCAGCACCTATATTTGAAATGCCTATCGGCAACCATATCTGGAATGCCTATCGGCACCTATATTTGAAATGCCTATCGGCTTGTATATCTGAAATGCCTATCGGCACCTATTTTTAAAATGCCAATCGGCAACTATATCTGAAATGCCTATCGGCACCTATATCTGAAATGCCTATCGACACCTATATCTGAAATGCCTATCGACACCTATATCTGAAATGCCTATCGACACCTATATCTGAAATGCCTATCGACACCTATATCTGAAATGCCTATCGACACCTATATCTGAAATGCCTATCGACACCTATATCTGAAATGCCTATCGACACCTAGATCTGAAATGCCTTTTGACACCTATTTTTGAAATGCCTATCGGAAACTACATCTGAAATGCCTATCAGCACCTATATTTGAAATGCCTATCGGCAACCATATCTGGAAAGCCTATCGGCACCTATATTTGAAATGCCTATCGGCTTCTATATCTGAAATGCCTATCGGCACCTATTTTTAAAATGCTATTCGGCAACTATATCTGAAATGCCTATCGGCACCTATATCTGAAATGCCTATCGACACCTATATCTGAAATGCCTATAGACACCTATATCTGAAATGCCTATCGACACCTATATCTGAAATGCCTATCGACACCTATATCTGAAATGCCTATCGACACCTATATCTGAAATGCCTATCGACACCTATATCTGAAATGCCTATCGACACATATATCTGAAATGCCTATCGACACCTATATCTGAAATGCCTATCGACACCTATATCTGAAATGCCTATCGACACCTATATCTGAAATGCCTATCGGCACCTATTTTTGAAATGCCTATCGGCTTCTATATCTGAAATGCCTATCGGCACCTATTTTTAAAATGCCAATCGGCAACTATATCTGAAATGCCTATTGGCACCTATATCTGAAATGCCTATCGACACCTATATCTGAAATGCCTATCGACACCTATATCTGAAATGCCTATCGACACCTATATCTGAAATGCCTATCGACACCTATATCTGAAATGCCTATCGACACCTATATCTGAAATGCCTATCGACACCTATATCTGAAATGCCTATCGACATCTATTTCTGAAATGCCTATCGACACCTATATCTGAAATGCCTATCGACACCTATATCTGAAATGCCTATCGACACCTATTTTTGAAATGCCTATCGGAAACTACATCTGAAATGCCTATCAGCACCTATATTTGAAATGCCTTTCGGCAACCATATCTGGAATGCCTATCGGCACCTATATTTGAAATGCCTATCGGCTTCTATATCTGAAATGCCTATCGGCACCTATTTTTAAAATGCCAATCGGCAACTATATCTGAAATGCCTATCGGCACCTATATCTGAAATGCCTATCGACACCTATATCTGAAATGCCTATCGACACCTATATCTGAAATGCCTATCGACACCTATATCTGAAATGCCTATCGACACCTATATATGAAATGCCTATCGACACCTATATCTGAAATACCTATCGACACCTATATCTGAAATGCCTATCGACACCTATATCTGAAATGCCTATCGACACCTATTTTTGAAATGCCTATCGGAAACTACATCTGAAATGCCTATCAGCACCTATATTTGAAATGCCTATCGGCAACCATATCTGGAATGCCTATCGGCACCTATATTTGAAATGCCTATCGGCTTCTATATCTGAAATGCCTATCGGCACCTATTTTTAAAATGCCAATCGGCAACTATATCTGAAATGCCTATCGGCACCTATATCTGAAATGCCTATCGACACCTATATCTGAAATGCCTATCGACACCTATATCTGAAATGCCTATCGACACCTATATCTGAAATGCCTATCGACACCTATATCTGAAATGCCTATCGATACCTATATCTAAAATGCCTATCGACACCTATATCTGAAATGCCTATCGACACCTATATCTGAAATGCCTATCGACACCTATTTTTGAAATGCCTATCGGAAACTACATCTGAAATGCCTATCAGCACCTATATTTGAAATGCCTATCGGCAACCATATCTGGAATGCCTATCGGCACCTATATTTGAAATGCCTATCGGCTTCTATATCTGAAATGCCAATCGGCACCTATTTTTAAAATGCCAATCGGCAACTATATCTGAAATGCCTATCGACACCTATATCTGAAATGCCTATCGGCACCTATTTTTGAAATGCCTATCGGCTTCTATATCTGAAATGCCTATCGGCACCTATTTTTAAAATGCCAATCGGCAACTATATCTGAAATGCCTATTGGCACCTATATCTGAAATGCCTATCGACACCTATATCTGAAATGCCTATCGACACCTATATCTGAAATGCCTATCGACACCTATATCTGAAATGCCTATCGACACCTATATCTGAAATGCCTATCGACACCTATATCTGAAATGCCTATCGACACCTATATCTGAAATGCCTATCGACATCTATTTCTGAAATGCCTATCGACACCTATATCTGAAATGCCTATCGACACCTATATCTGAAATGCCTATCGACACCTATTTTTGAAATGCCTATCGGAAACTACATCTGAAATGCCTATCAGCACCTATATTTGAAATGCCTTTCGGCAACCATATCTGGAATGCCTATCGGCACCTATATTTGAAATGCCTATCGGCTTCTATATCTGAAATGCCTATCGGCACCTATTTTTAAAATGCCAATCGGCAACTATATCTGAAATGCCTATCGGCACCTATATCTGAAATGCCTATCGACACCTATATCTGAAATGCCTATCGACACCTATATCTGAAATGCCTATCGACACCTATATCTGAAATGCCTATCGACACCTATATATGAAATGCCTATCGACACCTATATCTGAAATACCTATCGACACCTATATCTGAAATGCCTATCGACACCTATATCTGAAATGCTTATCGACACCTATTTTTGAAATGCCTATCGGAAACTACATCTGAAATGCCTATCAGCACCTATATTTGAAATGCCTATCGGCAACCATATCTGGAATGCCTATCGGCACCTATATTTGAAATGCCTATCGGCTTCTATATCTGAAATGCCTATCGGCACCTATTTTTAAAATGCCAATCGGCAACTATATCTGAAATGCCTATCGGCACCTATATCTGAAATGCCTATCGACACCTATATCTGAAATGCCTATCGACACCTATATCTGAAATGCCTATCGACACCTATATCTGAAATGCCTATCGACACCTATATCTGAAATGCCTATCGACACCTATATCTAAAATGCCTATCGACACCTATATCTGAAATGCCTATCGACACCTATATCTGAAATGCCTATCGACACCTATTTTTGAAATGCCTATCGGAAACTACATCTGAAATGCCAATCAGCACCTATATTTGAAATGCCTATCGGCAACCATATCTGGAATGCCTATCGGCACCTATATTTGAAATGCCTATCGGCTTCTATATCTGAAATGCCAATCGGCACCTATTTTTAAAATGCCAATCGGCAACTATATCTGAAATGCCTATCGGCACCTATATCTGAAATGCCTATCGACACCTATATCTGAAATGCCTATCGACACCTATATCTGAAATGCCTATCGACACCTATATCTGAAATGCCTATCGACACCTATATCTGAAATGCTTATCGACACCTATATCTGAAATGCCTATCGTCACCTATATCTGAAATGCCTATCGACACCTATTTTTGAAATGCTAATCGGAAACTACATCTTAAATGGCTATCAGCACCTATATTTGAAATGCCTATCGGCAACCATATCTGGAATGCCTATCGGCACCTATATTTGAAATGCCTATCGGCTTCTATATCTGAAATGCCTATCGGCACCTATTTTTAAAATGCCAATCGGCAACTATATCTGAAATGCCTATCGGCACCTATATCTGAAATGCCTATCGACACCTATATCTGAAATGCCTATCGACACCTATATCTGAAATGCCTATCGACACCTATATCTGAAATGCCTATGGACACCTATATCTGAAATGCCTATCGACATCTATATCTGAAATGCCTATCGACACCTATATCTGAAATGCCTATCGACACCTATATCTGAAATGCCTATCGACACCTATTTTTGAAATGCCTATCGGAAACTACATCTGAAATGCCTATCAGCACCTATATTTGAAATGCCTATCGGCAACCATATCTGGAATGCCTATCGGCACCTATATTTGAAATGCCTATCGGCTTCTATATCTGAAATGCCTATCGGCACCTATTTTTAAAATGCCAATCGGCAACTATATCTGAAATGCCTATCGGCACCTATATCTGAAATGCCTATCGACACCTATATCTGAAATGCCTATCGACACCTATATCTGAAATGCCTATCGACACCTATATCTGAAATGCCTATCGACACCTATATCTGAAATGCCTATCGACACCTATATCTGAAATGCCTATCGACACCTATATCTGAAATGCCTATCGACACCTATTTTTGAAATGCCTATCGGAAACTACATCTGAAATGCCTATCAGCACCTATATTTGAAATGCCTATCGGCAACCATATCTGGAATGCCTATCGGCACCTTTATTTGAAATGCCTATCGGCTTCTATATCTGAAATGCCTATCGGCACCTATTTTTAAAATGCCAATCGGCAACTATATCTGAAATGCCTATCGGCACCTATATCTGAAATGCCTATCGACACTTATATCTGAAATGCCTATCGACACCTATATCTGAAATGCCTATCGACACCTATATCTGAAATGCCTATCGACACCTATATCTGAAATGCCTATCGACACCTATATCTGAAATGCCTATCGACACCTATATCTGAAATGCCTATCGACACCTATATTTGAAATGCCTATCGACACCTATTTTTGAAATGCCTATCGGAAACTACATCTGAAATGCCTATCAGCACCTATATTTGAAATGCCTATCGGCAACCATATCTGGAATGCCTATCGGCACCTATATTTGAAATGCCTATCGGCTTCTATATCTGAAATGCCTATCGGAACCTATTTTTAAAATGCCAATCGGCAACTATATCTGAAATGCCTATCGGCACCTATATCTGAAATGCCTATCGACACCTATATCTGAAATGCCTATCGACACCTATATCTGAAATGCCTATCGACACCAATATCTGAAATGCCTATCGACACCTATATCTGAAATGCCTATCGACACCTATATCTGAAATGCCTATCGACACCTATATCTGAAATGCCTATCGACACCTATATCTGAAATGCCTATCGACACCTATATCTGAAATGCCTATCGACACCTATTTTTGAAATGCCTATCGGAAACTACATCTGAAATGCCTATCAGCACCTATATTTGAAATGCCTATCGGCAACCATATCTGGAATGCCTATCGGCACCTATATTTGAAATGCCTATCGGCTTCTATATCTGAAATGCCTATCGGCACCTATTTTTAAAATGCCAATCGGCAACAATATCTGAAATGCCTATCGGCACCTATATCTGAAATGCCTATCGACACCTATATCTGGAATGCCTATCGACACCTATATCTGAAATGCCTATCGACACCTATATCTGAAATGCCTATCGACACCTATATCTGAAATGCCTATCGACACCTATTTTTGAAATGCCTATCGGAAACTACATCTGAAATGCCTATCAGCACCTATATTTGAAATGCCTATCGGCAAGCATATCTGGAATGCCCATCGGCACCTATATTTGAAATGCCTATCGGCTTCTATATCTGAAATGCCTATCGGCACCTATTTTTAAAATGCCTATCGACACCTATATCTTAAATGCCTATCGACACCTATATCTGAAATGCCTATCGACACCTATATCTGAAATGCCTATCGACACCTATATCTGAAATGCCTATCGACACCTATTTTTGAAATGCCTATCGGAAACTACATCTGAAATGCCTATCAGCACCTATATTTGAAATGCCTATCGGCAACCATATCTGGAATACCTATCGGCACCTATATTTGAAATGCCTATCGGCTTCTATATCTGAAATGCCTATCGGCACCTATTTTTAAAATGCCAATCGGCAAATATATCTGAAATGCCTATCGGCACCTATATCTGAAATGCCTATCAACACCTATATCTGAAATGCCTATCGACACCTATATCTGAAATGCCTATCGACACCTATATCTGAAATGCCTATCGACACCTATATCTGAAATGCCTATCGACACCTATATCTGAAATGCCTATCGACACCTATATCTGAAATGCCTATCGACACCTATTTTTGAAATGCCTATCGGAAACTACATCTGAAATGCCTATCAGCACCTATATTTGAAATGCCTATCGGCAACCATATCTGGAATGCCTATCGGCACCTATATTTGAAATGCCTATCGGCTTCTATATCTGAAATGCCTATCGGCACTTATTTTTAAAATGCCAATCGGCAACTATATCTGAAATGCCTATCGGCACCTATATCTGAAATGCCTATCGACACCTATATCTGAAATGCCTACTGACACCTATATCTGAAATGCCTATCGACACCTATATCTTAAATGCCTATCGACACCTATATCTGAAATGCCTATCGACACCTATATCTGAAATGCCTATCGACACCTATATCTGAAATGCCTATCGACACCTATTTTTGAAATGCCTATCGGAAACTACATCTGAAATGCCTATCAGCACCTATATTTGAAATGCCTATCGGCAACCATATCTGGAATACCTATCGGCACCTATATTTGAAATGCCTATCGGCTTCTATATCTGAAATGCCTATCGGCACCTATTTTTAAAATGCCAATCGGCAAATATATCTGAAATGCCTATCGGCACCTATATCTGAAATGCCTATCAACACCTATATCTGAAATGCCTATCGACACCTATATCTGAAATGCCTATCGACACCTATATCTGAAATGCCTATCGACACCTATATCTGAAATGCCTATCGACACCTATATCTGAAATGCCTATCGACACCTATATCTGAAATGCCTATCGACACCTATTTTTGAAATGCCTATCGGAAACTACATCTGAAATGCCTATCAGCACCTATATTTGAAATGCCTATCGGCAACCATATCTGGAATGCCTATCGGCACCTATATTTGAAATGCCTATCGGCTTCTATATCTGAAATGCCTATCGGCACCTATTTTTAAAATGCCAATCGGCAACTATATCTAAAATGCCTATCGGCACCTATATCTGAAATGCCTATCGACACCTATATCTGAAATGCCTATCGACACCTATATCTGAAATGCCTATCGACACCTATATCTGAAATGCCTATCGACACCTATATCTGAAATGCCTATCGACACCTATATCTGAAATGCCTATCGACACCTATATCTGAAATGCCTATCGACACCTATTTTTGAAATGCCTATCGGAAACTACATCTGAAATGCCTATCAGCACCTATATTTGAAATGCCTATCGGCAAACATATCTGGAATGCCTATCGGCACCTATATTTGAAATGCCTATCGACTTCTATATCTGAAATGCCTATCGGCACCTATTTTTAAAATGCCAATTGGCAACTATATCTGAAATGCCTATCGGCACCTATATCTGAAATGCCTATCGACACCTATATCTGAAATGCCTATCAACACCTATATCTGAAATGCCTATCGACACCTATATCTGAAATGCCTATCGACACCTATATCTGAAATGCCTATCGACACCTATATCTGAAATGCCTATCGACACCTATGTCTGAAATGCCTATCGACACCTATTTTTGAAATGCCTATCGGAAACTACATCTGAATTGCCTATCAGCACCTATATTTGAAATGCCAATCGGCAACCATATCTGGAATGCCTATCGGCACCTATATTTGAAATGCCTATCGGCTTCTATATCTGAAATGCCTATCGGCACCTATTTTTAAAATGCCAATCAGCAACTATATCTGAAATGCCTATCGGCACCTATATCTGAAATGCCTATCGACACCTATATCTGAAATGCCTATCGACACCTATATCTGAAATGCCTATCGACACCTATATCTGAAATGCCTATCGACACCTATATCTGAAATGCCTATCGACACCTATATCTGAAATGCCTATCGACACCTATATCTGAAATGCCTATCGACACCTATATCTGAAATGCCTATCGACACCTATTTTTGAAATGCCTATCGGAAACTACATCTGAAATGCCTATCAGCACCTATATTTGAAATGCCTATCGGCAACCATATCTGGAATGCCTATCGGCACCTAAATTTGAAATGCCTATCGGCTTCTATATCTGAAATGCCTATCGGCACCTATTTTTAAAATGCTAATCGGCAACTATATCTGCAATACCTATCGGCACCTATAACTGAAATGCCTATCGACACCTATATCTGAAATGCCTATCGACACCTATATCTGAAATGCCTATCGACACCTATATCTGAAATGCCTATCGACACCTATATCTGAAATGCCTATCGACACCTATATCTGAAATGCCTATCGACACCTATATCTAAAATGCCTATCGACACCTATATCTGAAATGCCTATCGACACCTATATCTGAAATGCCTATCGACACCTATATCTGAAATGCCTATCGACACCTATATCTAAAATGCCTATCGACACCTAGATCTGAAATGCCTATCAGCACCTATATTTGAAATGCCTATCGGCAACCATATCTGGAAAGCCTATCGGCACCTATATTTGAAATGCCTATCGGCTTCTATATCTGAAATGCCTATCGGCACCTATTTTTAAAATGCCATTCGGCAACTATATCTGAAATGCCTATCGACACCTATATCTGAAATGCCTATCGACACCTATATCTGAAATGCCTATCGACACCTATATCTGAAATGCCTATCGACACCTATATCTGAAATGCCTATCGACACCTATATCTGAAATGCCTATCGACACATATATCTGAAATGCCTATCGACACCTATATCTGAAATGCCTATCGACACCTATTTTTGAAATGCCTATCGGCAACCATATCTGGAATGCCTATCGGCACCTATATTTGAAATGCCTATCGGCTTCTATATCTGAAATGCCTATCGGCACCTATTTTTAAAATGCCAATCGGCAACTATATCTGAAATGCCTATCGGCACCTATATCTGAAATGCCTATCGACACCTATATCTGAAATGCCTATCGACACCTATATCTGAAATGCCTATCGACACCTATATCTGAAATGCCTATCGACACCTATATCTGAAATGCCTATCGACACCTATTTTTGAAATGCCTATCGGAAACTACATCTGAAATGCCTATCAGCACCTATATTTGAAATGCCTATCGGCAACCATATCTCGAATGCCCATCGGCACCTATATTTGAAATGCCTATCGGCTTCTATATCTGAAATGCCTATCGGCACCTATTTTTAAAATGCCAATCGGCAACTATATCTGAAATGCCTATCGGCACCTATATCTGAAATGCCTATCGACACCTATATCTGAAATGCCTATCGACACCTATATCTGAAATGCCTATCGACACCTATATCTGAAATGCCTATCGACACCTATATCTGAAATGCCTATCGACACCTATATCTGAAAAGCCTATCGACACCTATATCTGAAATGCCTATCGACACCTATATCTGAAATGCCTATCGACACCTATATCTGAAATGCCTATCGACACCTATATCTGAAATGCCTATCGACACCTATTTTTGAAATGCCTATCGGAAACTACATCTGAAATGCCTATCAGCACCTATATTTGAAATGCCTATCGGCAACCATATCTGGAATGCCCATCGGCACCTATATTTGAAATGCCTATCGGCTTCTATATCTGAAATGCCTATCGGCACCTATTTTTAAAATGCCAATCGGCAACTATATCTGAAATGCCTATCGGCACCTATATCTGAATTGCCTATCGACACCTATATCTGAAATGCCTATCGACACCTATATCTGAAATGCCTATCGACACCTATATCTGAAATGCCTATCGACACCTATATCTGAAATGCCTATCGACACCTATATCTGAAATGCCTATCGACACCTATATCTGAAATGCCTATCGACACCTATATCTGAAATGCCTATCGACACCTATTTTTGAAATGCCTATTGGAAACTACATCTGAAATGCCTATCAGCACCTATATTTGAAAT
Organism: Venustoraphidia nigricollis; assembly: GCA_034508555.1. Classification (NCBI taxonomy): domain Eukaryota; kingdom Metazoa; phylum Arthropoda; class Insecta; order Raphidioptera; family Raphidiidae; genus Venustoraphidia; species Venustoraphidia nigricollis. The sequence continues at coordinate 214,679 of JAVRKA010000192.1, read as the reverse complement.
GCCTATCGGCAACCATATCTGGAATGCCTATCGGCACCTATATTTGAAATGCCTATCGGCTTCTATATCTGAAATGCCTATCGGCACCTATTTTTAAAATGCCAATCGGCAACTGTATCTGAAATGCCTATCGGCACCTATATCTGAAATGCCTATCGACGCATATATCTGAAATGCCTATCGACACCTATATCTGAAATGCCTATCGACACCTATATCTGAAATGCCTATCGACACCTATATCTGAAATGCCTATCGACAACTATATCTGAAATGCCTATCGACACCTATATCTGAAATGCCTATCGACACCTATTTTTGAAATGCCTATCGGAAACTACATCTGAAATGCCTATCAGCACCTATATTTGAAATGCCTATCGGCAACCATATCTGGAATGCCTATCGGCACCTATATTTGAAATGCCTATCGGCTTCTATATCTGAAATGCCTATCGGCACCTATTTTTAAAATGTAATCGGCAACTATATCTGAAATGCCTATCGGCACCTATATCTGAAATGCCTATCGACACCTATATCTGAAATGCCTATCGGCACCTATATCTGAAATGCCTATCGACGCATATATCTGAAATGCCTATCGACACCTATATCTGAAATGCCTATCGACACCTATATCTGAAATGCCTATCGACACCTATATCTGAAATGCCTATCGACAACTATATCTTAAATGCCTAACGACACCTATATCTGAAATGCCTATCGACACCTATTTTTGAAATGCCTATCGGAAACTACATCTGAAATGCCTATCAGCACCTATATTTGAAATGCCTATCGGCAACCATATCTGGGATGCCTATCGGCACCTATATTTGAAATGCCTATCGGCTTCTATATCTAAAATGCCTATCGGCACCTATTTTTAAAATGCCAATCGGCAACTATATCTGAAATGCCTATCGGCACCTATATCTGAAATGCCTATCGACACCTATATCTGAAATGCCTATCGACACCTATATCTGAAATGCCTATCGACACCTATATCTGAAATGCCTATCGACACCTATATCTGAAATGCCTATCGACACCTATATCTGAAATGCCTATCGACACCTATATCTGAAATGCCTATCGACACATATATCTGGAATGCCTATCGACACCTATATCTGAAATGCCTATCGACACCTATTTTTGAAATGCCTATCGGCAACCATATCTGGAATGCCTATCGGCACCTATATTTGAAATGCCTATCGGCACCTATTTTTAAAATGCCAATCGTCAACTATATCTGAAATGCCTATCGGCACCTATATCTGAAATGCCTATCGACACCTATATCTGAAATGCCTATCGACACCTATATCTGAAATGCCTATCGACACCTATATCTGAAATGCCTATCGACACCTATATCTGAAATGCCTATCGACACCTATTTTTGAAATGCCTATCGGAAACTACATCTGAAATGCCTATCAGCACCTATATTTGAAATGCCTATCGGCAACCATATCTGGAATGCCCATCGGCACCTATATTTGAAATGCCTATCGGCTTCTATATCTGAAATGCCTATCGGCACCTATTTTTAAAATGCCAATCGGCAACTATATCTGAAATGCCTATCGGCACCTATATCTGAAATGCCTATCGACACCTATATCTGAAATGCCTATCGACACCTATATCTGAAATGCCTATCGACACCTATATCTGAAATGCCTATCGACACCTATATCTGAAATGCCTATCGACACCTATATCTAAAAAGCCTATCGACACCTATATCTGAAATGCTTATCGACACCTATATCTGAAATGCCTATCGACACCTATATCTGAAATGCCTATCGACACCTATATCTGAAATGCCTATCGACACCTATATCTGAAATGCCTATCGACACCTCTATCTGAAATGCCTATCGACACCTATTTTTGAAATGCCTATCGGAAACTACATCTGAAATGCCTATCAGCACCTATATTTGAAATGCCTATCGGCAACCATATCTGGAATGCCCATCGGCACCTATATTTGAAATGCCTATCGGCTTCTATATCTGAAATGCCTATCGGCACCTATTTTTAAAATGCCAATCGGCAACTATATCTGAAATGCCTATCGGCACCTATATCTGAAATGCCTATCGACACCTATATCTGAAATGCCTATCGACACCTATATCTGAAATGCCTATCGACACCTATATCTGAAATGCCTATCGACACCTATATCTGAAATGCCTATCGACACCTATATCTGAAATGCCTATCGACACCTATATCTGAAATGCCTATCGACACCTATATCTGAAATGCCTATCGACACCTATTTTTGAAATGCCTATTGGAAACTACATCTGAAATGCCTATCAGCACCTATATTTGAAATGCCTATCGGCAACCATATCTGGAATGCCTATCGGCACCTATATTTGAAATGCCTATCGGCTTCTATATCTGAAATGCCTATCGGCACCTATTTTTAAAATGCCAATCGGCAACTATATCTGAAATGCCTATCGGCACCTATATCTGAAATGCCTATCGACGCATATATCTGAAATGCCTATCGACACCTATATCTGAAATTCCTATCGACACCAATATCTGAAATGCCTATCGACACCTATATCTGAAATGCCTATCGACAACTATATCTGAAATGCCTATCGACACCTATATCTGAAATGCCTATCGACACCTATTTTTGAAATGCCTATCGGAAACTACATCTGAAATGCCTATCAGCACCTATATTTGAAATGCCTATCGGCAACCATATCTGGAATGCCTATCGGCACCTATATTTGAAATGCCTATTGGCTTCTATATCTGAAATGCCTATCGGCACCTATTTTTAAAATGCCAATCGGCAACTATATCTGAAATGCCTATTGGCACCTATATCTGAAATGCCTATCGACACCTATATCTGAAATGCCTATCGACACCTATATCTGAAATGCCTATCGACACCTATATCTGAAATGCCTATCGACACCTATATCTGAAAAGCCTATCGACACCTATATCTGAAATGCCTATCGACAACTATATCTGAAATGCCTATCGACACCTATATCTGAAATGCCTATCGACACCTATATCTGAAATGCCTATCGACACCTATTTTTGAAATGCCTATCGGAAACTACATCTGAAATGCCTATCAGCACCTATATTTGAAATGCCTATCGGCAACCATATCTGGAATGCCTATCGGCACCTATATTTGAAATGCCTATCGGCTTCTATATCTGAAATGCCTATCGGCACCTATTTTTAAAATGCCAATCGGCAACTATATCTGAAATGCCTATCGGCACCTATATCTGAAATGCCTATCGACACCTATATCTGAAATGCCTATCGACACCTATATCTGAAATACCTATCGACACCTATATCTGAAATGCCTATCGACACCTATATCTGAAATGCCTATCGACACCTATATCTGAAATGCCTATCGACACCTATATCTGAAATGCCTATCGACACCTATTTTTGAAATGCCTATCGGAAACTACATCTGAAATGCCTATCAGCACCTATATTTGAAATGCCTATCGGCAACCATATCTGGAATGCCTATCGGCACCTATATTTGAAATGCCTATCGGCTTCTATATCTGAAATGCCTATCGGTACCTATTTTTAAAATGCCAATAGGCAACTATATCTGAAATGCCTATCGGCACCTATATCTGAAATGCCTATCGACACCTATATCTGAAATGCCTATCGACACCTATATCTGAAATGCCTATCGACACCTATATCTGAAATGCCTATCGACACCTATATCTGAAATGCCTATCGACACCTATATCTGAAATGCCTATCGACACCTATATCTGAAATGCCTATCGACACCTATTTTTGAAATGCCTATCGGAAACTACATCTGAAATGCCTATCAGCACCTATATTTGAAATGCGTATCGGCAACCATATCTGGAATGCCTATCGGCACCTATATTTGAAATGCCTATCGGCTTCTATATCTGAAATGCCTATCGGCACCAATTTTTAAAATGCCAATCGGCAACTATATCTGAAATGCCTATCGGCACCTATATCTGAAATGCCTATCGACACCTATATCTGAAATGCCTATCGACACCTATATCTGAAATGCCTATCGACACCTCTATCTGAAATGCCTATCGACACCTATATCTGAAATGCCTATCGACACCTATATCTGAAATGCCTATCGACACCTATATCTGAAATGCCTATCGACACCTATATCTGAAATGCCTATCGACACCTATATCTGAAATGCCTATCGACACCTATTTTTGAAATGCCTATCGGAAACTACATCTGAAATGCCTATCAGCACCTATATTTGAAATGCCTATCGGCAACCATATCTAGAATGCCTATCGGCACCTATATTTGAAATGCCTATCGGCTTCTATATCTGAAATGCCTATCGACACCTATATCTGAAATGCCTATCGACACCTATATCTGAAATGCCTATCGACACCTATATCTGAAATGCCTATCGACACCTATTTTTGAAATGCCTATCGGAAACTACATCTGAAATGCCTATCAGCACCTATATTTGAAATGCCTATCGACACCTATATCTAAAAAGCCTATCGACACCTATATCTGAAATGCCTATCGACACCTATATCTGAAATGCCTATCGACACCTATATCTGAAATGCCTATCGACACCTATATCTGAAATGCCTATCGACACCTATATCTGAAATGCCTATTGACACCTATTTTTGAAATGCCTATCGGAAACTACATCTGAAATGCCTATCAGCACCTATATTTGAAATGCCTATCAGCAACCATATCTGGAATGCCTATCGGCACCTATATTTGAAATGCCTATCGGCTTCTATATCTGAAATGCCTATCGGCACCTATTTTTAAAATGCCAATCGGCAACTATATCTGAAATGCCTATCGGCACCTATATCTGAAATGCCTATCGACACCTATATCTGAAATGCCTATCGACACCTATATCTGAAATGCCTATCGACACCTATATCTGAAATGCCTATCGACACCTATATCTGAAATGCCTATCGACACCTATATCTGAAATGCCTATCGACACCTATATCTGAAATGACTATCGACACCTATTTTTGAAATGCATATCGGAAACTACATTTGAAATGCCTATCAGCACCTATATTTGAAATGCCTATCGGCAACCATATCTGGAATGCCTATCGGCACCTATATTTAAAATGCCTATCGGCTTCTATATCTGAAATACCTATCGGCACCTATTTTTAAACTGCCAATCGGCAACTATATCTGAAATGCCTATCGGCACCTATATCTGAAATGCCTATCGACACCTATATCTGAAATGCCTATCGACACCTATATCTGAAATGCCTATCGACACCTATATCTGAAATGCCTATCGACACCTATATCTGAAATGCCTATCGACACATATATCTGAAATGCCTATCGACACCTATATCTGAAATGCCTATCGACACCTATATCTGAAATGCCTATCGACACCTATTTTTGAAATGCCTATCGGAAATTACATCTGAAATGCCTATCAGCACCTATATTTGAAATGCCTATCGGCAACCATATCTGGAATGCCTATCGGCACCTATATTTGAAATGCCTATCGGCTTCTATATCTGAAATGCCTATCGGCACCTCTTTTTAAAATGCCAATCGGCAACTATATCTGAAATGCCTATCGGCACCTATATCTGAAATGCCTATCGACACCTATATCTGAAATGCCTATCGACACCTATATCTGAAATGCCTATCGACACCTATATCTGAAATGCCTATCGACACCTATATCTGAAATGCCTATCGACACCTATATCTGAAATGCCTATCGACATCTATATCTGAAATGCCTATCGACACCTATATCTGAAATGCCTATCGACACCTATTTTTGAAATGCCTATCGGAAACTACATCTGAAATGCCTATCAGCACCTATATTTGAAATGCCTATCGGCAACCATATCTGGAATGCCTATCGGCACCTATATTTGAAATGCCTATCGGCTTCTATATCTGAAATGCCTATCGGCACCTATTTTTAAAATGCCAATCGGCAACTATATCTGAAATGCCTATCGGCACCTATATCTGAAATGCCTATCGACACCTATATCTGAAATGCCTATCGACACCTATATCTGAAATGCCTATCGACACCTATATCTGAAATGCCTATCGACACCTATATCTGAAATGCCTATCGACACCTATTTTTGAAATGCCTATCGGAAACTACATCTGAAATGCCTATCAGCACCTATATTTGAAATGCCTATCGGCAACCATATCTGGAATGCCTATCGGCACCTATATTTGAAATGCCTATCGGCTTCTATATCTGAAATGCCTATCGGCACCTATTTTTAAAATGCCAATCGGCAACTATATCTGAAATGCCTATCGGCACCTATATCTGAAATGCCTATCGACACCTATATCTGAAATGCCTATCGACACCTATATCTGAAATGCCTATCGACACCTATATCTGAAATGCCTATCGACACCTATATCTGAAATGCCTATCGACACCTATATCTGAAATGCCTATCGACACCTATATCTGAAATGCTTTTCGACACCTATATCTGAGATGCCTATCGACACCTATTTTTGAAATGCCTATCGGAAACTACATCTGAAATGCCTATCAGCACCTATATTTGAAATGCCTATCGGCAACAATATCTGGAATGCCTATCGGCACCTATATTTGAAATGCCTATCGGCTTCTATATCTGAAATGCCTATCGGCACCTATTTTTAAAATGCTAATCGGCAACTATATCTGAAATGCCTATCGGCACCTATATCTGAAATGCCTATCGACACCTATATCTGAAATGCCTATCGACACCTATATCTGAAATGCCTATCGACACCTATATCTGAAATGCCTATCGACACCTATATCTGAAATGCCTATCGACACCTATATCTGAAATGCCTATCGACACCTATATCTGAAATGCCTATCGACACCTATATTTGAAATGCCTATCGACACCTATATCTAAAATGCCTATCGACACCTATTTTTGAAATGCCTATCGGAAACTACATCTGAAATGCCTATCAGCACCTATATTTGAAATGCCTATCGGCAACCATATCTATAATGCCTATCGGCACCTATATTTGAAATGTCTATCGGCTTCTATATCTGAAATGCCTATCGGCACCTATTTTTAAAATGCCAATCGGCAACTATATCTGAAATGCCTATCGGCACCTATATCTGAAATGCCTATCGACACCTATGCCTGAAATGCCTATCGACACCTATATCTGAAATGCCTATCGACACCTATATCTGAAATGCCTATCGACACCTATATCTGAAATGCCTATCGACACCTTTATCTGAAATGCCTATCGACACCTATATCTGAAATGCCTATCGACACCTATATCTGAAATGCCTATCGACACCTATTTTTGAAATGCCTATCGGAAACTACGTCTTAAATGCCTATCAGCACCTATATTTGAAATGCCTATCGGCAACCATATCTGGAATGCCTATCGGCACCTATATTTGAAATGCCTATCGGCTTCTATATCTGTAATGCCTATCGGCACCTATTTTTAAAATGCCAATCGGCAACTATATCTGAAATGCCTATCGGCACCTATATCTGAAATGCTGTCGACACCTATATCTGAAATGCCTATCGACACCTATATCTGAAATGCCTATCGACACCTATATCTGAAATGCCTATCGACACCTATATCTGAAATGCCTATCGACACCTATATCTGAAATGCCTATCGACACCTTTATCTGAAATGCCTATCGACACCTATATCTGAAATGCCTATCGACACCTATATCTGAGATGCCTATCGACACCTATTTTTGAAATGCCTATCGGAAACTACATCTGAAATGCCTATCAGCACCTATATTTGAAATGCCTATCGGCAACCATATCTGGAATGCCTATCGGCACCTATATTTGAAATGCCTATCGGCTTCTATATCTGAAATGCCTATCGGCACCTATTTTTAAAATGCCAATCGGCAACTATATCTGAAATGCCTATCGGCACCTATATCTGAAATGCCTATCGACACCTATAACTGAAATGCCTATCGACACCTATATCTGAAATGCCTATCGACACCTATATCTGAAATGCCTATCGACACCTATATCTGAAATGCCTATCGACACCTATATCTGAAATGCCTATCGACACCTATATCTGAAATGCCTATCGACACCTATATCTACAATGCCTATCGACACCTATTTTTGAAATGCCTATCGGAAACTACATCTGAAATGCCTATCAGCACCTATATTTGAAATGCCTATCGGCAACTATATCTGGAATGCCTATCGGCACCTATATTCGAAATGCCTATCGGCTTCTATATCTGAAATGCCTATCGGCACTTATTTTTAAAATGCCAATCGGCAACTATATCTGAAATGCCTATCGGCACCTATATCTGAAATGCCTATCGACACCTATATCTGAAATGCCTATCGACACCTATATCTGAAATGCCTATCGACACCTATATCTGAAATGCCTATCGACACCTATATCTGAAATGCCTATCGACACCTATATCTGAAATGCCTATCGACACCTATATCTGAAATGCCTATCGACACCTATATCTGAAATGCCTATCGACACCTATTTTTGAAATGCCTATCGGAAACTACATCTGAAATGCCTATCAGCACCTATATTTGAAATGCCTATCGGCAACCATATCTGGAATGCCTATCGGCACCTATATTTGAAATGCCTATCGGCTTCTATATCTGAAATGCCTATCGGCACCTATTTTTAAAATGCCAATCGGCAAATATATCTGAAATGCCTATCGGCACCTATATCTGAAATGCCTATCAACACCTATATCTGAAATGCCTATCGACACCTATATCTGAAATGCCTATCGACACCTATATCTGAAATGCCTATCGACACCTATATCTGAAATGCCTATCGACACCTATATCTGAAATGCCTATCGACACCTATATCTGAAATGCCTATCGACACCTATTTTTGAAATGCCTATCGGAAACTACATCTGAATTGCCTATCAGCACCTATATTTGAAATGCCTATCGGCAACCATATCTGGAATGCCTATCGGCACCTATATTTGAAATGCCTATCGGCTTCTATATCTGAAATGCCTATCGGCACCTATTTTTAAAATGCCAATCAGCAACTATATCTGAAATGCCTATCGGCACCTATATCTGAAATGCCTATCGACACCTATATCTGAAATGCCTATCGACACCTATATCTGAAATGCCTATCGACACCTATATCTGAAATGCCTATCGACACCTATATCTGAAATGCCTATCGACACCTATATCTGAAATGCCTATCGACACCTATATCTGAAATGCCTATCGACACCTATATCTGAAATGCCTATCGACACGTATTTTTGAAATGCCTATCGGAAACTACATCTGAAATGCCTATCAGCACCTATATTTGAAATGCCTATCGGCAACCATATCTGGAGTGCCTATCGGCACCTATATTTGAAATGCCTATCGGCTTCTATATCTGAAATGCCTATCGGCACCTATTTTTAAAATGCCAATCGGCAACTATATCTGCAATGCCTATCGGCACCTATATCTGAAATGCCTATCGACACCTATATCTGAAATGCCTATCGACACCTATATCTGAAATGCCTATCGACACCTATATCTGAAATGCCTATCGACACCTATATCTGAAATGCCTATCGACACCTATATCTGAAATGCCTATCGACACCTATATCTGAAATGCCTATCGACACCTATATCTGAAATGCCTATCGACACCTATTTTTGAAATGCCTATCGGAAACTACATCTGAAATGCCTATCAGCACCTATATTTGAAATGCCTATCGGCAACCATATCTGGAATGCCTATCGGCACCTATATTTGAAATGCCTATCAACTTCTATATCTGAAATGCCTATCGGCACCTATTTATAAATGCCAATCGGCAACTATATCTGAAATTCCTATCGGCACCTATATCTGAAATGCCAATCGACACCTATATCTGAAATGCCTATCGACACTTATATCTGAAATGCCTATCGACACCTATATCTGAAATGCCTATCGACACCTATATCTGAAATGCCTATCGACATCTATATCTGAAATGCCTATCGACACCTATATCTGAAATGCCTATCGACGCCTATATCTGAAATGCCTATCGACACCTATATCTGAAATGCCTATCGACACCTATTTTTGAAATGCCTATCGGAAACTACATCTGAAATGCCTATCAGCACCTATATTTGAAATGCCTATCGGCAACCATATCTGGAATGCCTATCGGCACCTATATTTGAAATGCCTATCGGCTTGTATATCTGAAATGCCTATCGGCACCTATTTTTAAAATGCCAATCGGCAACTATATCTGAAATGCCTATCGGCACCTATATCTGAAATGCCTATCGACACCTATATCTGAAATGCCTATCGACACCTATATCTGAAATGCCTATCGACACCTATATCTGAAATGCCTATCGACACCTATATCTGAAATGCCTATCGACACCTATATCTGAAATGCCTATCGACACCTATATCTGAAATGCCTATCGACACCTAGATCTGAAATGCCTATCGACACCTATTTTTGAAATGCCTATCGGAAACTACATCTGAAATGCCTATCAGCACCTATATTTGAAATGCCTATCGGCAACCATATCTGGAAAGCCTATCGGCACCTATATTTGAAATGCCTATCGGCTTCTATATCTGAAATGCCTATCGGCACCTATTTTTAAAATGCCATTCGGCAACTATATCTGAAATGCCTATCGACACCTATATCTGAAATGCCTATCGACCCCTATATCTGAAATGCCTATCGACACCTATATCTGAAATGCCTATCGACACCTATATCTGAAATGCCTATCGACACCTATATCTGAAATGCCTATCGACACCTATATCTGAAATGCCTATCGACACATATATCTGAAATGCCTATCGACACCTATATCTGAAATGCCTATCGACACCTATATCTGAAATGCCTATCGACACCTATATCGGAAATGCCTATCGGCACCTATTTTTGAAATGCCTATCGGCTTCTATATCTGAAATGCCTATCGGCACCTATTTTTAAAATGCCAATCGGCAACTATATCTGAAATGCCTATTGGCACCTATATCTGAAATGCCTATCGACACCTATATCTGAAATGCCTATCGACACCTATATCTGAAATGCCTATCGATACCTATATCTGAAATGCCTATCGACACCTATATCTGAAATGCCTATCGACACCTATATCTGAAATGCCTATCGACACCTATATCTGAAATGCCTATCGACATCTATTTCTGAAATGCCTATCGACACCTATATCTGAAATGCCTATCGACACCTATATCTGAAATGCCTATCGACACCTATTTTTGAAATGCCTATCGGAAACTACATCTGAAATGCCTATCAGCACCTATATTTGAAATGCCTTTCGGCAACCATATCTGGAATGCCTATCGGCACCTATATTTGAAATGCCTATCGGCTTCTATATCTGAAATGCCTATCGGCACCTATTTTTATAATGCCAATCGGCAACTATATCTGAAATGCCTATCGGCACCTATATCTGAAATGCCTATCGACACCTATATCTGAAATGCCTATCGACACCTATATCTGAAATGCCTATCGACACCTATATCTGAAATGCCTATCGACACCTATATATGAAATGCCTATCGACACCTATATCTGAAATACCTATCGACACCTATATCTGAAATGCCTATCGACACCTATATCTGAAATGCCTATCGACACCTATTTTTGAAATGCCTATCGGAAACTACATCTGAAATGCCTATCAGCACCTATATTTGAAATGCCTATCGGCAACCATATCTGGAATGCCTATCGGCACCTATATTTGAAATGCCTATCGGCTTCTATATCTGAAATGCCTATCGGCACCTATTTTTAAAATGCCAATCGGCAACTATATCTGAAATGCCTATCGGCACCTATATCTGAAATGCCTATCGACACCTATATCTGAAATGCCTATCGACACCTATATCTGAAATGCCTATCGACACCTATATCTGAAATGCCTATCGACACCTATATCTGAAATGCCTATCGACACCTATATCTAAAATGCCTATCGACACCTATATCTGAAATGCCTATCGACACCTATATCTGAAATGCCTATCGACACCTATTTTTGAAATGCCTATCGGAAACTACATCTGAAATGCCTATCAGCACCTATATTTGAAATGCCTATCGGCAACCATATCTGGAATGCCTATCGGCACCTATATTTGAAATGCCTATCGGCTTCTATATCTGAAATGCCAATCGGCACCTATTTTTAAAATGCCAATCGGCAACTATATCTGAAATGCCTATCGGCACCTATATCTGAAATGCCTATCGACACCTATATCTGAAATGCCTATCGACACCTATATCTGAAATGCCTATCGACACCTATATCTGAAATGCCTATCGACACCTATATCTGAAATGCCTATCGACACCTATATCTGAAATGCCTATCGTCACCTATATCTGAAATGCCTATCGACACCTATTTTTGAAATGCTAATCGGAAACTACATCTGAAATGGCTATCAGCACCTATATTTGAAATGCCTATCGGCAACCATATCTGGAATGCCTATCGGCACCTATATTTGAAATGCCTATCGGCTTCTATATCTGAAATGCCTATCGGCACCTATTTTTAAAATGCCAATCGGCAACTATATCTGAAATGCCTATCGGCACCTATATCTGAAATGCCTATCGACACCTATATCTGAAATGCCTATCGACACCTATATCTGAAATGCCTATCGACACCTATATCTGAAATGCCTATTGACACCTATATCTGAAATGCCTATCGACACCTATATCTGAAATGCCTATCGACACCTATATCTGAAATGCCTATCGACACCTATATCTGAAATGCCTATCGACACCTATTTTTGAAATGCCTATCGGAAACTACATCTGAAATGCCTATCAGCACCTATATTTGAAATGCCTATCGGCAACCATATCTGGAATGCCTATCGGCACCTATATTTGAAATGCCTATCGGCTTCTATATCTGAAATGACTATCGGCACCTATTTTTAAAATGCCAATCGGCAACTATATCTGAAATGCCTATCGGCACCTATATCTGAAATGCCTATCGACACCTATATCTGAAATGCCTATCGACACCTATATCTGAAATGCCTATCGACACCTAAATCTGAAATGCCTATCGACACCTATATCTGAAATGCCTATCGACACCTATATCTGAAATGCCTATCGACACCTATATCTGAAATGCCTATCGACACCTATATCTGAAATGCCTATCGACACCTATTTTTGAAATGCCTATCGGAAACTACATCTGAAATGCCTATCAGCACCTATATTTGAAATGCCTATCGGCAACCATATCTGGAATGCCTATCGGCACCTATATTTGAAATGCCTATCGGCTTCTATATCTGAAATGCCTATCGGCACCTATTTTTAAAATGCCAATCGGCAACTATATCTGAAATGCCTATCGGCACCTATATCTGAAATGCCTATCGACACTTATATCTGAAATGCCTATCGACACCTATATCTGAAATGCCTATCGACACCTATATCTGAAATGCCTATCGACACCTATATCTGAAATGCCTATCGACACCTATATCTGAAATGCCTATCGACACCTATATCTGAAATGCCTATCGACACCTATATTTGAAATGCCTATCGACACCTATTTTTGAAATGCCTATCGGAAACTACATCTGAAATGGCTATCAGCACCTATATTTGAAATGCCTATCGGCAACCATATCTGGAATGCCTATCGGCACCTATATTTGAAATGCCTATCGGCTTCTATATCTGAAATGCCTATCGGAACCTATTTTTAAAATGCCAATCGGCAACTATATCTGAAATGCCTATCGGCACTTATATCTGAAATGCCTATCGACACCTATATCTGAAATGCCTATCGACACCTATATCTGAAATGCCTATCGACACCAATATCTGAAATGCCTATCGACACCTATATCTGAAATGCCTATCGACACCTATATCTGAAATGCCTATCGACACCTATATCTGAAATGCCTATCGACACCTATATCTGAAATGCCTATCGACACCTATATCTGAAATGCCTATCGACACCTATTTTTGAAATGCCTATCGGAAACTACATCTGAAATGCCTATCAGCACCTATATTTGAAATGCCTATCGGCAACCATATCTGGAATGCCTATCGGCACCTATATTTGAAATGCCTATCGGCTTCTATATCTGAAATGCCTATCGGCACCTATTTTTAAAATGCCAATCGGCAACAATATCTGAAATGCCTATCGGCACCTATATCTGAAATGCCTATCGACATCTATCTCTGGAATGCCTATCGACACCTATATCTGAAATGCCTATCGACACCTATATCTGAAATGCCTATCGACACCTATATCTGAAATGCCTATCGACACCTATTTTTGAAATGCCTATCGGAAACTACATCTGAAATGCCTATCAGCACCTATATTTGAAATGCCTATCGGCAAGCATATCTGGAATGCCCATCGGCACCTATATTTGAAATGCCTATCGGCTTCTATATCTGAAATGCCTATCGGCACCTATTTTTAAAATGCCAATCGGCAACTATATCTGAAATGCCTATCGGCACCTATATCTGAAATGCCTATCGACACCTATATCTGAAATGCCTATCGACACCTATATCTGAAATGCCTATCGACACCTATTTTTGAAATGCCTATCGGAAACTACATCTGAAATGCCTATCAGCACCTATATTTGAAATGCCTATCGGCAACCATGTCTGGAATGCCTATCGGCACCTATATTTGAAATGCCTATCGGCTTCTATATCTGAAATGCCTATCGGCACTTATTTTTAAAATGCCAATCGGCAACTATATCTGAAATGCCTATCGGCACCTATATCTGAAAAGCCTATCGACACCTATATCTGAAATGCCTATCGACACCTATATCTGAAATGCCTAACGACACCTATATCTGAAATGCCTATCGACACCTATATCTGAAATGCCTAACGACACCTATATTTGAAATGCCTATCGGCTTCTATATCTGAAATGCCTATCGGCACCTATTTTTAAAATGCCTATCGGCAACCATATCTGGAATGCCTATCGGCACCTATATTTGAAATGCCTATCGGCTTCTATATCTGAAATGCCTATCGGCACCTATTTTTAAAATGCCAATCGGCAACTATATCTGAAATGCCTATCGGCACCTATATCTGAAATGCCTATCGACACCTATATCTGAAATGCCTATCGACACCTATAGCTGAAATGCCTATCGACACCTATATCTGAAATGCCTATCGACACCTATATCTGAAATGCCTATCGACACCTATATCTGAAATGCCTATCGACACCTATATCTGAAATGCCTATCGACACCTATATCTGAAATGCCTATCGACACCTATTTTTGAAATGCCTATCGGAAACTACATCTGAAATGCCTATCAGCACCTATATTTGAAATGCCTATCGGCAACCATATCTGGAATGCCTATCGGCACCTATATTTGAAATGCCTATCGGCTTCTATATCTGAAATGCCTATCGGCACCTATTTTTAAAATGCCAATCGGCAACTATATCTGAAATGCCTATCGGCACCTATATCTGAAATGCCTATCGACACTTATATCTGAAATGCCTATCGACACCTATATCTGAAATGCCTATCGACACCTATATCTGAAATGCCTATCGACACCTATATCTGAAATGCCTATCGACACCTATATCTGAAATGCCTATCGACACCTATATCTGAAATGCCTATCGACACCTATATTTGAAATGCCTATCGACACCTATTTTTGAAATGCCTATCGGAAACTACATCTGAAATGCCTATCAGCACCTATATTTGAAATGCCTATCGGCAACCATATCTGGAATGCCTATCGGCACCTATATTTGAAATGCCTATCGGCTTCTATATCTGAAATGCCTATCGGAACCTATTTTTAAAATGCCAATCGGCAACTATATCTGAAATGCCTATCGGCACCTTTATCTGAAATGCCTATCGACACCTATATCTGAAATGCCTATCGACACCTATATCTGAAATGCCTATCGACACCAATATCTGAAATGCCTATCGACACCTATATCTGAAATGCCTATCGACAAATATATCTGAAATGCCTATCGACACCTATATCTGAAATGCCTATCGACACCTATATCTGAAATGCCTATCGACACCTATATCTGAAATGCCTATCGACACCTATTTTTGAAATGCCTATCGGAAACTACATCTGAAACGCCTATCAGCACCTATATTTGAAATGCCTATCGGCAACCATATCTGGAATGCCTATCGGCACCTATATTTGAAATGCCTATCGGCTTCTATATCTGAAATGCCTATCGGCACCTATTTTTAAAATGCCAATCGGCAACAATATCTGAAATGCCTATCGGCACCTATATCTGAAATGCCTATCGACACCTATATCTGGAATGCCTATCGACACCTATATCTGAAATGCCTATCGACACCTATATCTGAAATGCCTATCGACACCTATATCTGAAATGCCTATCGACACCTATTTTTGAAATGCCTATCGGAAACTACATCTGAAATGCCTATCAGCACCTATATTTGAAATGCCTATCGGCAAGCATATCTGGAATGCCCATCGGCACCTATATTTGAAATGCCTATCGGCTTCTATATCTGAAATGCCTATCGGCACCTATTTTTAAAATGCCAATCGGCAACTATATCTGAAATGCCTATCGGCACCTATATCTGAAATGCCTATCGACACCTATATCTGAAATGCCTATCGACACCTATATCTGAAATGCCTATCGACACCTATTTTTGAAATGCCTATCGGAAACTACATCTGAAATGCCTATCAGCACCTATATTTGAAATGCCTATCGGCAACCATGTCTGGAATGCCTATCGGCACCTATATTTGAAATGCCTATCGGCTTCTATATCTGAAATGCCTATCGGCACTTATTTTTAAAATGCCAATCGGCAACTATATCTGAAATGCCTATCGGCACCTATATCTGAAAAGCCTATCGACACCTATATCTGAAATGCCTATCGACACCTATATCTGAAATGCCTAACGACACCTATATCTGAAATGCCTATCGACACCTATATCTGAAATGCCTATCGACACCTATATCTGAAATGCCTATCGACACCTATATCAAAATGCCTATCGACACCTTTTTTTGAAATGCCTATCGGAAACTACATCTGAAATGCCTATCAGCACCTATATTTGAAATGCCTATCGGCAACCATATCTGGAATGCCTATCGGCACCTATATTTGAAATGCCTATCGGCTTCTATATCTGAAATGCCTATCGGCACCTATTTTTAAAATGTAAATCGGCAACTATATCTGAAATGCCTATCGGCACCTATATCTGAAATGCCTATCGACACCTATATCTGAAATGCCTATCGACACCTATATCTGAAATGCTTATCGACACCTATATCTGAAATGCCTATCGACACCTATATCTGAAATGCCTATCGACACCTATATCTGAAATGCCTATCGACACCTATATCTGAAATGCCTATCGACACCTATATCTGAAATGCCTATCGACACCTATTTTTGAAATGCCTATCGGAAACTACATCTGAAATGCCTATCAGCACCTATATTTGAAATGCCTATCGGCAACCATATCTGGAATGCCTATCGGCACCTATATTTAAAATGCCTATCGGCTTCTATATCTGAAATGCCTATCGGCACCTATTTTTAAACTGCCAATCGGCAACTATATCTGAAATGCCTATCGGCACCTATATCTGAAATGCCTATCGACACCTATATCTGAAATGCCTATCGACACCTATATCTGAAATGCCTATCGACACCTATATCTGAAATGCCTATCGACACCTATATCTGAAATGCCTATCGACACATATATCTGAAATGCCTATCGACACCTATATCTGAAATGCCTATCGACACCTATATCTGAAATGCCTATCGACACCTATTTTTGAAATGCCTATCGGAAATTACATCTGAAATGCCTATCAGCACCTATATTTGAAATGTCTATCGGCAACCATATCTGGAATGCCTATCGGCACCTATATTTGAAATGCCTATCGGCTTCTATATCTGAAATGCCTATCGGCACCTATTTTTAAAATGCCAATCGGCAACTATATCTGAAATGCCTATCGACACCTATATCTGAAATGCCTATCGACACCTATATCTGAAATGCCTATCGACACCTATATCTGAAATGCCTATCGACACCTATATCTGAAATGCCTATCGACACCTATATCTGAGATGCCTATCGACACCTATTTTTGAAATGCCTATCGGAAACTACATCTGAAATGCCTATCAGCACCTATATTTGAAATGCCTATCGGCAACAATATCTGGAATGCCTATCGGCACCTATATCTGAAATGCCTATCGACACCTATATCTGAAATGCCTATCGACACCTATATCTGAAATGCCTATCGACACCTATATCTGAAATGCCTATCGACACCTATATCTGAAATGCCTATCGACACCTATATCTGAAATGCCTATCGACACCTATATCTGAAATGCCTATCGACACCTATATCTGAAATGATTATCGACACCTATATCTGAAATGCCTATCGACACCTATATCTGAAATGCCTATCGACACCTATATCTGAAATGCCTATCGACACCTATATCTGAAATGCCTATCGACACCTATATCTGTAATGCCTATCTA
Organism: Venustoraphidia nigricollis; assembly: GCA_034508555.1. Taxonomy (NCBI): domain Eukaryota; kingdom Metazoa; phylum Arthropoda; class Insecta; order Raphidioptera; family Raphidiidae; genus Venustoraphidia; species Venustoraphidia nigricollis. The sequence continues at coordinate 195,724 of JAVRKA010000192.1, read as the reverse complement.
CACCTATATTTGAAATGCCTATCGACACCTATATCTAAAATGCCTATCGACACCTATTTTTGAAATGCCTATCGGAAACTACATCTGAAATGCCTATCAGCACCTATATTTGAAATGCCTATCGGAAACCATATCTAGAATGCCTATCGGCACCTATATTTGAAATGCCTATCGGCTTCTATATCTGAAATGCCTATCGGCACCTATTTTTAAAATGCCAATCGGCAACTATATCTGAAATGCCTATCGGCACCTATATCTGAAATGCCTATCGACACCTATATCTGAAATGCCTATCGACACCTATATCTGAAATGCCTATCGACACCTATATCTGAAATGCCTATCGACACCTAAATCTGAAATGCCTATCGACACCTATATCTGAAATGCCTATCGACACCTATATCTGAAATGCCTATCGACACCTATTTTTGAAATGCCTATCGGAAACTACATCTTAAATGCCTATCAGCACCTATATTTGAAATGCCTATCGGCAACCATATCTGGAATGCCTATCGGCACCTATATTTGAAATGCCTATCGGCTTCTATATCTGAAATGCCTATCGGCACCTATTTTTATAATGCCAATCGGCAACTATATCTGAAATGCCTATCGGCACCTATATCTGAAATGCCTATCGACACCTATATCTGAAATGCCTATCGACACCTATATCTGAAATGCCTATCGACACCTATATCTGAAATGCCTATCGACACCTATATCTGAAATGCCTATCGACACCTATATCTGAAATGCCTATCGACACCTTTATCTGAAATGCCTATCGACACCTATATCTGAAATGCCTATCGACACCTATATCTGAAATGCCTATCGACACCTATTTTTGAAATGCCTTTCGGAAACTACATCTGAAATGCCTATCAGCACCTATATTTGAAATGCCTATCGGCAACCATATCTAGAATGCCTATCGGCACTTATATTTGAAATGCCTATCGGCTTCTATATCTGAAATGCCTATCGGCACCTATTTTTAAAATGCCAATCGGCAACTATATCTGAAATGCCTATCGGCACCTATATCTGAAATGCCTATCGACACCTATATCTGAAATGCCTATCGACACCTATATCTGAAATGCCTATCGACACCTATATCTGAAATGCCTATCGACACCTATATCTGAAATGCCTATCGACACCTATATCTGAAATGCCTATCGACACCTATATCTGAAATGCCTATTGACACCTATATCTGAGATGCCTATCGACACCTATTTTTGAAATGCCTATCGGAAACTACATCTGAAATGCCTATCAGCACCTATATTTGAAATGCCTATCGGCAACCATATCTGGAATGCCTATCGGCACCTATATTTGAAATGCCTATCGGCTTCTATATCTGAAATGCCTATCGGCACCTATTTTTAAAATGCCAATCGGCAACTATATCTGAAATGCCTATCGGCACCTATATCTGAAATGCCTATCGACACCTATATCTGAAATGCCTATCGACACCTATATCTGAAATGCCTATCGACACCTATATCTGAAATGCCAATCGACACCTATATCTGAAATGCCTATCGACACCTATATCTGAAATGCCTATCGACACCTATATCTGAAATGCCTATCGACACCTATATCTGAAATGCCTATCGACACCTATTTTTGAAATGCCTATCGGAAACTACATCTGAAATGCCTATCAGCACCTATATTTGAAATGCCTATCGGCAACCATATCTGGAATGCCTATCGGCACCTATATTTGAAATGCCTATCGGTTTCTATATCTGAAATGCCTATCAGCACTTATTTTTAAAATGCCAATCGGCAACTATATCTGAAATGCCTATCGGCACCTATATCTGAAATGCCTATCGACACCTATATCTGAAATGCCTATCGACACCTATATCTGAAATGCCTATCGACACCTATATCTTAAATGCCTATCGACACCTATATCTGAAATGCCTATCGACAATTATATCTGAAATGCCTATCGACACCTATATCTGAAATGCCTATCGACACCTATTTTTGAAATGCCTATCGGAAACTACATCTGAAATGCCTATCAGCACCTATATTTGAAATGCCTATCGGCAACCATATCTGGAATGCCTATCGGCACCTATATTTGAAATGCCTATCGGCTTCTATATCTGAAATGCCTATCGGCACCTATTTTTAAAATGCCAATCGGCAAATATATCTGAAATGCCTATCGGCACCTATATCTGAAATGCCTATCAACACCTATATCTGAAATGCCTATCGACACCTATATCTGAAAAGCCTATCGACACCTATATCTGAAATGCCTATCGACACCTATATCTGAAATGCCTATCGACACCTATATCTGAAATGCCTATCGACACCTATATCTGAAATGCCTATCGACACCTATTTTTGAAATGCCTATCGGAAACTACATCTGAAATGCTTATCAGCACCTATATTTGAAATGCCTATCGGCAACCATATCTGGAATGCCTATCGGCACCTATATTTGAAATGCCTATCGGCTTCTATATCTGAAATGCCTATCGGCACCTATTTTTAAAATGCCAATCGGCCACTATATCTAAAATGCCTATCGGCACCTATATCTGAAATGCCTATCGACACCTATATCTGAAATGCCTATCGACACCTATATCTGAAATGCCTATCGACACCTATATCTGAAATGCCTATCGACACCTATATCTGAAATGCCTATCGACACCTATATCTGAAATGCCTATCGACACCTATATCTGAAATGCCTATCGACACCTATATCTGAAATGCCTATCGACACCTATATCTGAAATGCCTATCGACACCTATATCTGAAATGCCTATCGACTCCTTTATCTGAAATGCCTATCGACACCTATATCTGAAATGCCTATCGACACCTATATCTGAAATGCCTATCGACACCTATTTTTGAAATGCCTATCGGAAACTACATCTGAAATGCCTATCAGCACCTATATTTGAAATGCCTATCGGCAACCATATCTAGAATGCCTATCGGCACCTATATTTGAAATGCCTATCGGCTTCTATATCTGAAATGCCTATCGGCACCTATTTTTAAAATGCCAATCGGCAACTATATCTAAAATGCCTATCGGCACCTATATCTGAAATGCCTATCGACACCTATATCTGAAATGCCTATCGACACCTATATCTGAAATGCCTATCGACACCTATATCTGAAATGCCTATCGACACCTATATCTGAAATGCCTATCGACACCTATATCTGAAATGCCTATCGACACCTATATCTGAAATGCCTATCGACACCTATATCTGAAATGCCTATCGACACCTATATCTGAAATGCCTATCGACACCTATATCTGAAATGCCTATCGACACCTATATCTGAAATGCCTATCGACTCCTTTATCTGAAATGCCTATCGACACCTATATCTGAAATGCCTATCGACACCTATATCTGAAATGCCTATCGACACCTATTTTTGAAATGCCTATCGGAAACTACATCTGAAATGCCTATCAGCACCTATATTTGAAATGCCTATCGGCAACCATATCTAGAATGCCTATCGGCACCTATATTTGAAATGCCTATCGGCTTCTATATCTAAAATGCCTATCGGCACCTATATCTGAAATGCCTATCGACACCTATATCTGAAATGCCTATCGACACCTATATCTGAAATGCCTATCGACACCTATATCTGAAATGCCTATCGACACCTATATCTGAAATGCCTATCGACACCTATATCTGAAATGCCTATCGACACCAATATCTGAAATGCCTATCGACACCTATATCTGAGATGCCTATCGACACCTATTTTTGAAATGCCTATCGGAAACTACATCTGAAATGCCTATCAGCACCTATATTTGAAATGCCTATCGGCAACCATATCTGGAATGCCTATCGGCACCTATATTTGAAATGCCTATCGGCTTCTATATCTGAAATGCCTATCGGCACCTATTTTTAAAATGCCAATCGGCAACTATATCTGAAATGCCTATCGGCACCTATATCTGAAATGCCTATCGACACCTATATCTGAAATGCCTATCGACACCTATATCTGAAATGCCTATCGACACCTATATCTGAAATGCCAATCGACACCTATATCTGAAATGCCTATCGACACCTATATCTGAAATGCCTATCGACACCTATATCTGAAATGCCTATCGGCACCTATATTTGAAATGCTTATCGGCTTCTATATCTGAAATGCCTATCGGCACCTATTTTTAAAATGCCAATCGGCAACTATATCTAAAATGCCTATCGGCACCTATATCTGAAATGCCTATCGACACCTATATCTGAAATGCCTATCGACACCTATATCTGAAATGCCTATCGACACCTATATCTGAAATGCCTATCGACACCTATATCTGAAATGCCTATCGACACCTATATCTGAAATGCCTAGCGACACCTATATCTGAAATGCCTATCGACACCTATATCTGAAATGCCTATCGACACCTATATCTGAAATGCCTATCGACACCTATATCTGAAATGCCTATCGACACCTATATCTGAAATGCCTATCGACACCTATATCTGAAATGCCTATCGACACCTATTTTTGAAATGCCTATCGGAAACTACATCTGAATAGCCTATCAGCACCTATATTTGAAATGCCTATCGGCAACCATATCTGGAATGCCTATCGGCACCTATATTTGAAATGCCTATCGGCTTCTATATCTGAAATGCCTATCGGCACCTATTTTTAAAATGCCAATCAGCAACTATATCTGAAATGCCTATCGGCACCTATATCTGAAATGCCTATCGACACCTATATCTGAAATGCCTATCGACACCTATATCTGAAATGCCTATCGACACCTATATCTGAAATGCCTATCGACACCTATATCTGAAATGCCTATCGACACCTATATCTGAAATGCCTATCGACACCTATATCTGAAATGCCTATCGACAGCTATTTTTGAAATGCCTATCGGAAACTACATCTGAAATGCCTATCAGCACCTATATTTGAAATGCCTATCGGCGACCATATCTGGAATGCCTATCGGCACCTATATTTGAAATGCCTACCGGCTTCTATATCTGAAATGCCTATCGGCACCTATTTTTAAAATGCCAATCGGCAACTATATCTGCAATGCCTATCGGCACCTATATCTGAAATGCCTATCGACACCTATATCTGAAATGCCTATCGACACCTATATCTGAAATGCCTATCGACACCTATATCTGAAATGCCTATCGACACCTATATCTGAAATGCCTATCGACACCTATATCTGAAATGCCTAGCGACACCTATATCCGAAATGCCTATCGACACCTATATCTGAAATGCCTATCGACACCTATTTTTGAAATGCCTATCGGAAACTACATCTGAAATGCCTATCAGCACCTATATTTGAAATGCCTATCGGCAACCATATCTGGAATGCCTATCGGCACCTATATTTGAAATGCCTATCGGCTTCTATATCTGAAATGCCTATCGGCACCTATTTATAAATGCCAATCGGCAACTATATCTGAAATTCCTATCGGCACCTATATCTGAAATGCCAATCGACACCTATATCTGAAATGCCTATCGACACTTATATCTGAAATGCCTATCGACACCTATATCTGAAATGCCTATCGACACCTATATCTGAAATGCCTATCGACACCTATATCTGAAATGCCTATCGACACCTATATCTGAAATGCCTATCGACGCCTATATCTGAAATGCCTATCGACACCTATATCTGAAATGCCTATCGACACCTATTTTTTAAATGCCTATCGGAAACTACATCTGAAATGCCTATCAGCACCTATATTTGAAATGCCTATCGGCAACCATATTATCTGGAATGCCTATCGGCACCTATATTTGAAATGCCTATCGGCTTCTATATCTGAAATGCCTATCGGCACCTATTTTTAAAATGCCAATCGGCAACTATATCTGAAATGCCTATCGGCACCTATATCTGAAATGCCTATCGACACCTATATCTGAAATGCCTATCGACACCTATATCTGAAATGCCTATCGACACCTATATCTGAAATGCCTATCGACACCTATATCTGAAATGCCTATCGACACCTATATCTGAAATGCCTATCGACACCTATATCTGAAATGCCTATCGACACCTAGATCTGAAATGCCTATCGACACCTATTTTTGAAATGCCTATCGGAAACTACATCTGAAATGCCTATCAGCACCTATATTTGAAATGCCTATCGGCAACCATATCTGGAAAGCCTATCGGCACCTATATTTGAAATGCCTATCGGCTTCTATATCTGAAATGCCTATCGGCACCTATTTTTAAAATGCCATTCGGCAACTATATCTGAAATGCCTATCGGCACTTATATCTGAAATGCCTATCGACACCTATATCTGAAATGCCTATCGACACCTATATCTGAAATGCCTATCGACACCTATATCTGAAATGCCTATCGACACCTATATCTGAAATGCCTATCGACACCTATATCTGAAATGCCTATCGACACCTATATCTGAAATGCCTATCGACACATATATCTGAAAAGCCTATCGACACCTATATCTGAAATGCCTATCGACACCTATATCTGAAATGCCTATCGACACCTATATCTGAAATGCCTATCGACACCTATATCTGAAATGCCTATCGACACCTATTTTTGAAATGCCTATCGGAAACTACATCTGAAATGCCTATCAGCACCTATATTTTAAATGCCTATCGGCAACCATATCTGGAATGCCTATCGGCACCTATATTTGAAATGCCTATCGGCTTCTATATCTGAAATGCCTATCAGCACCTATTTTTAAAATGCCAATCGGCAACTATATCTGAAATGCCTATCGGCACCTATATCTGAAATGCCTATCGACACCTATATCTGAAATGCCTATCGACACCTATATCTGAAATGCCTATCGACACCTATATCTGAAAAGCCTATCGACACCTATATCTGAAAAGCCTATCGACACCTATATCTGAAATGCCTATCGACACCTATATCTGAAATGCCTATCGACACCTATTTTTGAAATGCCTATCGGAAACTACATCTGAAATGCCTATCAGCACCTATATTTGAAATGCCTATCGGCAACCATATCTGGAATGCCTATCGGCACCTATATTTGAAAAGCCTATCGGCTTCTATATCTGAAACGCCTATCGGCACCTATTTTTAAAATGCCAATCGGCAACTATATCTAAAATGCCTATCGGCACCTATATCTGAAATGCCTATCGACACCTATATCTGAAATGCCTATCGACACCTATATCTGAAATGCCTATCGACACCTATATCTGAAATGCCTATCGACACCTATATCTGAAATGCCTATCGACACCTATATCTGAAATGCCTATCGACACCTATTTTTGAAATGCCTATCGGAAACTACATCTGAAATGCCTATCCAGCACCTATATTTGAAATGCCTATCGGCAACCATATCTGGAATGCCTATCGGCACCTATATTTGAAATGCCTATCGGCTTCTATATCTGAAATGCCTATCGGCACCTATTTTTAAAATGCCAATCGGCAACTATATCTGAAATGCCTATCGGCACCTATATCTGAAATGCCTATCGACACCTATATCTGAAATGCCTATCGACACCTATATCTGAAATGCCTATCGACACCTATATCTGAAATGCCTATCGACACCTATATCTGAAATGCCTATCGACACCTATATCTGAAATGCCTATCGACACCTATATCTGAAATGCCTATCGACACCTATTTTTGAAATGCCTATCGGAAACTACATCTGAAATGCCTATCAGCACCTATATTTGAAATGCCTATCGGCAACCATATCTGGAATGCCTATCGGCACCTATATTTGAAATATCTATCGGCTTCTATATCTGAAATGCCTATCGGCACCTATTTTTAAAATGCCAATCAGGAACTATATCTGAAATGCCTATCGGCACCTATATCTGAAATGCCTATCGACACCTATATCTGAAATGCCTATCGACACCTATATCTGAAATGCCTATCGACACCTATATCTGAAATGCCTATCGACACCTATATCTGAAATGCCTATCGACACCTATATCTGAAATGCCTATCGACACCTATATCTGAAATGCCTATCGACACCTATATCTGAAATGCCTATCGACACCTATTTTTGAAATGCCTATCGGAAACTACATCTGAAATGCCTATCAGCACATATATTTAAAATGCCTATCGGCAACCATATCTTGAATGCCTATCGGCACCTATATTTAAAATGCCTATCGGCTTCTATATCTGAAATGCCTATCGGCACCTATTTTTAAAATGCCAATCGGTAACTTTATCTGAAATGCCTATCGGCACCTATATCTGAAATGCCTATCGACACCTATATCTGAAATGCCTATCGACACCTATATCTGAAATGCCTATCGACACATATATCTGAAATGCCTATCGACACCTATATCTGAAATGCCTATCGACACCTATATCTGAAATGCCTATCGACACCTATATCTGAAATGCCTATCGACACCTATATCTGAAATGCCTATCGACACCTATATCTGAAATGCCTATCGACACCTATTTTTGAAAACTACATCTGAAATGCCTATCAGCACCTATATTTGAAATGCCTATCGGCTACCATATCTGGAATGCCTATCGGCACCTATATTTGAAATGCCTATCGGCTTCTATATCTGAAATGCCTATCGGCACCTATTTTTAAAATGCCAATCGGCAACTATATCTGAAATGCCTATCGGCACCTATATCTGAAATGCCTATCGACACCTATATCTGAAATGCCTATCGACACCTATATCTGAAATGCCTATCGACACCTATATCTGAAATGCCTATCGACACCTATATCTGAAATGCCTATCGACACCTATATCTGAAATGCCTATCGACACCTATTTTTGAAATGCCTATCGGAAACTACATCTGAAATGCCTATCAGCACCTATATTTGAAATGCCTATCGGCAACCATATCTGGAATGCCTATCGGCACCTATATTTGAAATGCCTATCGGCTTCTATATCTGAAATGCCTATCGGCACCTATTTTTAAATTGCCAATCGGCAACTATATCTGAAATGCCTATCGGCACCTATATCTGAAATGCCTATCGACACCTATATCTGAAATGCCTATCGACACCTATATCTGAAATGCCTATCGACACCTATATCTGAAATGCCTATCGACACCTATATCTGAAATGCCTATCGACACCTATATCTGAAATGCCTATCGACACCTATATCTGAAATGCCTATCGACACCTATATCTGAAATGCCCATCGACACCTCTATCTGAAATGCCTATCGACACCCATTTTTGAAATGCCTATCGGAAACTACATCTGAAATGCCTATCAGCACCTATATTTGAAATGCCTATCGGCAACCATATCTGGAATGCCTATCGGCACCTATATTTGAAATGCCTATCGGCTTCTATATCTGAAATGCCTATCGGCACCTATTTTTAAAATGCCAATCGGCAACTATATCTGAAATGCCTATCGGCACCTATATCTGAAATGCCTATCGACACCTATATCTGAAATGCCTATCGACACCTATATCTGAAATGCCTATCGACACCTATATCTGAAATGCCTATCGACACCTATATCTGAAATGCCTATCGACACCTATATCTGAAATGCCTATCGACGCCTATATCTGAAATGCCTATCGACACCTATATCTGAAATGCCTATCGACACCTATTTTTGAAATGCCTATCGGAAACTACATCTGAAATGCCTATCAGCACCTGTATTTGAAATGCCTATCGGCAACCATATCTGGAAAGCCTATCGGCACCTATATTTGAAATGCCTATCGGCTTCTATATCTGAAATGCCTATCGGCACCTATTTTTAAAATGCCAATCGGCAACTATATCTGAAATGCCTATCAGCACCTATATCTGAAATGCCTATCGACACCTATATCTGAAATGCCTATCGACACCGATATCTGAAATGCCTATCGACACCTATATCTGAAATGCCTATCGACACCTATATCTGAAATGCCTATCGACACCTATATCTGAAATGCCTATCGACACCTATATCTGAAATGCCTATCGACACCTATATCTGAAATGCCTATCGACACCTGTATCTGAAATGCCTATCGACACCTATATCTGAAATGCCTATCGACACCTATATCTGAAATGCCTATCGACACCTATATCTGAAATGCCTATCGACACCTATATCTGAAATGCCTATCGACACCTATTTTTGAAATGCCTATCGGAAACTACATCTGAAATGCCTATCAGCACCTATATTTGAAATGCCTATCGGCAACCATATCTGGAATGCCAATCGGCACCTATATTTGAAATGCCTATCGGCTTCTATATCTGAAATGCCTATCGGCACCTATTTTTAAAATGCCAATCGGCAACTATATCTGAAATGCCTATCGGCACCTATATCTGAAATGCCTATCGACACCTATATCTGAAATGCCTATCGACACCTATATCTGAAATGCCTATCGACACCTATATCTGAAATGCCTATCGACACCTATATCTGAAATGCCTATCGACACCTATATCTGAAATGCCTATCGACACCTATATCTGAAATGCCTATCGACACCTATATCTGAAATGCATATCGACACCTATTTTTGAAATGCCTATCGGAAACTACATCTGAAATGCCTATCAGCACCTATATTTGAAATGCCTATCGGCAACCATATCTAGAATGCCTATCGGCACCTATATTTGAAATGCCTATCGGCTTCTATATCTGAAATGCCTATCGGCACCTATTTTTAAAATGCCAATCGGCAACTATATCTGAAATGCCTATCGGCACCTATATCTGAAATGCCTATCGACACCTATATCTGAAATGCCTATCGACACCTATATCTGAAATGCCAATCGACACCTATATCTGAAATGCCTATCGACACCTATATCTGAAATGCCTATCGATACCTATATCTGAAATGCCTATCGACACCTATATCTGAAATGCCTATCGACACCTATATCTGAAATGCCTATCGACACCTATATCTGAAATGCCTATCGACACCTATTTTTGAAATGCCTATCGGAAACTACATCTGAAATGCCTATCAGCACCTATATTTGAAATGCCTATCGGCAACCATATCTGGAATGCCTATCGGCACCTATATTTGAAATGCCTATCGGCTTCTATATCTGAAATGCCTATCGGCACCTATTTTTAAAATGCCAATCGGCAACTATATCTGAAATGCCTATCGGCACCTATATCTGAAATGCCTATCGACACCTATATCTGAAATGCCTATCGACACCTATATCTGAAATGCCTATCGACACCTATAACTGAAATGCCTATCGACACCTATATCTGAAATGCCTATCGACACCTATATCTGAAATGCCTATCGACACCTATATCTGAAATGCCTATCGACACCTATATCTGAAATGCCTATCGACACCTATTTTTGAAATGCCTATCGGAAACTACATCTGAAATGCCTATCAGCACCTATATTTGAAATGCCTATCGGCAACCATATCTGGAATGCCTATCGGCACCTATATTTGAAATGCCTATCGGCTTCTATATCTGAAATGCCTATCGGCACCTATTTTTAAAATGCCAATCGGCAACTATATCTAAAATGCCTATCGGCACCTATATCTGAAATGCCTATCGACACTTATATCTGAAATGCCTATCGACACCGTATATCTGAAACGCCTATCGACACCTATATCTGAAATGCCTATCGACACCTATATCTGAAATGCCTATCGACACCTATATCTGAAATGCCTATCGACACCTATATCTGAAATGCCTATCGACACCTATATCTGAAATGCCTATCGACACCTATTTTTGAAATGCCTATCGGAAACTACATCTGAAATGCCTATCAGCACCTATATTTGAAATGCCTATCGGCAACCATATCTGGATTGCCTATCGGCACCTATATTTGAAATACCTATCGGCTTCTATATCTGAAATGCCTATCGGCACCTATTTTTAAAATGCCAATCGGAAACTATATCTGAAATGCCTATCGGCACCTATATCTGAAATGCCTATCGACACCTATATCTGAAATGCCTATCGACACCTATATCTGAAATGCCTGTCGACACCTATATCTGAAATGCCTATCGACACCTATATCTGAAATGCCTATCGACACCTATTTTTGAAATGCCTTTCGGAAACTACATCTGAAATGCCTATCAGCACCTATATTTAAAATGCCTATCGGCAACCATATCTGGAATGCTTATCGGCACCTATATTTGAAATGCCTATCGGCTTCTATATCTGAAATGCCTATCGACACCTATTTTTAAAATGCCAATCGGCAACTATATCTGAAATGCCTATCGGCACCTATATCTGAAATGCCTATAGACAACTATATCTGAAATGCCTATCGACACCTATATCTGAAATGCCTATCGACACCTATATCTGAAATGCCTATCGACACCTATATCTGAAATGCCTATCAACACCTATATCTAAAATGCCTATCGACACCTATATCTGAAATGCCTATCGACACCTATATCTGAAATGCCTATCGACACCTATATCTGAAATGCCTATCGACACCTATTTTTGAAATGCCTATCGGAAACTACATCTGAAATGCCTATCAGCACCTATATTTGAAATGCCTATCGGCAACCATATCTGGAATGCCTATCGGCACCTATATTTGAAATGCTTATCGGCTTCTATATCTGAAATGCCTATCGGCACCTATTTTTAAAATGCCAATCGGCAACTATATCTGAAATGCCTATCGGCACCTATATCTGAAATGCCTATCGACACCTATATCTAAAATGCCTATCGACACCTATATCTGAAATGCCTATCGACACCTATATCTGAAATGCCTATCGACACCTATATCTGAAATGCCTATCGACACCTATATCTGAAATGCCTATCGACACCTATATCTGAAATGCCTATCGACACCTATTTTTTAAATGCCTATCGGAAACTACATCTGAAATGCCTATCAGCACCTATATTTGAAATGCCTATCGGCAACCATATCTGGAATGCCTAACGGCACCTATATTTGAAATGCGTATCGGCTTCTATATCTGAAATGCCTATCGGCACCTATTTTTAAAATGCCAATCGGCAACTATATCTGAAATGCCTATCGGCACCCATATCTGAAATGCCTATCGACACCTATATCTGAAATGCCTATCGACACCTATATCTGAAATGCCTAGCGACACCTATATCTGAAATGCCTATCGACACCTATATCTGAAATGCCTATCGACACCTATATCTGAAATGCCTATCGACACCTATATCTGAAATGCCTATCGACACCTATATCTGAAATGCCTATCGACACCTATATCTGAAATGCCTATCGACACCTATTTTTGAAATGCCTATCGGAACTTACATCTGAAATGCCTAGCACCTATATTTGAAATGCCTATCGGCAACCATATCTGGAATGCCTATCGGCACCTATATTTGAAATGCCTATCGGCTTCTATATCTGAAATGCCTATCGGCACCTATTTTTAAAATGCCAATCGGCAACTATATCTGAAATGCCTATCGGCACCTATATCTGAAATGCCTATCGACACCTATATCTGAAATGCCTATCGACACCTATATCTGAAATGCCTATCGACACCTATATCTGAAATGCCTATCGACACCTATATCTGAAATGCCTATCGACACCTATATCTGAAATGCCTATCGACACCTATATCTGAAATGCCTATCGACACCTATTTTTGAAATGCCTATCGGAAACTACATCTGAAATGCCTATCAGCACCAATATTTGAAATGCCTATTGGCAACCATATCTGGAATGCCTATCGGCACCTATATTTGAAATGCCTATCGGCTTCTATATCTGAAATGCCTATCGGCACCTATTTTTAAGATGCCAATCGGCAACTATATCTGAAATGCCTATCGGCACCTATATCTGAAATGCCTATCGACACCTATATCTGAAATGCTTATCGACACCTATATCTGAAATGCCTATCGACACCTATATCTGAAATGCCTATCGACACCTATATCTGAAATGCCTATCGACACCTATATCTGAAATGCCTATCGACACCTATATCTGAAATGCCTATCGACCCCTATTTTTGAAATGCCTATCGGAAACTACATCTGAAATGCCTATCAGCACCTATATTTGAAATGCCTATCGGCAACGATATCTGGAATGCCTATCGACACCTATATTTGAAATGCCTATCGGCTTCTATATCTGAAATGCCTATCGGCACCTATTTTTAAAATGTTAATCGGCAACTATATCTGAAATGCCTATCGGCACCTATATCTGAAATGCCTATCGACACCTATATCTGAAATGCCTATCAACACCTATATCTGAAATGCCTATCGACACCTATATCTGAAATGCCTATCGACACCTATTTTTGAAATGCCTATCGGAAACTACACCTGAAATGCCTATCAGCACCTATATTTGAAATACCTATCGGCAACCATATCTGGAATGCCTATCGGCACCTATATTTGAAATGCCTATCGGCTTCTATATCTGAAATGCCTATCGCCACCTATTTTTAAAATGCCAATCGGCAACTATATCTGAAATGCCTATCGGCACCTATATCTGAAATGCCTATCGACACCTATATCTGAAATGCCTATCGACACCTATATCTGAAATGCCTATCGACACCTATATCTGAAATGCCTATCGACACCTATATCTGAAATGCCTATCGACACCTATATCTGAAATGCCTATCGACACCTATATCTGAAATGCCTATCGACACCTATATCTGAAATGCCTATCGACACCTATTTTTGAAATGCCTATCGGAAACTACATCTGAAATGCCTATCAGCACCTATATTTGAAATGTCTATCGGCAACCATATCTGGAATGCCTATCGGCACCTATATTTGAAATGCCTATCGGCTTCTATATCTGAAATGCCTATCTGGACCTATTTTTAAAATGCCAATCGGCAACTATATCTGAAATGCCTATCGGCACCTATATCTGAAATGCCTATCGGCACCTATATCTGAAATGCCTATCGGCACCTATTTTTTAATTTGCCTATCGGAAACTACATCTGAAATGCCTATCAGCACCTATATTTGAAATGCCTATCGGCAACCATATCTGAAATGCCTATCGACACCTATATTTGAAATACCTATCGGCTTCTATATCTGAAATGCCTATCGGCACCTATTTTTAAAATGCCAATCGGCAACTATATCTGAAATGCCTATCGGCACCTATATCTTAAATGCCTATCGGCATCAATTTTTGAAATTCCTATCGGAAACTACATCTAAAATGCCTATCAGCACTTATATTTAAATGCCTATCGGCAACCATATCTGGAATGCCTATCGCCACCTATATTTGAAATGCCTATCGGCTTCTATATCTGAAATGCTTATCGGCACATATTTTTAAAATGCCAATTGGCAACTATATCTGAAATGCCTATCGGCACCTATATCTGAAATGCCTATCGGCACCTTTTTTTGAAATGCCTATCGGAAACTACATCTGAAATGCCTATCAGCACATATATTTGAAATGCCTATCGGCTTCTATATCTGAAATGCTTATCGGCACCTATTTTTAAAATGCCAACTGGCAAATATATCTGAAATGCCTATCGGCAACTATATCTGAAATGCCTATCGGCACCTATATCTGAAATGCCTATCGGCACCTATTTTTGAAATGCCTATCGGAAACTACATCTGAAATGTCTATCAGCACCTATATTTGAAATGCCTATCGGCAACCATCTCTGGAATGCCTGTCGGCACCTATATTTGAAATGCCTATCGGCTTCTATATCTGAAATACCTATCGGCACCTATTTTTAAAATGCCATCGGCAACTATATCTGAAATGCCTATCGGCACCTATATCTGAAATGTCTATCGGCACCTATTTTTAAAATGCCAATCGGCAACTATATCTGAAATGCCTATCAGCACCTATATTTGACATGCCTATCGGCAACCATATCTGAAATGCCTATCGACACCTATATTTGAAATACCTATCGGCTTCTATATCTGAAATGCCTATCGGCACCTTTTTTTATAATGCCAATTGGCAACTATATCTGAAATGCCTATCGGCACCTATATCTGAAATGCCTATCGGCACCTATTTTTGAAATGCCTATCGGAAACTACATCTGAAAAGCCTATCAGCACCTATATTTGAAATGCCTATCGGCAACCATATCTGGAATGCCTATCGGCACCTATATTTTAAATGCCTATCAACTTCTATATCTGAAATGCCTATCGGCACCTATATTTTAAATACCTATCGGCTTCTATATCTGAAATGCCTATCGGAAACTACATATGGAATGCCTATCAGCACTTATATTTAAAATGCCTATCGGCAACCATATTTGGAATGCCTATCGGCACCTATATTTGAAATGCCTATCGGCTTCTATATCTGAAATGCCTATCGACACCTATTTTTAAAATGCCAATCGTCAACTCTATCTGAAATGCCTATCGGCACCTATATCTGAAATGCCTATCGGCACCTATTTTTGAAATGCGCAACGGAAACTACATCTGAAATGCCTATCAGCACCTATATTTGAAATGCCTATCGGCAACCATATCTGAAATGCCTATCGACACCTATATTTGAAATACCTATCGTCTTCTATATCTGAAATGCCTATCGGCACCTATTTTTAAAATGCCAATCGGCAACTATATCTGAAATGCCTATCGGCACCTATATCTGAAATGCCTATCGGCACCAATTTTTGAAATGCCTATCAGAAACTACATCTGAAATGCCTATCAGCACCTATATTTGAAATGCCTATCGGCAACCATATCTGGAATGCCTATCGGCACCTATATTTTAAATGCCTATCAACTTCTATATCTGAAGTGCCTATCGGACCAATTTTTGAAATGCCTATCGGAAACTACATATGGAATGCCTATCAGCACCTATATTTAAAATGCCTATCGGCAACCATATTTGGAATGCCTATCGGCACCTATATTTGAAATGCCGATCGGCTTCTATATCTGAAATGCTTATCGACACCTATTTTTAAAATGCCAATCGTCAACTATATCTGAAATGCCTATCGGCACCTATATCTGAAATGCCTATCGGCACCTATTTTTGAAATGCGCAACGGAAACTACATCTGAAATGCCTATCAGCACCTATATTTGAAATGCCTATCGGCAACCATATCTGGATTGTCTATCGGCACCTATATTTGAAATGCCTATCGGCTTCTATATCTGAAATGCCTATCGGCACCTATTTTTAAAATGCCAATCGGCAACTATATCTTTAATGCCTATCGGCACCTATATCTGAAATGCCCATCGGCACCTATTTTTGAAATGCCTATCGAAAACTACATCTGAAATGACTATCAGCACCAATATTTGAAATGCCTATCGGCAACCATATCTGAAATGCCTATCGACACCTATATTTGAAATACCTATCGGCTTCTATATTTGAAATGCCTATCGGCACCTATTTTTAAAATGCCAATCGGCAACCATATCTGAAATGCCTATCGGCTCCTATATCTGAAATGCCTATCGGCAACTATATCTGAAATGCCTATCGGCACCAATTTTTGAAATGCCTATCGGAAACTAAGTCTGAAATGCCTATCAGCACCTATATTTGAAATGCCTATCGGCAACTATATCTGGAATGCCTATCGGCACCTATATTTGAAATGCCTATCGGCTTCTATATCTGAAATGCCTATCGGCACCTATTTTTGAAATGCCTATCGAAAACTACATCTGAAATGCCTATCAGCACCTATATTTGAAATGCCTATCGGCAACCATATCTGGAATGTCTATCGGCACCTATATTTGAAATGCCTATCGGCTTCTCTATCTGAAATGCCTATCGGCACCCATTTTTAAAATGCCAATCGGCAACAATATCTGAAATGCCTATCGACACCTATTTTTAAAATGCCAATTGGCAACTATATCTGAAATGACTATCGGCACCTATATCTAAAATACCTATCGGTACCTACTTTTGAAATGCCTATCGGAAACTACATCTCAAATGCCTATCAGCACTTATATTCGAAATGCCTATCGGCAACCATATCTGGAATGCCTATCGGCACCTATATTTAAAATGCCTATCGGCTTCTATATCTGAAATGCCTATCGGCACCTATTTTTAAAATGCCAATCCGCAACTATATCTGAAATGCCTATCGGCACCTATATCTGAAATGCCTATCGGCACCTATATCTGAAATGCCTATCGGCACCTATTTTTAAAATGCCTTTCGGAAACTACATCTGAAATGCCTATCTGCTCCTATATTTGAAATGCCTATCGGCAACCATATCTGAAATGCCTATCGACACCTATATTTGAATAACCTATCGGCCTCTATATCTGAAAAGCCTATCGGCACCTGTTTTTAAAATGCCAATCAGCAACTATATCTGAAATGCCTATCGGCACCTATATCTGAAATGCCTATCGGCATCAATTTTTGAAATGCCTATCGGAAACTACATCTAAACTGCCTATAAGCACCTATATTTGAAATGCCTATCGGCAACCATATCTGGAATGCCTATCGGCACCTATATTTGAAATGCCTATCGGCTTCTATATCTGAAATGCCTATCGGCACCTATTTTTAAAATGCCAATTGGCAACTATATCTGAAATGCCTATCGGCACCTATATCTGAAATGCCTATCGGCACCTATTTTTGAAATGCCTATCGTAAACTACATCTGAAATGCTTATCAGCACCTATATTTGAAATGCCTATCGGCAACCATATCTGGAATGCCTATCGGCACCTATATTTGAAATGCCTATCGGCTTCTATATCTGAAATGCCTATCGGCACCTATTTTTAAAATGCCAATAGGCAACTATATCTGAAATGCCTATCGGCACCTATATCTGAAATGCCTATCGGCACCTATTTTTGAAATGCCTATCGGAAACTACATCTGAAATGCCTATCAGCACCTATATTTGAAATGCCTATCGGCAACCATATCTGGAATGCCTATCGCCACCTATATTTGAAATGCCTATCGGCTTCTATATCTGAAATGCTTATCGGCACATATTTTTAAAATGCCAATTGGCAACTATATCTGAAATGCCTATCGGCACCTATATCTGAAATGCCTATCGGCACCTTTTTTTGAAATGCCTATCGGAAACTACATCTGAAATGCCTATCAGCACATATATTTGAAATGCCTATCGGCTTCTATATCTGAAATGCTTATCGGCACCTATTTTTAAAATGCCAACTGGCAAATATATCTGAAATGGCTATCGGCAACTATATCTGAAATGCCTATCGGCACCTATATCTGAAATGCCTATCGGCACCTATTTTTGAAATGCCTATCGGAAACTACATCTGAAATGTCTATCAGCACCTATATTTGAAATGCCTATCGGCAACCATCTCTGGAATGCCTGTCGGCACCTATATTTGAAATGCCTATCGGCTTCTATATCTGAAATACCTATCGGCACCTATTTTTAAAATGCCATCGGCAACTATATCTGAAATGCCTATCGGCACCTATATCTGAAATGTCTATCGGCACCTATTTTTAAAATGCCAATCGGCAACTATATCTGAAATGCCTATCAGCACCTATATTTGACATGCCTATCGGCAACCATATCTGAAATGCCTATCGACACCTATATTTGAAATACCTATCGGCTTCTATATCTGAAATGCCTATCGGCACCTTTTTTTATAATGCCAATTGGCAACTATATCTGAAATGCCTATCGGCACCTATATCTGAAATGCCTATCGGCACCTATTTTTGAAATGCCTATCGGAAACTACATCTGAAAAGCCTATCAGCACCTATATTTGAAATGCCTATCGGCAACCATATCTGGAATGCCTATCGGCACCTATATTTTAAATGCCTATCAACTTCTATATCTGAAATGCCTATCGGCACCTATATTTTAAATACCTATCGGCTTCTATATCTGAAATGCCTATCGGAAACTACATATGGAATGCCTATCAGCACTTATATTTAAAATGCCTATCGGCAACCATATTTGGAATGCCTATCGGCACCTATATTTGAAATGCCTATCGGCTTCTATATCTGAAATGCCTATCGACACCTATTTTTAAAATGCCAATCGTCAACTCTATCTGAAATGCCTATCGGCACCTATATCTGAAATGCCTATCGGCACCTATTTTTGAAATGCGCAACGGAAACTACATCTGAAATGCCTATCAGCACCTATATTTGAAATGCCTATCGGCAACCATATCTGAAATGCCTATCGACACCTATATTTGAAATACCTATCGTCTTCTATATCTGAAATGCCTATCGGCACCTATTTTTAAAATGCCAATCGGCAACTATATCTGAAATGCCTATCGGCACCTATATCTGAAATGCCTATCGGCACCAATTTTTGAAATGCCTATCAGAAACTACATCTGAAATGCCTATCAGCACCTATATTTGAAATGCCTATCGGCAACCATATCTGGAATGCCTATCGGCACCTATATTTTAAATGCCTATCAACTTCTATATCTGAAGTGCCTATCGGACCAATTTTTGAAATGCCTATCGGAAACTACATATGGAATGCCTATCAGCACCTATATTTAAAATGCCTATCGGCAACCATATTTGGAATGCCTATCGGCACCTATATTTGAAATGCCGATCGGCTTCTATATCTGAAATGCTTATCGACACCTATTTTTAAAATGCCAATCGTCAACTATATCTGAAATGCCTATCGGCACCTATATCTGAAATGCCTATCGGCACCTATTTTTGAAATGCGCAACGGAAACTACATCTGAAATGCCTATCAGCACCTATATTTGAAATGCCTATCGGCAACCATATCTGGATTGTCTATCGGCACCTATATTTGAAATGCCTATCGGCTTCTATATCTGAAATGCCTATCGGCACCTATTTTTTAAATGCCAATCGGCAACTATATCTTTAATGCCTATCGGCACCTATATCTGAAATGCCCATCGGCACCTATTTTTGAAATGCCTATCGAAAACTACATCTGAAATGACTATCAGCACCAATATTTGAAATGCCTATCGGCAACCATATCTGAAATGCCTATCGACACCTATATTTGAAATACCTATCGGCTTCTATATTTGAAATGCCTATCGGCACCTATTTTTAAAATGCCAATCGGCAACCATATCTGAAATGCCTATCGGCTCCTATATCTGAAATGCCTATCGGCAACTATATCTGAAATGCCTATCGGCACCAATTTTTGAAATGCCTATCGGAAACTAAGTCTGAAATGCCTATCAGCACCTATATTTGAAATGCCTATCGGCAACTATATCTGGAATGCCTATCGGCACCTATATTTGAAATGCCTATCGGCTTCTATATCTGAAATGCCTATCGGCACCTATTTTTGAAATGCCTATCGAAAACTACATCTGAAATGCCTATCAGCACCTATATTTGAAATGCCTATCGGCAACCATATCTGGAATGTCTATCGGCACCTATATTTGAAATGCCTATCGGCTTCTCTATCTGAAATGCCTATCGGCACCCATTTTTAAAATGCCAATCGGCAACAATATCTGAAATGCCTATCGACACCTATTTTTAAAATGCCAATTGGCAACTATATCTGAAATGACTATCGGCACCTATATCTAAAATACCTATCGGTACCTACTTTTGAAATGCCTATCGGAAACTACATCTCAAATGCCTATCAGCACTTATATTCGAAATGCCTATCGGCAACCATATCTGGAATGCCTATCGGCACCTATATTTAAAATGCCTATCGGCTTCTATATCTGAAATGCCTATCGGCACCTATTTTTAAAATGCCAATCCGCAACTATATCTGAAATGCCTATCGGCACCTATATCTGAAATGCCTATCGGCACCTATATCTGAAATGCCTATCGGCACCTATTTTTAAAATGCCTTTCGGAAACTACATCTGAAATGCCTATCTGCTCCTATATTTGAAATGCCTATCGGCAACCATATCTGAAATGCCTATCGACACCTATATTTGAATAACCTATCGGCCTCTATATCTGAAAAGCCTATCGGCACCTGTTTTTAAAATGCCAATCAGCAACTATATCTGAAATGCCTATCGGCACCTATATCTGAAATGCCTATCGGCATCAATTTTTGAAATGCCTATCGGAAACTACATCTAAACTGCCTATAAGCACCTATATTTGAAATGCCTATCGGCAACCATATCTGGAATGCCTATCGGCACCTATATTTGAAATGCCTATCGGCTTCTATATCTGAAATGCCTATCGGCACCTATTTTTAAAATGCCAATTGGCAACTATATCTGAAATGCCTATCGGCACCTATATCTGAAATGCCTATCGGCACCTATTTTTGAAATGCCTATCGTAAACTACATCTGAAATGCTTATCAGCACCTATATTTGAAATGCCTATCGGCAACCATATCTGGAATGCCTATCGGCACCTATATTTGAAATGCCTATCGGCTTCTATATCTGAAATGCCTATCGGCACCTATTTTTAAAATGCCAATAGGCAACTATATCTGAAATGCCTATCGGCACCTATATCTGAAATGCCTATCGGCACCTATTTTTGAAATGCCTATCGGAAACTACATCTGAAATGCCTATCAGCACCTATATTTGAAATGCCTATCGGCAACCATATCTGGAATGCCTATCGGCACCTATATTTAAAATGCCTATCGGCTTCTATATCTGAAATGCCTATCGGCACCTATTTTTAAAATGCCAATCGGCAACTATATCTGAAATGCCTATCGGCACCTATATCTAAAATGCCTATCGGCACCTATTTTTGAAATGCCTATCGGAAACTACATCTGAAATGCCTATCAGCACCTATATTTGAAATGCCTATCGGCAACCATATCTGAAATGCCTATCGACACCTATATTTGAAATGCCTATCGGAAACTACATCTGAAATGCCTATCAGCACCTATATTTGAAATGCCTATCGGCAAACATATCTGGCGTGCCTATCGGCACCTATATTTGAAATGCCTATCGGCTTCTATATCTGAAATGCCTATCGGCACCTATTTTTAAAATGCCAATCGGCAACCATGTCTGAAATGCCTATCAGCACCTATATCTGAAATGCCTATCGGCACCTATTTTTGAAATGCCTATCGGAAACTACATCTGAAATGCCTATCAGCACCTATATTTGAAATGCCTATCGGCAAACATATCTGGAATGCCTATCGGCACCTATATTTGAAATGCCTATCGGCTTCTATATCTGAAATGCCTATCGGCACCTATTTTTAAAATGCTAATCGGCAACTATATCTGAAATGCCTATCGGCACCTATATCTGAAATGCCTATCGACACCTATTTTTGAAATGCCTATCGGAAACTACATCTGAAATGCCTATCAGCACCTATATTTGAAATGCCTATCGGCAACCACATCAGAAATGCCTATCGGCACCTATATCTGAAATGCCTTTCGGCATTCATATCTGAAATGCCTATCGACACCTATATTTAAAATGCCTATCGGCACCTATATTTTAAATGCCTATCGGCAACTATATCTGATATGCCTATCGGCACCTATATCTGAAATGCCTATCGGCGCCTATTTTTGAAATGCCTATCGGAAACTACATCTAAAATGCCTATCGGCACCTATTTTTAAAATGAAAATCGGCAACTATATCTGAAATGCCTATCGGCACCTATATCTGAAATGCCTATCGGCACCTATTTTTTTATTTGCCTATAGGAAACTACATCACAAATGCCTATCAGCACCTATATTTGAAATGCCTATCGGCAACCACATCAGAAATGCCTATCGGCACCTATATCTGAAATGCCTTTCGGCATTTATATCTGAAATGCCTATCGACACCTATATTTGAAATGCCTATCGGCACCTATATTTGAAATGCCTAACGGCTTCTATATCTGAAATCCCTATCGGCACCTATTTTTAAAATGCCAATCGGCAAATATATCTGAAATGCCTATCGGCACCTATATCTGAAATGCCTATCGGCATCTATTTTTGAAATGCCTATCGGAAACTACATCTGAAATGCCTATCAGCACCAATATTTGAAATGCCTATCGGCAACCATATCTGAAATGCCTATCGACACCTTTATTTGAAATACCTATCGGCTTCTATATCTGAAATGCCTATCGGCACCTATTTTTAAAATGCCTTTCAGAAACTACATCTGAAATGCCTATCTGCTCCTATATTTGAAATGCCTATCGACAACCATATCTGAAATGCCTATCGACACCTATATTTGAAATACCTATCGGCTTTTAAATCTGAAATGCCTATCGGCACCTGTTTTTAAAATGCCATTTGGCAACTATATCTGAAATGCCTATCGGCACCTAACACTGAAATGCCTATCGGCACCAATTTTTGAAATGCCTATCGGAAACTACATCTGAAACGCCTATCAGCACCTATATTTGAAATGCCTATCGGCAACCATATCTGGAATGCCTATCGGCACCTATATTTGAAATGCCTATTGGCTTCTATATCTGAAATGCCTATCGGCACCTATTTTTAAAATGCCAATCGGTAACTATATCTGAAATGCCTATCGGCACCTATATCTGAAATGCCTATCGGCACCTAATTTTGAAATGCCTATCGGAAACTACATCTGAAATGCCTATCAGCACCTATATTTGAAATGCCTATCGGCAACCACATCAGAAATGCCTATCGGCACCTATATCTGAAATGCCATTCGGCATTTATATCTGAAATGCCTATCGACACCTATATTTGAAATGCCTATCGGCACCTATATTTTAAATGCTTATCGGCAACTATATCTGATATGCCTATCGGCACCTATATCTGAAATGCCTATCGGCACCTATTTTTGAAATGCCTATCGGAAACTACATCTAAAATGCCTCTCGGCACCTATTTTTAAAATGCCAATCGGCAACTATATATGAAATGCCTATCGGCTCCTATATCTGAAATGCCTATCGGCACCTATATCTGAAATGCCTATCGGCACCCGTTTTTGAAATGCCTATCGGAAACTACATCTGAAATGCCTATTAGCACCTATATTTGAAATGCCTATCGGCAACCATATCTGAAATGCCTATCGACACCTATATTTGAAATACCATAGGCTTCTATATCTGAAATGCCTATCGGCACCTATTTTTAAAATGCCAATCGGCAACCATATCTGAAATGCCTATCGACACTTATATTTGAAATACCTATCGGCTTTTATATCTGAAATGCCTATCGGCACCTATTTTTTAAATGCCAATCGGCAACTATATCTTAAATGCTTATCGGCACCTATATCTGAAATGCCTATCGGCACCAATTTTTGAAATGCCTATCGGAATCTACATCTGAAATGCCTATCAGCACCTATATTTGAAATGCCTATCGGGAACCATATTTGGAATGCCTATCGGCACCTATATTTGAAATGCCTATCGGCTTCTATATCTGAAATGCCTATCGGCACCTATTTTTAAAATGCCAATCGGCAACTATATCTGAAATGCCTATCGGCACCTATATCTGAAATGCCTATCGGCACCTATTTTTGAAATGCCTATCGGAAACTACATCTGAAATGCCTATCAACACCTATATTTGAAATGCCTATCGGCAACCACATCAGAAATGCCTATCGGCACCTATATCTGAAATGCCTTTCGGCATTTATATCTGAAATGCCTATCGACACCTATAATTGAAATGCCTATCGGCACCAATATTTTAAATGCCTATCGGCAACTATATCTGATATGCCTATCGGCACCTATATCTGAAATGCCTATCGGCACCTATTTTTGAAATGCCTATCCGAAACTACATCTAAAATGCCTATCAGCACCTATTTTTAAAATGCCAATCGGCAACTATATCTGAAATACCTATCGGCACCTATATTTGAAATGCCTATCGGCAACCATATCTGTAATGCTTATCGGCACCTATATTTGAAATGCCTATCGGCTTCTATATCTGAAATGCCTATCGACACCTACTTTTAAAATGTCAATCGGCAACTATATCTGAAATGCCTATAGGCACCTATATCTGAAATGCCTATCGGCACCTATTTTTGAAATGCCTATCAGGAAACTACATCTGAAATGCCTGTCAGCACCTATATTTGAAATGCCTATCGGCAACCATATCTGAAATGCCTATCGACACCTATATTTGAAATACCTATCGGCTTCTATATCTGAAATGCCTATAGGCACCTATTTTTAAAATGCTAATCGGCAACTATATCTGAAATGCCTATCGGCACCTATATCTGAAATGCCTATCGGCACCAATTTTTGAAATGCCTATCGGAAACTACATCTGAAATACCTATCAGCACCTATATTTGAAATGCCTATCGGCAACCATATCTGTAATGCTTATCGGCACCTATATTTGAAATGCCTATCGGCTTCTATATCTGAAATGCCTATCGGCACCTACTTTTAAAATGCCAATCGGCAACTATATCTGAAATGCCTATAGGCACCTATACCTGAAATGCCTATCGGCACCTATTTTTGAAATGCCTATCAGGAAACTACATCTGAAATGCCTATCAGCACCTATATTTGAAATGCTTATCGGCAACCATACCTGGAATGCCTATCGGCACCTATATTTGAAATGCCTATCGGCTTCTATATCTGAAATGCCTATCGGCACATATTTTTAAAATGCCAATCGGCAACTATATCTGAAATGCCTTTCGGCACCTATATCTGAAATGCCTATCGGCACCTATTTTTGAAATGCCTATCGAAAACTACATCTGAAATGCCTATCAGCACCTATATTTGAAATGCCTATCGGCAACCATATCTGGAATGCCTATCGGCACCTATATTTGAATTGCGTATCGGCTTCTATATCTGAAATGCCTATCGGCACCTATATCTGAAATGCCCATCGGCACCCATATTTAAAATGCCTATCGGAAACTAAAGCTGAAATGCCTATTAGCACCAATATTTGAGATGCCTATCGGCAACCATATCTGAAATGCCTATCGACACCTATATTTGAAATACCTATCGGCTTCTATATCTGAAATGCCTATCGGCACATATTTTAAAATGCCAATCGGCAACTATATCTGAAATGCCTATCGGCACCTATATCTGAATTGCATATCGGCACCAATTTTTGAAATGCCTATCGGAAACTACATCTGAAATGCCTATCATATAAATGCCTATCATATATTTGAAATGCCTATCGGCAACCATATCTGGAATGCCTATCGGCACCTATATTTGAAATGCCTATCGGCTTCTATATCTGAAATGCCTATCGGCACCTATTTTTAAAATGCCAATCGGCATCTATATCTAAAATGCCTACCGGCACCTATATCTGATATGCCTATCGGCACCTATTTTTGAAATGCCTATCGGCAAACTACATCTGAAATGCTTATCAGCACCTATATTTGTAATGCCTATCGGCAACCACATCACAAATGCCTATCGGCACCTATATCTGAAATGCCTTTCGGCATTTATATCTGAAATGCCTATCGACAGCTATATTTGTAATGCCTATCGGCACCTATATTTTAAATGCCTATCGGCAACTATATCTGATATGCCTATCGGCACCTATATCTGAAATACCTATCGTCACCTATTTTTGAAATGCCTATCGGAAACTACATCTAAAATGCCTATCGGCACCTATTTTTAAAATGCCAATCGGCAACTATATCTGAAATGCCTATCGGCACCTATATCTGAAATGCCTATCGGCACCTATTTTTGAAATGCCTATCAGAAACTACATCTAAAATGCCTATCAGCACCTATATTTGAAATGCCTATCGGCAACCATATCTGGAATGCCTATCGGCACATATATTTGAAATGCCTATCAGCTTCTATATTTAAAAAGCCTATCGGCACCTATTTTTAAAATGCCAATCGGCAACTATATCTGAAATGCCTATCGGCACCTATATCTGAAATGCCTTTCGGCATTTATATCTGAAATGCCTATCGACAGCTATATTTGTAATGCCTATCGGCACCTATATTTTAAATGCCTATCGGCAACTATATCTGATATGCCTATCGGCACCTATATCTGAAATACCTATCGTCACCTATTTTTGAAATGCCTATCGGAAACTACATCTAAAATGCCTATCGGCACCTATTTTTAAAATGCCAATCGGCAACTATATCTGAAATGCCTATCGGCACCTATATCTGAAATGCCTATCGGCACCTATTTTTGAAATGCCTATCAGAAACTACATCTAAAATGCCTCTCAGCACCTATATTTGAAATGCCTATCGGCAACCATATCTGAAATGCCTATCGACACCTATATTTGAAATACCTATCGGCTTCTATATCTGAAATGCCTATCGGCACCTATTTTAAAAATGCCAATAGGCAACAATATCTGAAATGCCTATCGGCACCTATATCAGAAATGCCTATCGGCACCAATTTTTGAAATGCCTATCGGAAACTACATCTGAAATGCCTATCAGCACCTATATTTGAAATGCCTATCGGATTCTATATCTGAAATGCCTATCGACACCTATTTTTAAAATGCCAATCGGTAACTATATCTGAAATGCATATCGGCATCTATATCTGAAATGCCTATCGGTACCTATTTTTGAAATGCCTATCGGAAACTACATCTAAAATGCCTATTGGCACCTTTTTTTAAAATGCCAATCGGCAACTATATCTGAAATGCCTATCGGCACTATTTTTTGAAATGCCTATCGGAAACTATATCTGGAATGCCTATCAGCATCTATATTTGAAATGCCTATCGGCAACCATATCTGGAATGCCTATCGGCACCTATATTTGAAATGCCTATCGGCTTCTATATCTGAATTGCCTATCGACACCTATTTTTAAAATGCCTATCGGCAACTATATCTGAAATGCCTATCAGCACCTATATCTGAAATGCCTATCGGCACCAATTTTTGAAATGCCTATCGGAAACTACATCTGAAATGCCTATCAGCACCTATATTTGAAATGCCTATCGGCAACCATATCTGGAATGCCTATCGACACCTATATTTGTAATGCCTATCGGCAACCATATCTGAAATGCCTATCGGCACCTATTTTTAAAATGCCAATCGGCAACTGTATCTGAAATGCCTATCGGCACCTATATCTGAAATGCCTATCGGCACCTATTTATGAAATGCCTTTCGAAAACTACATCTGAAATGCCTATCAGCACCTATATTTAAAATGCCTATCGGCAACCACATCAGAAATGCCTATCGGCAACTATATCTGAAATGCCTTTCGGCATTTATATTTGAAATGCCTATCGACACATATATTTGAAATGCCTATCGGCACCTATATTTTAAATGCCTATCGGCAACTATATCTGATATGCCTATCGGCACCTATATCTGAAATGCCTATCGGCACCTATTTTTTAAATGCCTATCTTAAACTACATCTAAAATGCCTATCGGCACCAATTTTTAAAATGCCAATCGGCAACTATATCTGAAATGCCTATCGACACCTATATCTGAAATGCCTATCGACACCTATTTTTGAAATGCCTATCGGAAACTACATCTGAAATTCCTATCAGCACCTATATTTGAAATGCCTATCGGCAACCATATCTGGAATGCCTATCGGCACCTATATTTGAAATGCCTATCGGCTTCTATATCTGAAATGCCTATCGGCACCTATTTTTAAAATGCCAATCGGCAACTATATCTGAAATGCCTATCGGCACCTATATCTGAAATGCCTATCGACACCTATATCTGAAATGCCTATCGACACCTATATCTGAAATGCCTATCGACACCTATATCTGAAATGCCTGTCGACACCTATATCTGAAATGCCTATCGACACCTATATCTGAAATGCCTATCGACACCTATATCTGAAATGCCTATCGACACCTATATCTGAAATGCCTATCGACACCTATATCTGAAATGCCTATCGACACCTATTTTTGAAATGCCTATCGGAAACTACATCTGAAATGCCTATCAGCACCTATATTTGAAATGCCTATCGGCAACCATATCTGGAATGCCTATCGGCACCTATATTTGAAATGCCTATCGGCTTCTATATCTGAAATGCCTATCGGCACCTATTTTTAAAATGCCAATCGGCAACTATATCTGAAATGCCTATCGGCACCTATATCCAAAATGCCTATCGACACCTATATCTGAAATGCCTATCGACACCTATATCTGAAATGCCTATCGACACCTATATCTGAAATGCCTTTCGACACCTATATCTGAAATGCCTATCGACACCTATATCTGAAATGCCTATCGACACCTATATCTGAAATGCCTATCGACACCTATATCTGAAATGCCTATCGACACCTATATCTGAAATGCCTATCGACACCTATTTTTGAAATGCCTATCGGAAACTACATCTGAAATGCCTATCAGCACCTATATTTGAAATGCCTATCGGCAACCATATCTGGAATGCCTATCGGCACCTATATTTGAAATGCCTATCGGCTTCTATATCTGAATTGCCTATCGACACCTATTTTTAAAATGCCTATCGGCAACTATATCTGAAATGCCTATCAGCACCTATATCTGAAATGCCTATCGGCACCAATTTTTGAAATGCCTATCGGAAACTACATCTGAAATGCCTATCAGCACATATATTTGAAATGCCTATCGGCAAACATATCTGGAATGCCTATCGACACCTGTATTTGAAATGCCTATCGGCAACCATATCTGAAATGCCTATCGGCACCTATTTTTAAAATGCCAATCGGCAACTATATCTGAAATGCCTATCGGCACCTATATCTAAAATGCCTATCGACACCTATATCTGAAATGCCTATCGACACCTATATCTGAAATGCCTATCGACACCTATATCTGAAATGCCTATCGACACCTATATCTGAAATGCCTATCGACACCTATATCTGAAATGCCTATCGACACCTATTTTTGAAATGCCTATCGGAAACTACATCTGAAATGCCTATTAGCACCTATATTTGAAATGCCTATCGGCAACCATATCTGGAATGCCTATCGGCACCTATATTTGAAATGCCTATCGGCTTCTATATCTGAAATGCCTATCGGCACCTATTTTTAAAATGCCAATCGGCAACTATATCTGAAATGCCTATCGGCACCTATATCTGAAATGCCTATCGACACCTATATCTGAAATGCCTATCGACACCTATATCTGAAATACCTATCGACACCTATATCTGAAATGCCTATCGACACCTATTTTTGAAATGCCTATCGGAAACTACATCTGAAATGCCTATCAGCACCTATATTTGAAATGCCTATCGGCAACCATATCTGGAATGCCTATCGGCACCTATATTTGAAATGCCTATCGGCTTCTATATCTAAAATGCCTATCGGCACCTATTTTTAAAATGCCAATCGGCAACTATATCTGAAATGCCTATCGGCACCTATATCTGAAATGCCTATCGACACCTATATCTGAAATGCCTATCGACACCTATATCTGAAATGCCTATCGACACCTATATCTGAAATGCCTATCGACACCTATATCTGAAATGCCTATCGGCACCTATTTTTAAAATGCCAATTGGCAACTATATCTGAAATGCCTATCGGCACCTATATCTGAAATGCCTACCGACACCTACATCTGAAATGACTATCGACACCTATATCTGAAATGCCTGTCGACACCTATATCTGAAATGCCTATCGACACCTATATCTGAAATGCCTATCGACACCTATATCTGAAATCCCTATCGACACCTATATCTGAAATGCCTATCGACACCTATATCTGAAATGCCTATCGACACCTATATCTGAAATGCCTATCGACACCTATTTTTGAAATGCCTATCGGAAACTACATCTGAAATGCCTATCAGCACCTATATTTGAAATGCCTATCGGCAACCATATCTGGAATGCCTATCGGCACCTATATTTGAAATGCCTATCGGCTTCTATATCTGAAATGCCTATCGGCACCTATTTTTAAAATGCCAATCGGCAACTATATCTGAAATGCCTATTGGCACCTATATCTGAAATGCCTATCGACACCTATATCTGAAATGCCTAAAGACACCTATATCTGAAATGCCTATCGACACCTATATCTGAAATGCCTATCGACACCTATATCTGAAATGCCTATCGACACCTATATCTGAAATGCCTATCGACACCTATATCTGAAATGCCTATCGACACCTATATCTGAAATGCCTATCGACACCTATATCTGAAATGCCTATCGACACCTATATCTGAAATGCCTATCGACACCTATATCTGAAATGCCTATCGACACCTATATCTGAAATGCCTATCGACACCTATATCTGAAATGGCTATCGACACCTATTTTTGAAATGCCTATCGGAAACTACATCTGAAATGCCTATCAGCACCTATACTTGAAATGCCTAACGGCAACCATATCTGGAATGCCTATCGGCACCTATATTTGAAATGCCTATCGGCTTCTATATCTGAAATGCCTATCGGCACCTATTTTTAAAATGCCAATCGGCAACTATATCTGAAATGCCTATCGGCACCTATATCTGAAATGCCTATCGACACCTATATCTGAAATGCCTATCGACACCTATATCTGAAATGCCTATCGACACCTATATCTGAAATGCCTATCGACACCTATATCTGAAATGCCTATCGACACCTATATCTGAAATGCCTATCGACACCTATATCTGAAATGCCTATCGACACCTATATCTGAAATGCCTATCGACACCTATTTTTGAAATGCCTATAGGAAACTACATCTGAAATGCCTATCAGCACCTATATTTGAAATGCCTATCGGCAACCATATCTGGAATGCCTATCGGCACCTATATTTGAAATGCCTATCGGCTTCTATATCTGAAATGCCTATCGGCACCTATTTTTAATATGCCAATCGGCAACTATATCTGAAATGCCTATCGGCACCTATATCTGAAATGCCTATCGACACATATATCTGAAATGCCTATCGACACCTATATCTGAAATGCCTATCGACACCTATATCTGAAATGCCTATCGACACCTATATCTGAAATGCCTATCGACACCTATATCTGAAATGCCTATCGACACCTATATCTGAAATGCCTATCGACACCTATATCTGAAATGCCTATCGACACCTATATCTGAAATGCCTATCGACACCTATTTTTGAAATGCCTATCGGAAACTACATCTGAAATGCCTATCAGCACCTATATTTGAAATGCCTATCGGCAACCATATCTGGAATGCCTATCGGCACCTATATTTGAAATGCCTATCGGCTTCCATATCTGAAATGCCTATCGGCACCTATTTTTAAAATGCCAATCGGCAACTATATCTGAAATGCCTATCGGCACCTATATCTGAAATGCCTATCGACACCTATATCTGAAATGCCCATCGACACCTATATCTGAAATGCCTATCGACACCTATATCTGAAATGCCTATCGACACCTATATCTGAAATGCCTATCGACACCTATATCTGAAATGCCTATCGACACCTATATCTGAAATGCCAATCGACACCTATATCTGAAATGCCTATCGACACCTATTTTTGAAATGCCTATCGGAAACTACATCTGAAATGCCTATCAGCACCTATATTTGAAATGCCTATCGGCAACCATATCTGGAATGCATATCGGCACCTATATTTGAAATGCCTAAAGGCTTCTATATCTGAAATGCCTATCGGCACCTATTTTTAAAATGCCAATCGGCAACTATATCTGAAATGCCTATCGGCACCTATATCTGAAATGCCTATCGACACCTATATCTGAAATGCCTATCGACACCTATATCTGAAATGCCTATCGACACCTATATCTGAACTGCCTATCGACACCTATATCTGAAATGCCTATCGACACCTATATCTGAAATGCCTATCGACACCTATATCTGAAATGCCTATCGACACCTATATCTGAAATGCCTATCGACACCTATTTTTGAAATGCCTATCGGAAACTACATCTGAAATGCCTATCAGCACCTATATTTGAAATGCCTATCGGCAAACATATCTGGAATGCCTATCGGCACCTATATTTGAAATGCCTATCGGCTTCTATATCTGAAATGCCTATCGGCACCTATTTTTAAAATGCCAATCGGCAACTATATCTAAAATGCCTATCGACACCTATATCTGAAATGCCTATCGACACCTATATCTGAAATGCCTATCGACACCTATATCTGAAATGCCTATCGACACCTATATCTGAAATGCCTATCGACACCTATATCTGAAATGCCTATCGACACCTATATCTGAAATGCCTATCGACACCTATATCTGAAATGCCTATCGACACCTATATCTGAAATGCCTATCGACACCTATTTTTGAAATGCCTATCGGAAACTACATCTGAAATGCCTATCAGCACCTATATTTGAAATGCCTATCGGCAACCATATCTGGAATGCCTATCGGCACCTATATTTGAAATGCCTATCGGCTTCTATATCTGAAATGCCTATCGGCACCTATTTTTAAACTGCCAATCGGCAACTATATCTGAAATGCCTATCGGCACCTATATCTGAAATGCCTATCGACACTTATATCCGAAATGCCTATCGACACCTATATCTGAGATGCCTATCGACACCTATTTTTGAAATGCCTATCGGAAACTACGTCTGAAATGCCTATCAGCACCTATATTTGAAATGCCTATCGGCAACCATATCTGGAATGCCTATCGGCACCTATATTTGAAATGCCTATCGGCTTCTATATCTGAAATGCCTATCGGCACCTATTTTTAAAATGCCAATCGGCAACTATATCTGAAATGCCTATCGGCACCTATATCTGAAATGCCTATCGACACCTATATCTGAAATGCCTATCGACACCTATATCTGAAATGCCTATCGACACTTATATCTGAAATGCCTATCGACACCTATATCTGAAATGCCTATCGACACCTATATCTGAAATGCCTATCGACACCTATATCTGAAATGCCTATCGACACCTATATCTGAAATGCCTATCGACACCTATTTTTGAAATGCCTATCGGAAACTACATCTGAAATGCCTATCAGCACCTATATTTGAAATGCCTATCGGCAACCATATCTGGAATGCCTATCGGCACCTATATTTGAAATGCCTATCGGCTTCTATATCTGAAATGCCTATCGGCACTTATTTTTAAAATGCCAATCGGCAACTATATCTGAAATGCCTATCGGCACCTATATCTGAAATGCCTATCGACACCTATATCTGAAATGCCTATCGACACCTATATCTGAAATGCCTATCGACACCTATATCTGAAATGCCTATCGACACCTATATCTGAAATGCCTTTAGACACATATATCTGAAATGCATATCGACACCTATATCTGAAATGCCTATCGACACCTATATCTGAAATGCCTTTAGACACCTATATCTGAAATGCCTATCGACACCTATATCTGAAATGCCTATCGACACCTATATCTGAAATGCCTATCGACACCTATTTTTGAAATGCCTATCGGAAACTACATCTGAAATGCCTATCAGCACCTATATTTGAAATGCCTATCGGCAACCATATCTGGAATGCCTATCGGCACCTATATTTGAAATGCCTATCGGCTTCTATATCTGAAATGCCTATCGGCACCTATTTTTAAAATGCCAATCGGCAACTATATCTGAAATGCCTATCGGCACCTATATCTGAAATGCCTATCGACACCTATATCTGAAATGCCTATCGACACCTATATCTGAAATACCTATCGACACCTATATCTGAAATGCCTATCGACACCTATTTTTGAAATGCCTATCGGAAACTACATCTGAAATGACTATCAGCACCTATATTTGAAATGCCTGTCGGCAACCATATCTGGAATGCCTATCGGCACCTATATTTGAAATGCCTATCGGCTTCTATATCTGAAATGCTTATCGACACCTATTTTTAAAATGCCAATCGGCAACTATATCTAAAATGCCTATCGGCACCTATATCTGAAATGCCTATCGACACCTATATCGTAAATGCCTATCGACACCTATATCTGAAATGCCTATCGACACCTATATCTGAAATGCCTATCGACACCTATATCTGAAATGCCTATCGACACCTATATCTGAAATGCCTATCGACACCTATATCTGAAATGCCTATCGACACCTATATCTGAAATGCCTATCGACACCTATATCTGAAATGCCTATCGACACCTATATCTGAAATGCCTATCGACACCTGTTCTTGAAATGCCTATCGGAAATTACATCTGAAATGCCTATCAGCACCTATATTTGAAATGCCTATCGGCAACCATATCTGGAATGCCTATCGGCACCTATTTATGAAATGCCTATCGGCTTCTATATCTGAAATGCCTATCGGCACCTATTTTTAAAATGCCAATCGGCAACTATATCTGAAATGCCTATCGGCACCTATATCTGAAATGCCAATCGGCAACTATATCTGAAATGCCTATCGGCACCTATATCTGAAATGCCTATCGACACCTATATCTGAAATGCCTATCGACACCTATATCTGAAATGCCTATCGACACCTATATCTGAAATGCCTATCGACACCTATATCTGAAATGCCTATCGACACCTATATCTGAAATGCCTATCGACACCTATATCTGAAATGCCTATCGACACCTATATCTGAAATGCCTATCGACACCTATATCTGAAATGCCTATCGACACCTATTTTTGAAATGCCTATCGGAAACTACATCTGAAATGCCTATCAGCACCTATATTTGAAATGCCTATCGGCAACCATATCTGGAATGCCTATCGGCACCTATATTTGAAATGCCTATCGGCTTCTATATCTGAAATGCCTATCGGCACCTATTTTTAAAATGCCAATCGGCAACTATATCTGAAATGCCTATCGGCACCTATATCTGAAATGCCTATCGACACCTATATCTGAAATGCCTATCGACACCTATATCTGAAATGCCTGTCGACACCTATATCTGAAATGCCTATCGACACCTATATCTGAAATGCCTATCGACACCTATATCTGAAATGCCTATCGACACCTATATCTGAAATGCCTATCGACACCTATTTTTGAAATGCCTATCGGAAACTACATCTGAAATGCCTATCAGCACCTATATTTGAAATGCCTATCGGCAACCATATCTGGAATGCCTATCGGCACCTATATTTGAAATGCCTATCGGCTTCTATATCTGAAATGCCTATCGGCACCTATTTTTAAAATGCCAATCGGCAACTATATCTGAAATGCCTATCGGCACCTATATCTGAAATGCCTATCGACACCTATATCTGAAATGCCTATCGACACCTATATCTGAAATGCCTATCGACACCTATATCTGAAATGCCTATCGACACCTATATCTGAAATGCCTATCGACACCTATATCTGAAATGCCAATCGACACCTATTTTTGAAATGCCTATCGGAAACTACATCTGAAATGCCTATCAGCACCTATATTTGAAATGCCTATCGACACCTATATCTAAAATGCCTATCGACACCTATATCTGAAATGCCTATCGACACCTATATCTGAAATGCCTATCGACACCTATATCTGAAATGCCTATCGACACCTATATCTGAAATGCCTATCGACACCTATATCTGAAATGCCTATTGACACCTATTTTTTAAATGCCTATCGGAAACTACATCTGAAATGCCTATCAGCACCTATATTTGAAATGCCTATCGGCAACCAAATCTGGAATGCCTATCGGCACCTATATTTGAAATGCCTATCGGCTTCTATATCTGAAATGCCTATCGGCACCTATATCTAAAATGCCTATCGACACCTATATCTGAAATGCCTATCGACACCTATATCTGAAATGCCTATCGACA
This sequence comes from Venustoraphidia nigricollis, assembly GCA_034508555.1. Taxonomy (NCBI): domain Eukaryota; kingdom Metazoa; phylum Arthropoda; class Insecta; order Raphidioptera; family Raphidiidae; genus Venustoraphidia; species Venustoraphidia nigricollis. The sequence goes on along the minus strand of JAVRKA010000192.1, from coordinate 157,475 downwards.
CCTATATCTGAAATGCCTATCGACACCTATATCTGAAATGCCTATCGACACCTATATCTGAAATGCCTATCGACACCTATATCTGAAATGCCTATCGACACCTATATCTGAAATGCCTATCGACACCTATATCAGAGATGCCTATCGACACCTATTTTTGAAATGCCTATCGGAAACTACATCTGAAATGCCTATCAGCACCTATATTTGAAATGCCTATCGGCAACCATATCTGGAATGCCTATCGGCACCTATTTTTAAAATGCCAATCGGCAACTATATCTGAAATGCCTATCGGCACCTATATCTGAAATGCCTATCGACACCTATATCTGAAATGCCTATCGACACCTATATCTGAAATGCCTATCGACACCTATATCTGAAATGCCTATCGACACCTATATCTGAAATGCCTTTCGACACCTATATCAGAGATGCCTATCGACACCTATTTTTGAAATGCCTATCGGAAACTACATCTGAAATGCCTATCAACACCTATATTTGAAATGCCTATCGGCAACCATATCTGGAATGCCTATCGGCACCTATATTTGAAATGCCTATCGGCTTCTATATCTGAAATGCCTATCGGCACCTATTTTTAAAATGCCAATCGGCAACTATATCTGAAATGCCTATCGGCACCTATATCTGAAATGCCTATCGACACCTATATCTGAAATGCCTATCGACACCTATATCTGAAATGCCTATCGACACCTATATCTGAAATGCCTATCGACACCTATATCTGAAATGCCTATCGACACCTATATCTGAAATGCCTATCGACACCTATATCTGAAATGCCTATCGACACCTATATCTGAAATGCCTATCGACACCTATATCTGAAATGCCTATCGACACCTATTTTTGAAATGCCTATCGGAAACTACATCTGAAATGCCTATCAGCACCTATATTTGAAATGCCTATCGGCAACCATATCTGGAATGCCTATCGGCACCTATATTTGAAATGCCTATCGGCTTCTATATCTGAAATGCCTATCGGCACCTATTTTTAAAATGCCAATCGGCAACTATATCTGAAATGCCTATCGGCACCTATATCTGAAATGCCTATCGACACCTATATCTGAAATGCCTATCGACACCTATATCTGAAATGCCTATCGACACCTATATCTGAAATGCCTATCGACACCTATATCTGAAATGCCTATCGACACCTATATCTGAAATGCCTATCGACACCTATATCTGAAATGCCTATCGACACCTATATCTGAAATGCCTATCGACACCTATTTTTGAAATGCCTATCGGAAACTACATCTGAAATGCCTATCAGCACCTATATTTGAAATGCCTATCGGCAACCATATCTGGAATGCCTATCGGCACCTATATTTGAAATGCCTATCGGCTTCTATATCTGAAATGCCTATCGGCACCTATTTTTAAAATGCCAATCGGCAACTATATCTGAAATGCCTATCGGCACCTATATCTGAAATGCCTATCGACACCTATATCTGAAATGCCTATCGACACCTATATCTGAAATGCCTATCGACACCTATATCTGAAATGCCTATCGACACCTATATCTGAAATGCCTATCGACACCTATATCTGAAATGCCTATCGACACCTATTTTTGAAATGCCTATCGGAAACTACATCTGAAATGCCTATCAGCACCTATATTTGAAATGCCTATCGACACCTATATCTAAAATGCCTATCGACACCTATATCTGAAATGCCTATCGACACCTATATCTGAAATGCCTATCGACACATATATCTGAAATGCCTATCGACACCTATATCTGAAATGCCTATCGACACCTATATCTGAAATGCCTATTGACACCTATTTTTGAAATGCCTATCGGAAACTACATCTGAAATGCCTATCAGCACCTATATTTGAAATGCCTATCGGCAACCATATCTGGAATGCCTATCGGCACCTATATTTGAAATGCCTATCGGCTTCTATATCTGAAATGCCTATCGGCACCTATATCTGAAATGCCTATCGACACCTATATCTGAAATGCCTATCGACACCTATATCTGAAATGCCTATCGACACCTATATCTGAAATGCCTATCGACACCTATATCTGAAATGCCTATCGACACCTATATCTGAAATGCCTATCGACACCTATATCTGAAATGCCTATCGACACCTATATCTGAAATGCCTATCGACACCTATTTTTGAAATGCCTATCGGAAACTACATCTGAAATGCCTATCAGCACCTATCTTTGAAATGCCTATCGGCAACCATATCTGGAATGCCTATCGGCACCTATATTTAAAATGCCTATCGGCTTCTATATCTGAAATGCCTATCGGCACCTATTTTTAAACTGCCAATTGGCAACTATATTTGAAATGCCTATCGGCACCTATATCTGAAATGCCTATCGACACCTATATCTGAAATGCCTATCGACACCTATATCTGAAATGCCTATCGACACCTATATCTGAAATGCCTATCGACACCTATATCTGAAATGCCTATCGACACCTATTTTTGAAATGCCTATCGGAAATTACATCTGAAATGCCTATCAGCACCTATATTAGAAATGCCTATCGGCAACCATATCTGGAATGCCTATCGGCACCTATATTTGAAATGCCTATCGGCTTCTATATCTGAAATGCCTATCGGCACCTATTTTTAAAATGCCAATCGGCAACTATATCTGAAATGCCTATCGGCACCTATATCTGAAATGCCTATCGACACCTATATCTGAAATGCCTATCGACACCTATATCTGAAATGCCTATCGACACCTATATCTGAAATGCCTATCGACACCTATATCTGAAATGCCTATCGACACCTATATCTGAAATGCCTATCGACACCTATATCTGAAATGCCTATCGACACCTATTTTTGAAATGCCTATCGGAAACTACATCTGAAATGCCTATCAGCACCTATATTTGAAATGCCTATCAGCAACCATATCTGGAATGCCTATCGGCACCTATATTTGAAATGCCTATCGGCTTCTATATCTGAAATGCCTATCGGCACCTATTTTTAAAATGCCAATCGGCAACTATATCTGAAATGCCTATCGGCACCTATATCTGAAATGCCTATCGACACCTATATCTGAAATGCCTATCGACACCTATATCTGAAATGCCTATCGACACCTATATCTGAAATGCCTATCGACACCTATATCTGGAATGCCTATCGACACCTATATCTGAAATGCCTATCGACACCTATATCTGAAATGCCTATCGACACCTATATCTGAAATGCCTATCGACACCTATTTTTGAAATGCCTATCGGAAACTACATCTGAAATGCCTATCAGCACCTATATTTGAAATGCCTATCGGCAACCATATCTGGAATGCCTATCGGCACCTATATTTGAAATGCCTATCGGCTTCTATATCTGAAATGCCTATCGGCACCTATTTTTAAAATGCCAATCGGCAACTATATCTGAAATGCCTATCGGCACCTATATCTGAAATGCCTATCGACACCTATATCTGAAATGCTTATCGACACCTATATCTGAAATGCCTATCGACACCTATATCTGAAATGCCTATCGACACCTATATCAGAGATGCCTATCGACACCTATTTTTGAAATGCCTATCGGAAACTACATCTGAAATGCCTATCAGCACCTATATTTGAAATGCCTATCGGCAACCATATCTGGAATGCCTATCGGCACCTATATTTGAAATGCCTATCGGCTTCTATATCTGAAATGCCTATCGGCACCTATTTTTAAAATGCCAATCGGCAACTATATCTGAAATGCCTATCGGCACCTATATCTGAAATGCCTATCGACACTTATATCTGAAATGCCTATCGACACCTATATCTGAAATGCCTATCGACACCTATATCTGAAATGCCTATCGACACCTATATCTGAAATGCCTATCGACACCTATATCTGAAATGCCTATCGACACCTATATCTGAAATGCCTATCGACACCTATATCTGAAATGCCTATCGACACCTATATCTGAAATGCCTATCGACACCTATATCTGAAATGCCTATCGACACCTATTTTTAAAATGCCTATCGGAAACTACATCTGAAATGCCTATCAGCACCTATATTTGAAATGCCTATCGGCAACCATATCTGGAATGCCTATCGGCACCTATATTTGAAATGCCTATCGGCTTCTATATCTGAAATGCCTATCGGCACCTATTTTTAAAATGCCAATCGGCAACTATATCTGAAATGCCTATCGGCACCTATATCTGAAATGCCTATCGACACCTATATCTGAAATGCCTATCGACACCTATATCTGAAATGCCTATCGACACCTATATCTGAAATGCCTATCGACACCTATTTTTAAAATGCCTATCGGAAACTACATCTGAAATGCCTATCAGCACCTATATTTGAAATGCCTATCGGCAACCATATCTGGAATGCCTATCGGCACCTCTATTTGAAATGCCTATCGGCTTTTATATCTGAAATGCCTATCGGCACCTATTTTTAAAATGCCAATCGGCAACTATATCTGAAATGCCTATCGGCACCTATATCTGAAATGCCTATCGAAACCTATATCTGAAATGCCTATCGACACCTATATCTGAAATGCCTATCGTCACCTATATCTGAAATGCCTATCGACACCTATATCTGAAATGCCTATCGACACCTATATCTGAAATGCCTATCGACACCTATATCTGAAATGCCTATCGACACCTATATCTGAAATGCCTATCGACACCTATTTTTGAAATGCCTATGGGAAACTACATCTGAAATGCCTATCAGCACCATTATTTGAAATGCCTATCGGCAACCATATCTGGAATGCCTATCGGCACCTATATTTGAAATGCCTATCGGCTTCTATATCTGAAATGCCTATCGGCACCTATTTTTAAAATGTCAATCGGCAACTATATCTGAAATGCCTATCGGCACCTATATCTGAAATGCCTATCGACACCTATATCTGAAATGCCTATCGACACCTATATCGGAAATGCCTATCGACACCTATATCTGAAATGCCTATCGACACCTATATCTGAAATGCCTATTGACACCTATATCTGAAATGCCTATCGACACCTATATCTGAAATGCCTATCGACACCTATATCTGAAATGCCTATCGACACCTATTTTTGAAATGCCTATCGTAAACTACATCTGAAATGCCTATCAGCACCTATATTTGAAATGCCTATCGGCAACCATATCTGGAATGCCTATCGGCACCTATATTTGAAATGCCTATCGGCTTCTATATCTAAAATGCCTATCGGCACCTATTTTTAAAATGCCAATCGGCAACTATATCTGAAATGCCTATCGGCACCTATATCTGAAATGCCAATCGGCAACTATATCTGAAATGCCTATCGGCACCTATATCTGAAATGCCTATCGGCACCTATTTTTGAAATGCCTATCGGAAACTACATCTGAAATGCCTATCAGCACCTATATTTGAAATGCCTATCGGCAACCATATTTGGAATGCCTATCGGCACCTATATTTGAAATGCCTATCGGCTTCTATATCTGAAATGCCTATCGGCACCTATTTTTAAAATGCATATCGGCAACTATATCTGAAATGCCTATCGGCACCTATATCTGAAATGCCTATCGGCACCTATTTTTGAAATGCCTATCGGAAACTACATCACAAATGCCTATCAGCACCTATATTTGAAATGCCTATCGGCAACCACATCAGAAATGCCTATCGGCACCTCTATCTGATATGCCTTTCGGCATTTATATCTGAAATGCCTATCGACACCTATATTTGAAATGCCTATCGATACCTATATTTTAAATGCCTATCGGCAACTATATCTGATATGCCTATCGGCACCTATATCTGAAATGCCTATCGGAAACTACATCTGGAATGCCTATCAGCACCTATATTTGAAATGCCTATCGGCAACCATATCTGGAATGCCTATCGGCACCTATATTTGAAATGCCTATCGGCATCTATATCTGAAATGCCTATCGACACTTATTTTTAAAATGCCAATCGGCAACTATATCTGAAATGCCTATCGGCACCTATATCTGAAATGCCTATCGGCACTTATTTTTGAAATGCCTATCGGAAACTACATCTGAAATGCCTATCAGCACCTATATTTGAAATGCCTATCGGCAACCATATCTGAAATGCCTATCGACACCTATATTTGAAATACCTATCGGCTTCTATATCTGAAATGCCTATCGGCACCTATATCTGAAATGTCTATCGGCACCTATATTTGAAATGCCTATCGGCATCCACATCAGAAATGCCTATCGGCACCTATATCTGAAATGCCTTTCGGCATTTATATCTGAAATGCCTATCGACACCTATATTTGAAATGCCTATCGGCACCTATATTTTAAATGCCTATCGGCAACTATATCTGATATGCCTATCGGCACCTATATCTGAAATGCCTATCGGCATCTATTTTTGAAATGCCTATCGGAAACTACATCTAAAATGCCTATCGGCACCTATTTTTAAAATGCCAATCGGCAACTATATCTGAAATGCTTATCGGCACCTATATCTGAAATGCCTATCGGGACCTATTTTTGAAATGCCTATCGGAAACTTCATCTGAAATGCCTATTAGCACCTATAATTAAAGTGCATATCGGCAACCATATCTGAAATGCCTATCGACACCTATATTTGAAATACCTATCGGCTTCTATATCTGAAATGCCTATCGGCACCTATTTTTAAAATGCCAATCGGCAACTATATCTAAAATGCCTATCGGCACCTATATCTGAAATGCCTATTGGCTCCAATTTTTGAAATGCCTATCGGAAACTACATCTGAAATGCCTATCAGCATCTATATTTGAAATGCCTATCGGCAACCATATCTGGAATGCCTATCGGCACGTATATTTGAAATGCCTATCGGCTTCTATATCTGAAATGCCTGTCGACACCTATTTTTAAAATGCCAATTGGCAACTATATCTGAAATGCCTATCGGCACCTATTTTTAAAATGCCAATCGGCAACTATATCTGAAATGCCTATCGGCACCTATATCTGAAATGCCTATCGGCATCAATTTTTGAAATGCCTATCGGAAACTACATTTAAAATGCCTATCAGCACCTATATTTGAAATGCCTATCGGCAACCATATCTGGAATGCCTATCGGCACCTATATTTGAAATGCCTATCGGCTCTTATATCTGAAATACCTATCGGCACCTATTTTCAAAATGCCAATTGGCATCTATATCTGAAATGCCTATCGGCACCTATATCTAAAATGCCTATCGGCACCTATTTTTGAAATGCCTATCGGAAACTACATCTGAAATGCCTATCAGCACCAATATTTGAAATGCCTATCGGCAACCATATCTGAAATGCCTATCGGCACCTATATTTGAAATGCCTATCGGCTTCTATATCTGAAATGCCTATCGGCACCTATTTTTAAAATGCCAATCGGCAACTATATCTGAAATGCCTATCGGCACCTATATTTAAAATGCCTATCGGCACCTATTTTTGAAATGCCTATCGGAAACTACATCACAAATGCCTATCAGCACCTATATTTGAAATGCCTATCGGCAACCACAACAGAAATGCCTATCGGCACCTATATCTGAAATGCCTTTCGGCATTTATATCTGAAATGCCTATTGACACCTATATTTGAAATGCCTATCGGCACCTATATTTGAAATGCCTATCGGCTTCTATATCTGAAATCCCTATCGGCACCTATTTTTAAAATGCCAATCGGCAAATATATCTGAAATGCCTATCGGCACCTATATCTGAAATGCCTATCGGCACCTATTTTTGAAATGCCTATCGGAAACTACATCTGAAATGCCTATCAGCACCAATATTTGAAATGCCAATCGGCAACCATATCTGAAATGCCTATCGACACCTATATTTGAAATACCTATCGGCTTCTATATCTGAAATGCCTATCGGCACCTATTTTTAAAATGCCTTTCGGAAACTACATCTGAAATGCCTATCTGCTCCTATATTTGAAATGCCTATCGACAACCATATCTGAAATGCCTATCGGCACCTATATCTGAAATGCCTATCGGCACCTATTTTTGAAATGCCTATCGGAAACTACATCTGAAATGCCTATCAGCACCAATATTTGAAATGCCAATCGGCAACCATATCTGAAATGCCTATCGACACCTAAATTTGAAATACCTATCGGCTTCTAAATCTGAAATGCCTATCGGCACCTGTTTTTAAAATGCCAATCGGCAACTATATCTGAAATGCCTATCGGCACCTATATCTGATATGAGTATCGGCACCAATTTTTGAAATGCCTATCGGAAACTACATCTGAAACGCCTATCAGCACCTATATTTGAAATGCCTATCGGCAACCATATCTGGAATGCCTATCGGCACCTATATTTGAAATGCCTATTGGCTTCTATATCTGAAATGCCCATCGGCACCTATTTTTAAAATGCCAATCGGTAACTATATCTGAAATGCCTATCGGCATTTATATCTGAAATGCCTATCGGCACCTATTTTTGAAATGCCTATCGGAAACTACATCTGAAATGCCTATCAGCACCTATATTTGAAATGCCTATCAGGAACCACATCAGAAATGACTATCGGTACCTATATCTGAAATGCCATTCGGCATTTATATCTGAAATGCCTATCGACACCTATATTTGAAATGCCTATCGGCACCTATATTTTAAATGCCTATCGGCAACTATATCTGATATGCCTATCGGCACCTATATCTGAAATGCCTATCGGCACCTATTTTTGAAATGCCTATCGGAAACTACATCTAAAATGCCTATCGGCACCTATTTTTAAAATGCCAATCGGCAACTATATCTGAAATGCCTATCGGCACCTATATCTGAAATGCCTATCGGCACCTGTTTTTGAAATGCCTATCGGAAACTACATCTGAAATGCCTATTAGCACCTATATTTGAAATGCCTATCGGCAACCATATCTGAAATGCCTATCGACACCTATATTTGAAATACCTATCGGCTTCTATATCTGAAATGCCTATCGGCACCTATTTTTAAAATGCCAATCGGCAACTATATCTGAAATGCCTATCGGCACCTATATCTGAAATGCCTATCGGCACCAATTTTTGTAATGCCTATCGGAAACTACATCTAAAATGCCTATCAGCACCTATATTTGAAATGCCTATCGGCAACCATATCTGGAATGCCTATCGGCACCTATATTTGATATGCCTATCGGCTTCTATATCTGAAATGCCTATCGGCACCTATTTTTAAAATGCCAATCGGCAACTATATCTGAAATGCCTATCGGCACCTATATCTGAAATGCTTATCGGCACCAATTTTTGAAATGCCTATCGGAGACTACATCTGAAATGCCTATCAGCACCTTTATTTGAAATGCCTATCGGCAACCATATCTGGTATGCCTATCGGCACCTATATTTGAAATGCCTATCGGCTTCTATATCTGAATTGCCTATCGACACCTATTTTTAAAATGCCTATTGGCAACTATATCTGAAATGCCTATCGGCACCTATATCTGAAATGCCTATTGGTACCTATTTTTGAAATGCCTATCGGAAACTACATCTGAAATGCCTATCAGCACTTATATTTGAAATACCTATCGGCAACCATATCTGGAATGCCTATCGGCACCTATATTTGAAATGCCTATCGGCTTCTATAACTGAAATGCCTATCGGCACCTATTTTTAAAATGCCAATCGGCAACTATATCTAAAATGCCTATCGGCACATGTATCTGAAATGTCTATCGGCACCTATTTTTGAAATGCCTTACAAAAACTACATCTGAAATGCCTATCTGCTCCTATATTTGAAATGCCTATCAGCAACCATATCTGAAATGCCAATCGACACCTATATTTGAAATACCTATCGGCTTCTATATCTGAAATGCCTATCGGCACCTGTTTTTAAAATGCCAATCGGCAACTATATCTAAAATGCCTATCAGCACCTATATTTGAAATGCCTATCGGCAACCATATCTGGAATGCCTATAGGCACCTATATTTGAAATGCCTATCGGCTTCTATATCTGAAAAGCCTATCGGCACCTTTTTTTAAAATGCCAATTGGCAACTATATCTGAAATGCCTATCGGCACCTATATCTGAAATGCCTATCGGCACCTATTTTTTAAATGCCTATCGGAAACTACATCTGAAATGCCTATCAGCACCTATATTTGAAATGCCTATCGGCAACCATATCTGGAATGCCTATCGGCACCTATATTTGAAATGCCTATCAGCTTCTATATCTGAAATGCCTATCGGCACCTATTTTTAAAATGCCAATCGGTAACTATATCTGAAATGCCTATCGGCACCTATATCTGAAATGCCTATCGGCACCAATTTTTGAAATGCCTATCGGAAACTACATCTGGAATGCCTATCAGCACCTATATTTTAAATGCCTATCGGCAAACATATCTGGAATGCCTATCGGCACCTATATTTGAAATGCCTATCGGCTTCTATATCTGAAATGCCTATCGACACTTATTTTTAAAATGCTAATCGGCAACTATATCTGAAATGCCTATCGGCACCTATATCTGAAATGCCTATCGGCACTAATTTTTGAAATGCCTATCGGAAACTACATCTGAAATGCCTATCAGCACCTATATTTGAAAGCCTATCGGCAACCATATCTGAAATACCTATCAACACCTATATTTGAAATACCTATCGGCTTCTTTATCTGAAATGCCTATCGGCACCTATTTTTAAAATGCCAATCGGCAACTATATCTGAAGTGCCTATCGGCACCTATATCTGAAATGCCTATCGGCACCTATTTTTGAAATGCTTATCGAAAACGACATCTGAAATGCCTATCAGCACCTATATTTGAAATGCCTATCGGCAACCACATCAGAAATGCCTATTGGCACCTATATCTGAAATGCCTTTCGGTATTTATATCTCAAATGCCTATCGACACCTATATTTGAAATGCCTATCGGCACCTATATTTTAAATGCGTATCGGCAACTATATCTGATATGCCTATCGGCACCTATATCTGAGATGCCTATCGGCACCTATTTTTGAAATGCCTATCGGAAACTACATCTAAAATGCCTATCGGCACCTATTTTTAAAATGCCAATCGGCAACTATATCTGAAATGCCTATCGGCACCTATATCTGAAATGCCTATCGGCACCTATTTTTGAAATGCCTATCGGAAACTACATCTAAAATGCCTATCGGCACCTATTTTTAAAATGCCAATCGGCAACTATATCTGAAATGCCTATCGGCACCTATATCTGAAATGCCTATCGGAACCTATTTTTGAAATGCCTATCGGAAACTACATCTGAAATGCCTATCATCACCTATATTTGAAGTGCATATCGGCAACCATATCTGAAATGCCTATCGACACCTATATTTGAAATGCCTATCGGCTTCTATATCTGAAATGCCTATCGACACCTATTTTTAAAATGCCAATTGGCAACTATATCTGAAATGCCTATCGGCACCTGTTTTTAAAATGCCAATCGGCAACTATATCTGAAATGCCTATCGGCACCTATATCTGAAATACCTATCGGCACCTATCTTTGAAATGCCTATCGGAAACTACATCTGAAATGCCTATCAGCACCTATATTTGAAATGCCTATCGGCAACCATATTTGGAATGCCTATCGGCACCTATATTTGAAATGCCTATCGGCATCTATATCTGAAATGCCTATCGGCACCTATTTTTAAAATGCCAATCGGCAACTATATCTGAAATTCCTATCGGCACCTATATCTGAAATGCCTATCGGCACCTATTTTTGAAATGCCTATCGGAAACTACATCACAAATGCCTATCAGCACCTATATTTGAAATGCCTATCGGCAACCACATCAGAAATGCCTATCGGCACCTATATCTGAAATGCCTTTCGGCATTTATATCTGAAATGCCTATCGACACCTATATTTGAAATGCCTATCGATACCTATATTTTAAAAGCCTATCGGCAATTATATCTGATATGCCTATCGGCACCTATATCTGAAATGCCTATCGGAAACTACATCTGGAATGCCTATCAGTACCTATATTTGAAATGCCTATCGGCAACCATATCTGGAATGCCTATTGGCACCTATATTTGAAATGCCTATCGGCATCTATATCTGAAATGCCTATCGACACTTATTTTTAAAATGCCAATCGGCAACTATATCTGAAATGCCTATCGGCACTTATTTTTGAAATGCCTATCGGAAACTACATCTGAAATGCCTATCAGCACCTATATTTGAAATGCCTATCGGCAACCATATCTGGAATGCCTATCGGCACCTATATTTGAAATGCCTATCGGCTTCTATATCTGAAATGCCTATCGGCACCTATTTTTAAAATGCCAATCGGCAACTATATCTAAAATGCCTATCGGCACTTATATCTGAAATGCCTATCGACACCTATATCTGAAATGCCTATCGACACCTATATCTGAAATGCCTATCGACACCTATATCTGAAATGCCTATCGACACCTATATCTGAAATGCCTATCGACACCTATATCTGAAATGCCTATCGACACCTATATCTGAAATGCCTATCGACACCTATATCTGAAATGCCTATCGACACCTATATCTGAAACGCCTATCGACACCTATTTTTGAAATGCCTATCGGAAACCACATCTGAAATGCCTATCAGCACCTATATTTGAAATGCCTATCGGCAACCATATCTGGAATGCCTATCGGCACCTATATTTGAAATGCCTATCGGCTTCTATATCTGAAATGCCTATCGGCACCTATTTTTAAAATGCCAATCGGCAACTATATCTGAAATGCCTATCGGCACCTATATCTGAAATGCCTATCGAAACCTATATCTGAAATGCCTATCGACACCTATATCTGAAATGCCTATCGACACCTATATCTGAAATGCCTATCGACACCTATATCTGAAATGCCTATCGACACCTATATCTGAAATGCCTATCGACACCTATATCTGAAATGCCTATCGACACCGATATCTGAAATGCCTATCGACACCTATTTTTGAAATGCCTATGGGAAACTACATCTGAAATGCCTATCAGCACCATTATTTGAAATGCCTATCGGCAACCATATCTGGAATGCCTATCGGCACCTATATTTGAAATGCCTATCGGCTTCTATATCTGAAATGCCTATCGGCACCTATTATTAAAATGTCAATCGGCAACTATATCTGAAATGCCTATCGGCACCTATATCTGAAATGCCTATCGACACCTATATCTGAAATGCCTATCGACACCTATATCGGAAATGCCTATCGACACCTATATCTGAAATGCCTATCGACACCTATATCTGAAATGCCTATTGACACCTATATCTGAAATGCCTATCGACACCTATATCTGAAATGCCTATCGACACCTATATCTGAAATGCCTATCGACACCTATTTTTGAAATGCCTATCGTAAACTACATCTGAAATGCCTATCAGCACCTATATTTGAAATGCCTATCGGCAACCATATCTGGAATGCCTATCGGCACCTATATTTGAAATGCCTATCGGCTTCTATATCTAAAATGCCTATCGGCACCTATTTTTAAAATGCCAATCGGCAACTATATCTGAAATGCCTATCGGCACCTATATCTGAAATGCCTATCGACACCTATATCTGAAATGCCTATCGACACCTATATCTGAAATGCCTATCGACACCTATATCTGAAATGCCTATCGACACCTATATCTGAAATGCCTATCGACACCTATATCTGAAATGCCTATCGACACCTATATCTGAAATGCTAATCGACACCTATATCTGAAATGCCTATCGACACCTATTTTTGAAATGCCTATCGGAAACTACATCTTAAATGCCTATCAGCACCTATATTTGAAATGCCTATCGGCAACCATATCTGGAATGCCTATCGGCACCTATATTTGAAATGCCTATCGGCTTCTATATCTGAAATGCCTATCGGATCCTATTTTTAAAATGCCAATCGGCAACTATATCTGAAATGCCTATCGGCACCTATATCTGAAATGCCTATCGACACCTATATCTGAAAATGCCTATCGACACCTATATCTGAAATGCCTATCGACACCTATATCTGAAATGCCTATCGACACCTATATCTGAAATGCCTATCGACACCTATATCTGAAATGCCTATCGACACCTATATCTGAAATGCCTATCGACACCTATATCTGAAATGCCTATCGACACCTATTTTTGAAATGCCTATCGGAAACTACATCTGAAATGCCTATCAGCACCTATATTTGAAATGCCTATCGGCAACCATATCTGAAATGCCTATCGGCACCCATATTTGAAATGCCTATCGGCTTCTATATCTGAAATGCCTATCGGCACCTATTTTTAAAATGCCAATCGGTAACTATATCTGAAATGCCTATCGGCACCTATATCTGAAATGCCTATCGACACCTATATCTGAAATGCCTATCGACACCTATATCTGAAATGCCTATCGACACCTATATCTGAAATGCCTATCGACACCTATATCTGAAATGCCTTTAAACACCTATATCTGAAATGCCTATCGACACCTATATCTGAAATGCCTATCGACACCTATTTTTGAAATGCCTATCGGAAACTACATCTGAAATGCCTATCAGCACCTATATTTGAAATGCCTATCGGCAACCATATCTGGAATGCCTATCGGCACCTATATTTTAAATGCCTATCGGCTTCTATATCTGAAATGCCTATCGGCACCTATTTTAAAAATGCCAATGGGCAACTATATCTGAAATGCCTATCGGCACCTATATCTGAAATGCCTATCGACACCTATATCTGAAATGCCTATCGACACCTATATCTGAAATGCCTATCGACACCTATATCTGAAATGCCTATCGACACCTATATCTGAAATGCCTATCGACACCTATATCTGAAAATGCCTATCGACACTATATCTGAAATGCCTATCGACACCTATATCTGAAATGCCTATCGACACCTATTTTTGAAATGCCTATCGGAAACTACATCTGAAATGCCTATCAGCACCTATATTTGAAATGCCTATCGGCAACCATATCTGGAATGCCTATCGGCACCTATATTTGAAATGCCTATCGGCTTCTATATCTGAAATGCCTATCGGCACCTAATTTTAAAATGCCAATCGGCAACTATATTCTGAAATGCCTATCGGCACCTATATCTGAAATGCCTATCGACACCTATATCTGAAATGCCTATCGACACCTATATCTGAAATGCCTATCGGACACCTATATCTGAAATGCCTATCGACACCTATATTGAAATGCCTATCGACACCTATATCTGAAATGCCTATCGACACCTATATCTGAAATGCCTATCGACACCTATTTTTGAAATGCCTATCGGAAACTACATCTGAAATGCCTATCAGCACCTATATTTGAAATGCCTATCGGCAACCATATCTGGAATGCCTATCGGCACCTATATTTGAAATGCCTATCGGCATCTATATCTGAAATGCCTATCGGCACCTATTTTTAAAATGCCAATCGGCAACTATATCTGAAATGCCTATCGGCACCTATATCTGAAATGCCTATCGACACCAATATCTGAAATGCCTATCGACACCTATATCTGAAATGCCTATCGACACCTATATCTGAAATGCCTATCGACACCTATATCTGAAATGCCTATCGACACCTATATCTGAAATGCCTATCGACACCTATATCTGAAATGCCTATCGACACCTATATCTGAAATGCCTATCGACACCTATTTTTGAAATGCCTATCGGAAACTACATCTGAAATGCCTATCAGCACCTATATTTGAAATGCCTATCGGCAACCATATCTGGAATGCCTATCGGCACCTATATTTGAAATGCCTATCGGCTTCTATATCTGAAATGCCTATCGGCACCTATTTTTAAATTGCCAATCGGCAACTATATCTGAAATGCCTATCGGCACCTATATCTGAAATGCCTATCGACACCTATATCTGAAATGCCTATCGACACCTATATCTGAAATGCCTATCGACACCTATATCTGAAATGCCTATCGACACCTATATCTGAAATGCCTATCGAAACCTATATCTGAAATGCCTATCGACACCTATATCTGAAATGCCTATCGACACCTATATTTAAAATGCCTATCGACACCTATATCTGAAATGCCTATCGACACCTATTTTTGAAATGCCTATCGGAAACTACATCTGAAATGCCTATCAGCACCTATATTTGAAATGCCTATCGGCAACCATATCTGGAATGCCTATCGGCACCTATATTTGAAATGCCTATCGGCTTCTATATCTGAAATGCCTATCGGCACCTATTTTTAAAATGCCAATCGGCAACTATATCTGAAATACCTATCGGCACCTATATCTGAAATGCCTATCGACACCTATATCTGAAATGCCTATCGACACCTATATCTGAAATGCCTTTAGACACCTATTTCTGAAATGCCTATCGACACCTATATCTGAAATGCCTATCGACACCTATATCTGAAATGCCTATCGACACCTATATCTGAAATGCCTATCGACACCTATATCTGAAATGCCTATCGACACCTATATCTGAAATGCCTATCGACACCTATATCTGAAATGCCTATCGACACCTATTTTTGAAATGCCTATCGGAAACTACATCTGAAATGCCTATCAGCACCTGTATTTGAAATGCCTATCGGCAACCATATCTGGAATGCCTATCGGCACCTATATTTGAAATGCTTATCGGCTTCTATATCTGAAATGCCTATCGGCACCTATTTTTAAAATGCCAATCGGCAACTATATCTGAAATGCCTATCGGCACCTATATCTGAAATGCCTATCGACACCTATATCTGAAATGCCTATCGACACCTATATCTGAAATGCCTATCGACACCTATATCTGAAATGCCTATCGACACCTATATCTGAAATGCCTATCGACACCTATATCTGAAATGCCTATCGACACCTATATCTGAAATGCCTATCGACACCTATATCTGAAATGCCTATCGACACCTATATCTGAAATGCCTATCGACACCTATTTTTGAAATGCCTATCGGAAACTACATCTGAAATGAATATCAGCACCTATATTTGAAATGCCTATCGGCAACCATATCTGGAATGCCTATCGGCACCTATATTTGAAATGCCTATCGGCTTCTATATCTGAAATGCCTATCGGCACCTATTTTTAAAATGCCAATCGGCAACTATATCTGAAATGCCTATCGGCACCTATATCTGAAATGCCTATCGACACCTATATCTGAAATGCCAATCGACACCTATATCTGAAATGCCTTTCGACACCTATATCTGAAATGCCTATCGACACCTATATCAGAAATGCCTATCGACACCTATTTTTGAAATGCCTATCGGAAACTACATCTGAAATGCCTATCAGCACCTATATTTGAAATGCCTATCGGCAACCATATCTGAAATGCCTATCGGCACCTATATTTGGAATGCCTATCGGCTTCTATATCTGAAATGCCTATCGGCACCTATTTTTAAAATGCCAATCGGCAACTATATCTGAAATGCCTATCGGCACCTATATCTGAAATGCCTATCGACACCTATATCTGAAATGCCTATCGACACCTATATCTGAAATGCCTATCGACACCTATATCTGAAATGCCTATCGACACCTATATCTGAAATGCCTGTCGACACCTATATCTGAAATGCCTATCGACACCTATATCTGAAATGCCTATTGACACCTATATCTGAAATGCATATCGACACCTATTTTTGAAATGCCTATCGGAAACTACATCTGAAATGCCTATCAGCACCTATATTTGAAATGCCTATCGGCAACCATATCTGGAATGCCTATCGGCACCTATATTTGAAATGCCTATCGGCTTCTATATCTGAAATGTCTATCGGCACCTATTTTAAAAATGTTAATCGGCAACTATATCTGAAATGCCCATCGGCACCTATATCTGAAATGCCTATCGACACCTATATCTGAAATGCCCATCGACACCTATATCTGAAATGCCTATCGACACCTATATCTGAAATGCCTATCGACACCTATATCTGAAATGCCTATCGACACCTATATCTGAAATGCCTATCGACACCTATATCTGAAATGCCTATCGACACCTATATCTGAAATGCCTATCGACACCTATATCTGAAATGCCTATCGACACCTATTTTTGAAATGCCTATCGGAAACTACATCTGAAATGCCTATCAGCACCTATATTTGAAATGCCTATCGGCAACCATATCTGGAATGCCTATCGGCACCTATATTTGAAATGCCTATCGGCTTCTATATCTGAAATGCCTATCGGCACCTATTTTTAAAATGCCAATCGGCAACTATATCTGAAATGCCTATCGGCACCTATATCTGAAATGCCTATCGACACCTATATCTGAAATGCCTATCGACACCTATATCTGAAACGCCTATCGACACCTATATCTGAAATGCCTATCATCACCTATATTTGAAGTGCATATCGGACACCATATCTGAAATGCCTATCGACACCTTTATTTGAAATGCCTATCGGCTTCTATATCTGAAATGCCTATCGACACCTATTTTTAAAATGCCAATTGGCAACTATATCTGAAATGCCTATCGGCACCTGTTTTTAAAATGCCAATCGGCAACTATATCTGAAATGCCTATCGGCACCTATATCTGAAATGCCTATCGGCACCTATTTTTGAAATGCCTATCGGAAACTACATCTGAAATGCCTATCAGCACCTATATTTGAAATGCCTATCGGCAACCATATTTGGAATGCCTATCGGCACCTATATTTGAAATGCCTATCGGCTTCTATATCTGAAATGCCTATCGGCACCTATTTTTAAAATGCATATCGGCAACTATATCTGAAATGCCTATCGGCACCTATATCTGAAATGCCTATCGGCACCTATTTTTGAAATGCCTATCGGAAACTACATCACAAATGCCTATCAGCACCTATATTTGAAATGCCTATCGGCAACCACATCAGAAATGCCTATCGGCACCTCTATCTGAAATGCCTTTCGGCATTTATATCTGAAATGCCTATCGACACCTATATTTGAAATGCCTATCGATACCTATATTTTAAATGCCTATCGGCAACTATATCTGATATGCCTATCGGCACCTATATCTGAAATGCCTATCGGAAACTACATCTGGAATGCCTATCAGCACCTATATTTGAAATGCCTATCGGCAACCATATCTGGAATGTCTATCGGCACCTATATTTGAAATGCCTATCGGCATCTATATCTGAAATGCCTATCGACACTTATTTTTAAAATGCCAATCGGCAACTATATCTGAAGTGCCTATCGGCACCTATATCTGAAATGTCTATCGGCACCTATATTTGAAATGCCTATCGGCATCCACATCAGAAATGCCTATCGGCACCTATATCTGAAATGCCTTTCGGAATTTATATCTGAAATGCCTATCGACACCTATATTTGAAATGCCTATCGGCACCTATATTTTAAATGCCTATCGGCAACTATATCTGATATGCCTATCGGCACCTATATCTGAAATGCCTATCGGCATCTATTTTTGAAATGCCTATCGGAAACTACATCTAAAATGCCTATCGGCACCTATTTTTAAAATGCCAATCGGCAACTATATCTGAAATGCTTATCGGCACCTATATCTGAAATGCCTATCGGGACCTATTTTTGAAATGCCTATCGGAAACTTCATCTGAAATGCCTATCAGCACCTATAATTAAAGTGCATATCGGCAACCATATCTGAAATGCCTATCGACACCTATATTTGAAAGACCTATCGGCTTCTATATCTGAAATGCCTATCGGCACCTATTTTTAAAATGCCAATCGGCAACTATATCTAAAATGCCCATCGGCACCTATATCTGAAATGCCTATTGGCTCCAATTTTTGAAATGCCTATCGGAAACTACATCTGAAATGCCTATCAGCACCTATATTTGAAATGCCTATCGGCAACCATATCTGGAATGCCTATCGGCACGTATATTTGAAATGCCTATCGGCTTCTATATCTGAAATGCCTATCGACACCTATTTTTAAAATGCCAATTGGCAACTATATCTGAAATGCCTATCGGCACCTGTTTTTAAAATGCCAATCGGCAACTATATCTGAAATGCCTATCGGCACCTATATCTGAAATGCCTATCGGCATCAATTTTTGAAATGCCTATCGGAAACTACATTTAAAATGCCTATCAGCACCTATATTTGAAATGCCTATCGGCAACCATATCTGGAATGCCTATCGGCACCTATATTTGAAATGCCTATCGGCTCTTATATCTGAAATACCTATCGGCACCTATTTTCAAAATGCCAATTGGCATCTATATCTGAAATGCCTATCGGCACCTATATCTAAAATGCCTATCGGCACCTATTTTTGAAATGCCTATCGGAAACTACATCTCAAATGCCTATCAGCACCTATATTTGAAATGCCTATCGGCAACCATATCTGGAATGCCTATCGGCACCTATATTTGAAATGCCTATCGGCTTCTATATCTGAAATGCCTATCGGCACCTATTTTTAAAATGCCAATCGGCAACTATATCTGAAATGCCTATCGGCACCTATATCTAAAATGCCTATCGGCACCTATTTTTGAAATGCCTATCGGAAACTACATCACAAATGCCTATCAGCACCTATATTTGAAATGCCTATCGGCAACCACAACAGAAATGCCTATCGGCTTCTATATCTGAAATCCCTATCGGCACCTATTTTTAAAATGCCAATCGGCAAATATATCTGAAATGCCTATCGGCACCTATATCTGAAATGCCTATCGACACCTATATTTGAAATACCTATCGGCTTCTATATCTGAAATGCCTATCGGCACCTATTTTTAAAATGCCTTTCGGAAACTACATCTGAAATGCCTATCTGCTCCTATATTTGAAATGCCTATCGACAACCATATCTGAAATGCCTATCGACACCTAAATTTGAAATACCTATCGGCTTCTAAATCTGAAATGCCTATCGGCACCTGTTTTTAAAATGCCAATCGGCAACTATATCTGAAATGCCTATCGGCACCTATATCTGATATGCCTATCGGCACCAATTTTTGAAATGCCTATCGGAAACTACATCTGAAACGCCTATCAGCACCTATATTTGAAATGCCTATCGGCAACCATATCTGGAATGCCTATCGGCACCTATATTTGAAATGCCTATTGGCTTCTATATCTGAAATGCCCATCGGCACCTATTTTTAAAATGCCAATCGGTAACTATATCTGAAATGCCTATCGGCATTTATATCTGAAATGCCTATCGGCACCTATTTTTGAAATGTTTATCGGAAACTACATCTGAAATGCCTATCAGCACCTATATTTGAAATGCCTATCAGGAACCACATCAGAAATGCCTATCGGTACCTATATCTGAAATGCCATTCGGCATTTATATCTGAAATGCCTATCGACACCTATATTTGAAATGCCTATCGGCACCTATATTTTAAATGCCTATCGGCAACTATATCTGATATGCCTATCGGCACCTATATCTGAAATGCCTATCGGCACCTATTTTTGAAATGCCTATCGGAAACTACATCTAAAATGCCTATCGGCACCTATTTTTAAAATGCCAATCGGCAACTATATCTGAAATGCCTATCGGCACCTATATCTGAAATGCCTATCGGCACCTGTTTTTGAAATGCCTATCGGAAACTACATCTGAAATGCCTATTAGCACCTATATTTGAAATGCCTATCGGCAACCATATCTGAAATGCCTATCGACACCTATATTTGAAATACCTATCGGCTTCTATATCTGAAATGCCTATCGGCACCTATTTTTAAAATGCCAATCGGCAACTATATCTGAAATGCCTATCGGCACCTATATCTGAAATGCCTATCGGCACCAATTTTTGTAATGCCTATCGGAAACTACATCTAAAATGCCTATCAGCACCTATATTTGAAATGCCTATCGGCAACCATATCTGAAATGCCTATCGGCACCTATATTTGATATGCCTATCGGCTTCTATATCTGAAATGCCTATCGGCACCTATTTTTAAAATGCCAATCGGCAACTATATCTGAAATGCCTATCGGCACCTATATCTGAAATGCTTATCATCACCAATTTTTGAAATGCCTATCGGAGACTACATCTGAAATGCCTATCAGCACCTTTATTTGAAATGCCTATCGGCAACTATATCTGGTATGCCTATCGGCACCTATATTTGAAATGCCTATCGGCTTCTATATCTGAATTGCCTATCGACACCTATTTTTAAAATGCCTATTGGCAACTATATCTGAAATGCCTATCGGCACCTATATCTGAAATGCCTATTGGTACCTATTTTTGAAATGCCTATCGGAAACTACATCTGAAATGCCTATCAGCACTTATATTTGAAATACCTATCGGCAACCATATCTGGAATGCCTATCGGCACCTATATTTGAAATGCCTATCGGCTTCTATAAATGAAATGCCTATCGGCACCTATTTTTAAAATGCCAATCGGCAACTATATCTGAAATGCCTATCGGCACATATATCTGAAATGTCTATCGGCACCTATTTTTGAAATGCCTTACGGAAACTACATCTGAAATGCCTATCTGCTCCTATATTTGAAATGCCTATCAGCAACCATATCTGAAATGCCAATCGACACCTATATTTGAAATACCTATCGGCTTCTTTATCTGAAATGCCAATCGGCACCTATTTTTAAAATGCCAATCGGCAACTATATCTGAAGTGCCTATCGGCACCTATATCTGAAATGCCTATCGGCACCTATTTTTAAAATGCCAATTGGCAACTATATCTGAAATGCCTATCGGCACCTATATCTGAAATGCCTATCGGCACCAATTTTTGAAATGCCTATCGGAAACTACATCTGGAATGCCTATCGGCACCTATATTTGAAATGCCTATCGGCTTCTATATCTGAAAAGCCTATCGGCACCTATTTTTAAAATGCCAATTGGCAACTATATCTGAAATGCCTATCGGCACCTATATCTGAAATGCCTATCGGCACCAATTTTTGAAATGCCTATCGGAAACTACATCTGGAATGCCTATCAGCACCTATATTTTAAATGCCTATCGGCAAACATATCTGGAATGCCTATCGGCACCTATATTTGAAATGCCTATCGGCTTCTATATCTGAAATGCCTATCGACACTTATTTTTAAAATGCCAATCGGCAACTATATCTGAAATGCCTATCGGCACCTATATCTGAAATGCCTATCGGCACTAATTTTTGAAATGCTTATCGGAAACTACATCTGAAATGCCTATCAGCACCTATATTTGAAAGCCTATCGGCAACCATATCTGAAATACCTATCAACACCTATATTTGAAATACCTTTTGGCTTCTTTATCTGAAATGCCAATCGGCACCTATTTTTAAAATGCCAATCGGCAACTATATCTGAAGTGCCTATCGGCACCTATATCTGAAATGCCTATCGGCACCTATTTTTGAAATGCTTATCGAAAACGACATCTGAAATGCCTATCAGCACCTATATTTGAAATGCCTATCGGCAACCACATCAGAAATGCCTATCAGCACCTATATCTGAAATGCCTTTCGGTATTTATATCTCAAATGCCTATCGACACCTATATTTGAAATGCCTATCGGCACCTATATTTTAAATGCGTATCGGCAACTATATCTGATATGCCTATCGGCACCTATATCTGAGATGCCTATCGGCACCTATTTTTGAAATGCCTATCGGAAACTACATCTAAAATGCCTATCGGCACCTATTTTTAAAATGCCAATCGGCAACTATATCTGAAATGCCTATCGGCACCTATATCTGAAATGCCTATCGGCACCTATTTTTGAAATGCCTATCGGAAACTACATCTAAAATGCCTATCGGCACCTATTTTTAAAATGCCAATCGGCAACTATATCTGAAATGCCTATCGGCACCTATATCTGAAATGCCTATCGGAACCTATTTTTGAAATGCCTATCGGAAACTACATCTGAAATGCCTATCATCACCTATATTTGAAGTGCATATCGGCAACCATATCTGAAATGCCTATCGACACCTATATTTGAAATGCCTATCGGCTTCTATATCTGAAATGCCTATCGACACCTATTTTTAAAATGCCAATTGGCAACTATATCTGAAATGCCTATCGGCACCTGTTTTTAAAATGCCAATCGGCAACTATATCTGAAATGCCTATCCGCACCTACATCTAAAATGCCTATCGGCACCTATTTTTGAAATGCCTATCGGAAACTACATCTAAAATGCCTATCGGCACATATTTTTAAAATGCCAATCGGCAACTATATCTGAAATGCCTATCGGCACCTATATCTGAAATGCCTATCGGGACCTATTTTTGAAATGCCTATCGGAAACTACATCTGAAATGCCTATCAGCACCTATTTTTAAAATGCCAATCGGCAACTATATCTGAAATGCCTATCGGCACCTATATCTGAAATGCCTATCGGCACCTATTTTTGAAATGCCTATCGGAAACTACATCTAAAATGCCTATCGGCACCTATTTTTAAAATGCCAATCGGCAACTATATCTGAAATGCCTATCGGCACCTATATCTGAAATGCCTATCGGCACCTATTTTTGAAATGCCTATCGGAAACTACATCTAAAATGCCTATCGGCACCTATTTTTAAAATGCCAATCGGCAACTATATCTGAAATGCCTATCGGCACCTATATCTGAAATGCCTATCGGGACCTATTTTTGAAATGCCTATCGGAAACTACATCTGAAATGCCTATCAGCACCTATATTTGAAGTGCCTATCGGCAACCATTTCTGAAATGCCTATCGACACCTATATTTGAAATACCTATCGGCTTCTATATCTGAAATGCCTATCGGCACCTATTTTTAAAGTGATAATCGGCAACTATATCTAAAATGCCTATCGGCACCTATACCTGAAATGCCTATTGGCACCAATTTTTGAAATGCCTATCGGAAACTATATCTGAAATGCCTATTAGCACCTATATTTGAAATGCCTATCGGCACCTATATTTTAAATGCCTATCGGCAACTATATCTGATATGCCTATCGGCACCTATATCTGAAATGCCTATCGGCACCTATTTTTGAAATGCCTATCGGAAACTACATCTAAAATGCCTATCGGCACCTATTTTTAAAATGCCAATCGGCAACTATATCTTGAATGCTTATCGGCACCTATATCTGAAATGCCTATCGGGACCTATTTTTGAAATGCCTATCGGAAACTACATCTGAAATGCCTATCAGCACCTTTATTTGAAGTGCATATGCGGCAACCATATCTGAAATGCCTATTGACACCTATATTTGAAATACCTATCGGCTTCTATATCTGAAATGCCTATCGGCACCTATTTTTAAAATGCCAATCGGCAACTATATCTAAAATGCCTATCGGCACCTATATCTGAAATGCCTATTGGCACCAATTTTTGAAATGCCTATCGGAAACTACATCTGAAATGCCTATCAGCACCTATATTTGAAATGCCTATCGGCAACCATATCTGGAATGCCTATCGGCACCTATATTTGAAATGCCTATCGGCTCTTATATCTGAAATACCTATCGGCACCTATTTTTAAAATGCCAATTGGCATCTATATCTGAAATGCCTATCGGCACCTATTTTTGAAATGCCTATCGGAAACTACATCTGAAATGCCTATCAGCACCAATATTTGAAATGCCTATCGGCAAACACATCAGAAATGCCTATCGGCACCTATATCTGAAATGCCTTTCGGCATTTATATCTGAAATGCCTATCGACACCTATATTTGAAATGCCTATCGGCACCTATATTTGAAATGCCTAACGGCTTCTATATCTGAAATCCCTATCGGCACCTATTTTTAAAATGCCAATCGGCAAATATATCTGAAATGCCTATCGGCACCTATATCTGAAATGCCTATCGGCACCTATTTTTGAAATGCCTATCGGAAACTACATCTGAAATGCCTATCAGCACCAATATTTGAAATGCCTATCGGAAACCATATCTGAAATGCCTATCGACACCTATATTTGAAATACCTATCGGCTTCTATATCTGAAATGCCTATCGGCACCTATTTTTAAAATGCCTTTCGGAAACTACATCTGAAATGCCTATCTGCTCCTATATTTGAAATGCCTATCGACAACCATATCTGAAATGCCTATCGACACCTATATTTGAAATACCTATCGGCTTCTAAATCTGAAATGCCTATCGGCACCTGTTTTTAAAATGCCAATCGGCAACTATATCTGAAATGCCTATCGGAACCTATATCTGAAATGCCTATCGGCACCAATTTTTGAAATGCCTATCGGAAACTACATCTGAAACGCCTATCAGCACCTATATTTGAAATGCCTATCGGCAAACATATCTGGAATGCCTATCGGCACCTATATTTGAAATGCCTATTGGCTTCTATATCTGAAATGCCTATCGGCACCTATTTTTAAAATGCCAATCGGTAACTATATCTGAAATGCCTATCGGCACCTATATCTGAAATGCCTATCGGCACCTATTTTTGAAATGCCTATCGGAAACTACATCTGAAATGCCTATCAGCACCTATATTTGAAATGCCTATCGGCAACCACATCAGAAATGCCTATCGGCACCTATATCTGAAATGCCATTCGGCATTTATATCTGAAATGCCTATCGACACCTATATTTGAAATGCCTATCGGCACCTATATTTTAAATGCCTATCGGCAACTATATCTGATATGCCTATCGGCACCTATATCTGAAATGCCTATCGGCACCTATTTTTGAAATGCCTATCGGAAACTACATCTAAAATGCCTATCGGCACCTATTTTTAAAATGCCAATCGGCAACTATATATGAAATGCCTATCGGCTCCTATATCTGAAATGCCTATCGGCACCTATATCTGAAATGCCTATCGGCACCTATTTTTGAAATGCCTATCGGAAACTACATCTGAAATGCCTATTAGCACCTATATTTGAAATGCCTATCGGCAACCATATCTGAAATGCCTATCGACACCTATATTTGAAATACCATAGGCTTCTATATCTGAAATGCCTATCGGCACCTATTTTTAAAATGCCAATCGGCAACCATATCTGAAATGCCTATCGACACATAAATTTCAAATACCTATCGGCTTTTATATCTGAAATGCCTATCGGCACCTATTTTTTAAATGCCAATCGGCAACTATATCTTAAATGCTTATCGGCACCTATATCTGAAATGCCTATCGGCACCAATTTTTGAAATGCCTATCGGAAACTACATCTGAAATGCCTATCAGCACCTATATTTGAAATGCCTATCGGCAACCATATTTGGAATGCCTATCGGCACCTATATTTGAAATGCCTATCGGCTTCTATATCTGAAATGCCTCCCGGCACCTATTTTTAAAATGCCAATCGGCAACTATATCTGAAATGCCTATCGGCACCTATATCTGAAATGCCTATCGGCACCTATTTTTAAAATGCCTATCGGAAACTACATCTGAAATGCCTATCAACACCTATATTTAAAATGCCTATCGGCAACCACATCAGAAATGCCTATCGGCACCTATATCTGAAATGCCTTTCGGCATTTATATCTGAAATGCCTATCGACACCTATAATTGAAATGCCTATCGGCACCTATATTTTAAATGCCTATCGGCAACTATATCTGATATGCCTATCGGCACCTATATCTGAAATGCCTATCGGCACCTATTTTTGAAATGCCTATCCGAAACTACATCTAAAATGCCTATCGGCACCTATTTTTAAAATGCCTATCGGAAACTACATCTGAAATACCTATTAGCACCTATAATTGAAATGCCTATCGGCAACCATATCTGAAATGCTTATCGGCACCTATATTTGAAATGCCTATCGGCTTCTATATCTGAAATGCCTATCGGCACCTACTTTTAAAATGCCAATCGGCAACTATATCTGAAATGCCTATAGGCACTTATATCTGAAATGCCTATCGGCACCTATTTTTGAAATGCCTATCAGGAAACTACATCTGAAATGCCTATCAGCACCTATATTTGAAATGCCTATCGGCAACCATATCTGGAATGCCTATCGGCACCTATATTTGAAATGCCTATCGGCTTCTATATCTGAAATGCCTATCGGCACCTATTTTTAAAATGCCAATCGGCAACTATATCTGAAATGCCTTTCGGCACCTATATCTGAAATGCCTATCGGCACCTATTTTTGAAATGCCTATCGAAAACTACATCTGGAATGCCTATCGGCACCTATATTTGAAATGCCTATCGGCTTCTATATCTGAAATGCCTATCGGCACCTATATCTGAAATGCCTATCGGCACCTATATTTAAAATGCCTATCGGAAACTAAAGCTGAAATGCCTATTAGCACCAATATTTGAGATGCCTATCGGCAACCATATCTGAAATGCCCATCGACACCTATATTTGAAATACCTATCGGCTTCTATATCTGAAATGCCTATCGGCACATATTTTAAAATGCCAATCGGCAACTATATCTGAAATGCCTATCGGCACCTATATCTGAAATGCCTATCGGCACCAATTTTTGAAATGCCTATCGGAAACTACATCTGAAATGCCTATCATATAAATGCCTATCATATATTTGAAATGCCTATCGGCAACCATATCTGGAATGCCTATCGGCACCTATATTTGAAATGCCTATCGGCTTCTATATCTGAAATGCCTATCGGCACCTATTTTTAAAATGCCAATCGGCATCTATATCTAAAATGCCTATCGGCACCTATATCTGATATGCCTATCGGCACCTATTTTTGAAATGCCTATCGGCAAACTACATCTGAAATGCCTATCAGCACCTATATTTGAAATGCCTATCGGCAACCATATCTGGAATGCCTATCGGCACCTATATTTGAAATGCCTATCGGCTTCTATATCTGAAATGCCTATCGGCATCTATATCTGAAATGCCTATCGGCACCTATATTTAAAATGCCTACCGGAAACTAAAGCTGAAATGCCTATTAGCACCAATATTTGAGATGCCTATCGGCAACCATATCTGAAATGCCTATCGACACCTATATTTGAAATACCTATCGGCTTCTATATCTGAAATGCCTATCGGCACATATTTTGAAATGCCAATCGGCAACTATATCTGAAATGCCTATCGGCACCTATATCTGAAATGCCTATCGGCACCAATTTTTGAAATGCCTATCGGAAACTACATCTGAAATGCCTATCATATAAATGCCTATCATATATTTGAAATGCCTATCGGCAACCATATCTGGAATGCCTATCGGCACCTATATTTGAAATGCCTATCGGCTTCTATATCTGAAATGCCTATCGGCACCTATTTTTAAAATGCCAATCGGCAACTATATCTGAAATGCCTATCGGCACCTATATCTGAAATGCCTATCGACACCTATATCTGAAATGCCTATCGACACCTATATCTGAAATGCCTATCGACACCTATATCTGAAATGCCTATCGACACCTATATCTGAAATGCCTATCGACACCTATATCTGAAATGCCTATCGACACCTATATCTGAAATGCCTATCGACACCTATATCTGAAGTGCCTATCGACACCTATATCTGAAATGCCTATCGACACCTATTTTTGAAATGCCTATCGGAAACTACATCTGAAATGCCTATCAGCACCTATATTTGAAATGCCTATCGGCAACCATATCTGGAATGCCTATCGGCACCTATATTTGAAATGCCTATCGGCTTCTATATCTGAAATGCCTATCGGCACCTATTTTTAAAATGCCAATCGGCAACTATATCTGAAATGCCTATCGGCACCTATATCTGAAATGCCTATCGACACCTATATCTGAAATGCCTATCGACACCTATATCTGAAATGCCTATCGACACCTATATCTGAAATGCCTATCGACACCTATATCTGAAATGCCTATCGACACCTATATCTGAAATGCCTATCGACACCTATATCTGAAATGCCTATCGACACCTATATCTGAAATGCCTATCGACACCTATTTTTGAAATGCCTATGGGAAACTACATCTGAAATGCCTATCAGCACCTATATTTGAAATGCCTATCGGCACCTATTTTTAGAATGTCAATCGGCAACTATATCTGAAATGCCTATCGGCACCTATATCTGAAATGCCTATCGAAACCTATATCTGAAATGCCTATCGACACCTATATCGGAAATGCCTATCGACACCTATATCTGAAATGCCTATCGACACCTATATCTGAAATGCCTATCGACACCTATATCTGAAATGCCTATCGACACCTATATCTGAAATGCCTATCGACACCTATATCTGAAATGCCTATCGACACCTATTTTTTAAATGCCTATCGGAAACTACATCTGAAATGCCTATCAGCACCTATATTTGAAATGCCTATCGGCAACCATATCTGGAATGCCTATCGGCACCTATATTTGAAATGCCTATCGGCTTCTATATCTGAAATGCCTATCGGCACCCATTTTTAAAATGCCAATCGGCAACTATATCTGAAATGCCTATCGGCACCTATATCTGAAATGCCTATCGACACCTATATCTGAAATGCCTATCGACACCTATATCTGAAATGCCTATCGACACCTATATCTGAAATGCCTATCGACACCTATATCTGAAATGCCTATCGACACCTATATCTGAAATGCCTATCGACACCTATATCTGAAATGCCTATCGACACCTATATCTGAAATGCCTATCGACACCTATATCTGAAATGCCTATCGACTACTATTTTTGAAATGCCTATCGGAAACTACATCTGAAATGCCTATCAGCACCTATATTTGAAATGCCTATCGGCAACCATGTCTGGAATGCCTATCGGCACCTATATTTGAAATGCCTATCGGCTTCTATATCTGAAATGCCTATCGGCACCTATTTTTAAAATGCCAATCGGCAACTATATCTGAATGCCTATCGGCACCTATATCTGAAATGCCTATCGACACCTATATCTGAAATGCCTATCGACACCTATATCTGAAATGCCTATCTACACCTATATCTGAAATGCCTATCGACACCTATATCTGAAATGCCTATCGACACCTATATCTGAAATGCCTATCGACACCTATATCTGAAATGCCTATCGACACCTATATCTGAAATGCCTATCGACACCTATTTTTGAAATGCCTATCGGAAACAACATCTGAAATGCCTATCAGCACCTATATTTGAAATGCCTATCGGCAACCATATCGGGAATGCCTATCGACACCTTTATTTGAAATGCCTATCGGCTTCTATATCTGAAATGCCTATCGGCACCTATTTTTAAAATGCCAATCGGCAACTATATCTGAAATGCCTATCGGCACCTATATCTGAAATGCCTATCGACACCTATATCTGAAATGCCTATCGACACCTATATCTGAAATGCCTATCGACACCTATATCTGAAATGCCTATCGACACCTATATCTGAAATGCCTATCGACACCTATATCTGAAATGCTTATCGACACCTATATCTGAAATGCCTATCGACACCTATATCTGAAATGCCTATCGACACCTATTTTTGAAATGCCTATCGGAAACTACATCTGAGATGCCTATCAGCACCTTTATTTGAAATGCCTATCGGCAACCATACCTGGAATGCCTATCGGCACCTATATTTGAAATGCCTATCGGCTTCTATATCTGAAATGCCTATCGGCACCTATTTTTAAATGCCAATCGGCACCTATTTTTAAAATGCCAATCGGCAACTATATCTGAAATGCCTATCGGCACCTATATCTGAAATGCCTATCGACACCTATATCTGAAATGCCTATCGGCAACCATATCTGGAATGCCTATCGGCACGTATATTTGAAATGCCTATTGACACCTATATCTGAAATGCCTATCGACACCTATATCTGAAATGCCTATCGACACCTATATCTGAAATGCCTATCGACACCTATATCTGAAATGCCTATGGACACCTATATCTGAAATGCCTATCGACACCTATTTTTGAAATGCCTATCGGAAACTACATCTGAAATGCCTATCAGCACCTATATTTGAAATGCCTATCGGCAACCATATCTGGAATGCCTATCGGCACCTATATTTGAAATGCCTATCGGCTTCTATATCTGAAATGCCTATCGGCACCTATTTTTAAAATGCCAATCGGCAACTATATCTGAAATGCCTATCGGCACCTATATCTGAAATGCCTATCGACACCTATATCTGAAATGCCTATCGACAACTATATCTGAAATGCCTATCGACACCTATATCTGAAATGCCTATCGACACCTATATCTGAAATGCCTATCGACACCTATATCTGAAATGCCTATCGACACCTATATCTGAAATGCCTATCGACACCTATACCTGAAATGCCTATCGACACCTATTTTTGAAATGCCTATCGGAAACTACATCTGAAATGCCTATCAGCACCTATATTTGAAATGCCTATCGGCAACCATATCTGGAATGCCTATCGGCACCTATATTTGAAATGCCTATTGGCTTCTATATCTGAAATGCCTATCGGCACCTATTTTTAAAATGCCAATCGGCAACTATATCTGAAATGCCTATCGGCACCTATATCTGAAATGCCTATCGACACCTATATCTGAAATGCCTATCGTCACCTATATCTGAAATGCCTATCGACACCTATATCTGAAATGCCTATCGACACCTATATCTGAAATGCCTATCGACACCTATATCTGAAATGCCTATCGACACCTATATCTGAAATGCCTATCGACACCTATATCTGAAATGCCTATCGACACCTATTTTTGAAATGCCTATCGGAAACTACATCTGAAATGCCTATCAGCACCTATATTTGAAATGCCTATCGGCAACCATATCTGGAATGCCTATCGGCAACTATATCTGAAATGCCTATCGGCACCAATATCTGAAATGCTCATCGACACCTATATCTGAAATGCCTATCGACACCTATATCTGAAATGCCTATCGACACCTATATCTGAAATTCCTATCGACACCTATATCTGAAATGCCTATCGACACCTATATCTGAAATGCCTATCGACACCTATATCTGTAATGCCTATCGACACCTATATCTGAAATGCCTATCGACACCTATATTTGAAATGCCTATCGACACCTATTTTTGAAATGCCTATCGGAAACTACATCTGAAATGCCTATCGGCACCTATTTTTAAAATGCCAATCGGCAACTATATCTGAAATGCCTATCGGCACCTATATCTGAAATGCCTATCGACACCTATATCTGAAATGCCTATCGACCCCTATATCTGAAATGCCTATCGACACCTATATCTGAAATGCCTATCGACACCTATATCTGAAATGCCTATCGACACCAATTTTTGAAATGCCTATCGGAAGCTACATCTGGAATGCCTATCAGCACCTATATTTGAAATGCCTATCGGCAACCATATCTGGAATGCCTATTGGCACCTATATTTGAAATGCCTATCGGCATCTATATCTGAAATGCCTATCGACACTTATTTTTAAAATGCCAATCGGCAACTATATCTGAAATGCCTATCGGCACCTATATCTGAAATGCCTATCGGCACTTATTTTTGAAATGCCTATCGGAAACTACATCTGAAATGCCTATCAGCACCTATATTTGAAATGCCTATCGGCAACCATATCTGAAATGCCTATCGACATCTATATTTGAAATATCTATCGGCTTCTATATCTGAAATGCCTATCGGCACCTATTTTTAAAATGCCAATCGGCAACTATATCTGAAGTGCCTATCGGCACCTATATCTGAAATGCCTATTGGCACCTATTTTTAAAATGTTTATCGAAAACTACATCTGAAATGCCTATCAGCACCTATATTTGAAATGCCTATCGGCAACCACATCAGAAATGCCTATCGGCACCTATATCTGAAATGCCTTTCGGCATTTATATCTGAAATGCCTATCGACACCTATATTTGAAATGCCTATCGGCACCTATATTTTAAATGCCTATCGGCAACTATATATGATATGCCTATCGGCACCTATATCTGAAATGCCTATCGGCATCTATTTTTGAAATGCCTATCGGAAACTACATCTAAAATGCCTATCGGCACCTATTTTTAAAATGCCAATCGGCAACTATATCTGAAATGCCTATCGGCACCTATATCTGAAATGCCTATCGGGACCTATTTTTGAAATGCCTATCGGAAACTACATCTGAAATGCCTATCAGCACCTATATTTGAAGTGCCTATCGGCAACCATTTCTGAAATGCCTATCGACACCTATATTTGAAATACCTATCGGCTTCTATATCTGAAATGCCTATCGGCACCTATTTTTAAAATGCTAATCGGCAACTATATCTAAAATGCCTATCGGCACCTATACCTGAAATGCCTATTGGCACCAATTTTTGAAATGCCTATCGG
The DNA here is from genome assembly GCA_034508555.1 of Venustoraphidia nigricollis. NCBI lineage: Eukaryota > Metazoa > Arthropoda > Insecta > Raphidioptera > Raphidiidae > Venustoraphidia > Venustoraphidia nigricollis. The sequence continues at coordinate 122,659 of JAVRKA010000192.1, read as the reverse complement.
AAACTACATCTGAAATGCCTATCAGCACCTATATTTGAAATGCCTATCGGCACCTATATTTTAAATGCCTATCGGCAACTATATCTGATATGCCTATCGGCACCTATATCTGAAATGCCTATCGGCACCTATTTTTGAAATGCCTATCGGAAACTACATCTAAAATGCCTATCGGCATCTATTTTTAAAATGCCAATCGGCAACTATATCTTGAATGCGTATCGGCACCTATATCTGAAATGCCTATCGGGACCTATTTTTGAAATGCCTATCGGAAACTACATCTGAAATGCCTATCAGCACCTTTATTTGAAGTGCATATGCGGCAACCATATCTGAAATGCCTATCGACACCTATATTTGAAATACCTATCGGCTTCTATATCTGAAATGCCTATCGGCACCTATTTTTAAAATGCCAATCGGCAACTATATCTAAAATGCCTATCGGCACCTATATCTGAAATGCCTATTGGCACCAATTTTTGAAATGCCTATCGGAAACTACATCTGAAATGCCTATCAGCACCTATATTTGAAATGCCTATCGGCAACCATATCTGGAATGCCTATCGGCACGTATATTTGAAATGCCTATTGGCTTCTATATCTGAAATGCCTATCGACACCTATTTTTAAAATGCCAATTGGCAACTATATCTGAAATGCCTATCGGCACCTGTTTTTAAAATGCCAATCGGCAACTATATCTAAAATGCCTATCGGCACCTATATCTGAAATGCCTATCGGCATCAATTTTTGAAATGCCTATCGGAAACTACATTTAAAATGCCTATCAGCACCTATAGTTGAAATGCCTATCGGCAACCATATCTGGAATGCCTATCGGCACCTATATTTGAAATGCCTATCGGCTCTTATATCTGAAATACCTATCGGCACCTATTTTTAAAATGCCAATTGGCATCTATATCTGGAATGCCTATCGGCACCTATATCTAAAATGCCTATCGGCACCTATTTTTGAAATGCCTATCGGAAACTACATCTGAAATGCCTATCAGCACCTATATTTGAAATGCCTATCGGCAACCATATCTGGAATGACTATCGGCACCTATATTTGAAATGCCTATCGGCTTCTATATCTGAAATGCCTATCGGCCCCTATTTTTAAAATGCCAATCGGCAACTATATCTGAAATGCTTATCGGCACCTATATCTGAATTGCCTATCGGCACCTATTTTTGAAATGCCTATCGGAAACTACATCACAAATGCCTATCAGCACCTATATTTGAAATGCCTATCGGCAACCACATCAGAAATGCCTATCGGCACCTATATCTGAAATGCCTTTCGGCATTTATATCTGAAATGCCTATCGACACCTATATTTGAAATGCCTATCGGCACCTATATTTGAAATGCCTAACGGCTTCTATATCTGAAATCCCTATCGGCACCTATTTTTAAAATGCCAATCGGCAAATATATCTGAAATGCCTATCGGCACCTATATCTGAAATGCCTATCGGCACCTATTTTTGAAATGCCTATCGGAAACTACATCTGAAATGCCTATCAGCACCAATATTTGAAATGCCTATCGGCAACCATATCTGAAATGCCTATCGACACCTATATTTGAAATACCTATCGGCTTCTATATCTGAAATGCCTATCGGCACCTATTTTTAAAATGCCTTTCGGAAACTACATCTGAAATGCCTATCTGCTCCTATATTTGAAATGCCTATCGACAACCATATCTGAAATGCCTATCGACACCTATATTTGAAATACTAATCGGCTTCTAAATCTGAAATGCCTATCGGCACCTGTTTTTAAAATGCCAATCGGCAACTATATCTGAAATGCCTATCGGCACCTATATCTGAAATGCCTATCGGCATCAATTTTTGAAATGCCTATCGGAAACTACATCTGAAACGCCTATCAGCACCTATATTTGAAATGCCTATCGGCAACCATATCTGGAATGCCTATCGGCACCTATATTTGAAATGCCTATTGGCTTCTATATCTGAAATGCCTATCGGCACCTATTTTTAAAATGCCAATCGGTAACTATATCTGAAATGCCTATCGGCACCTATATCTGAAATGCCTATCGGCACCTATTTTTGAAATGCCTATCGGAAACTACATCTGAAATGCCTATCAGCACCTATATTTGAAATGCCTATCGGCAACCACATCAGAAATGCCTATCGGCACCTATATCTGAAATGCCATTCGGCATTTATATCTGAAATGCCTATCGACACCTATATCTGAAATGCCTATCGACACCTATATCTGAAATGCCTATCGACACCTATATCTGAAATGCCTATCGACACCTATATCTGAAATGCCTATCGACACCTATATCTGAAATGCCTATCGACACCTATATCTGAAGTGCCTATCGACACCTATATCTGAAATGCCTATCGACACCTATTTTTGAAATGCCTATCGGAAACTACATCTGAAATGCCTATCAGCACCTATATTTGAAATGCCTATCGGCAACCACATCTGGAATGCCTATCGGCACCTATATTTGAAATGCCTATCGGCTTCTATATCTGAAATGCCTATCGGCACCTATTTTTAAAATGCCAATCGGCAACTATATCTGAAATGCCTATCGGCACCTATATCTAAAATGCCTATCGACACCTATATCTGAAATGCCTATCGACACCTATATCTGAAATGCCTATCGACACCTATATCTGAAATGCCTATCGACACCTATTTTTGAAATGCCTATCGGAAACTACATCTGAAATGCCTATCAGCACCTATATTTGAAATGCCTATCGGCAACCATATCTGGAATGCCTATCGGCACCTATATTTGAAATGCCTATCGGCTTCTATATCTGAAATGCCTATCGGCACCCATTTTTAAAATGCCAATCGGCAACTATATCTGAAATGCCTATCGACACCTATATCTGAAATGCCTATCGACACCTATATCTGAAATGCCTATCGACACCTATATCTGAAATGCCTATCGACACCTATATCTGAAATGCCTATCGACACCTATATCTGAAATGCCTATCGACACCTATTTTTGAAATGCCTATGGGAAACTACATCTGAAATGCCTATCAGCACCTATATTTGAAATGCCTATCGGCAACCATATCTGGAATGCCTATCGGCACCTATATTTGAAATGCCTATCGGCTTCTATATCTGAAATGCCTATCGGCACCTATTTTTAAAATGTCAATCGGCAACTATATCTGAAATGCCTATCGGCACCTATATCTGAAATGCCTATCGACACCTATATCTGAAATGCCTATCGACACCTATATCGGAAATGCCTATCGACACCTATATCTGAAATGCCTATCGACACCTATATCTGAAATGCCTATCGACACCTATATCTGAAATGCCTATCGACACCTATATCTGAAATGCCTATCGACACCTATATCTGAAATGCCTATCGACACCTATTTTTGAAATGCCTATCGGAAACTACATCTGAAATGCCTATCAGCACCTATATTTGAAATGCCTATCGGCAACCATATCTGGAATGCCTATCGGCACCTATATTTGAAATGCCTATCGGCTTCTATATCTGAAATGCCTATCGGCACCCATTTTTAAAATGCCAATCGGCAACTATATCTGAAATGCCTATCGGCACCTATATCTGAAATGCCTATCGACACCTATATCTGAAATGCCTATCGACACCTATATCTGAAATGCCTATCGACACCTATATCTTAAATGCCTATCGACACCTATATCTGAAATGCCTATCGACACCTATATCTGAAATGCCTATCGAAACCTATATCTGAAATGCCTATCGACACCTATATCTGAAATGCCTATCGACACCTATATCTGAAATGCCTATCGACACCTATTTTTGAAATGCCTATCGGAAACTACATCTGAAATGCCTATCAGCACATATATTTGAAATGCCTATCGGCAACCATGTCTGGAATGCCTATCGGCACCTATATTTGAAATGCCTATCGGCTTCTATATCTGAAATGCCTATCGGCACCTATTTTTAAAATGCCAATCGGCAACTATATCTGAAATGCCTATCGGCACCTATATCTGAAATGCCTATCGACACCTATATCTGAAATGCCTATCGACTCCTATATCTGAAATGCCTATCGACACCTATATCTGAAATGCCTATCGACACCTATATCTGAAATGCCTATCGACACCTATATCTTAAATGCCTATCGACACCTATATCTGAAATGCCTATCGACACCTATATCTGAAATGCCTATCGACACCTATTTTTGAAATGCCTATCGGAAACTACATCTGAAATGCCTATCAGCACCTATATTTGAAATGCCTATCGGCAACCATATCTGGAATGCCTATCGGCACCTATATTTGAAATGCCTATCGGCTTCTATATCTGAAATGCCTATCGGCACCTATTTTTAAAATGCCAATCGGCAACTATATCTGAAATGCCTAACGGCACCTATATCTGAAATGCCTATCGACACCTATATCTGAAATGCCTATCGACACCTATATCTGAAATGCCTATCGACACCTATATCTGAAATGCCTATCGACACCTATATCTGAAATGCCTATCGACACCTATATCTGAAATGCCTATCGACACCTATATCTGAAATGCCTATCGACACCTATATCTGAAATGCCTATCGACACCTATATCTGAAATGCCTATCGACACCTATATCTGAAATGCCTATCGACACCTATATCTGAAATGCCTATCGACACCTATTTTTGAAATGCCTATCGGAAACAACAACTTAAATGCCTATCAGCACCTATATTTGAAATGCCTATCGGCAACCATATCTATAATGCCTATCGGCACCTATATTTGAAATGCCTATCGGCTTCTATATCTGAAATGCCTATCCGGCACCTATTTTTAAAATGCCAATCCGCAACTATATCTGAAATGCCTATCGGCACCTATATCTGAAATGCCTATCGACACCTATATCTGAAATGCCTATCGACACCTATATCTGAAATGCCTATCGACACCTATATCTGAAATGCCTATCGACACCTATATCTGAAATGCCTATCGACACCTATATCTGAAATGCCTATCGACACCTATATCATAAATGCCTATCGACACCTATATCTGAAATGCCTATCGACACCTATATCTGAAATGCCTATCGACACCTATATCTGAAATGCCTATCGACACCTATATCTGAAATGCCTATCGACACCTATATCTGAAATGCCTATCGACACCTATATCTGAAATGCCTATCGACACCTATATCTGAAATGCCTATCGACACCTATTTTTGAAATGCCTATCGGAAACAACAACTGAAATGCCTATCAGCACCTATATTTGAAATGCCTATCGGCAACCATCTCTATAATGCCTATCGGCACCTATTTTTAAAATGCCAATCGGCAACTATATCTAAAATGCCTATCGGCACCTATATCAGAAATGCCTATCGACACCTATATCTGAAATGCCTATGGACACCTATATCTGAAATGCCTATCGACACCTATTTTTGAAATGCCTATCGGAAACTACATCTGAAATGCCTATCAGCACCTATATTTGAAATGCCTATCGGCAACCATATCTGGAATGCCTATCGGCACCTATATTTGAAATGCCTATCGGCTTCTATATCTGAAATGCCTATCGGCACCTATTTTTAAAATGCCAATCGGCAACTATATCTGAAATGCCTATCGGCACCTATATCTGAAATGCCTATCGACACCTATATCTGAAATGCCTATCGACACCTATATCTGAAATGCCTATCGACACCTATATCTGAAATGCCTATCGACACCTATATCTGAAATGCCTATCGACACCTATATCTGAAATGCCTGTCGACACCTATATCTGAAATGCCTATCGTCACCTATATCTGAAATGCCTATCGACACCTATTTTTGAAATGCCTATCGGAAACTACATCTGAAATGCCTATCAGCACCTATATTTAAAATGCCTATCGGCAACCATATCTGGAATGCCTATCGGCACCTATATTTGAAATGCCTATTGGCTTCTATATCTGAAATGCCTATCGGCACCTATTTTTAAAATGCCAATCGGCAACTATATCTGAAATGCCTATCGGCACCTATATCTGAAATGCCTATCGACACCTATATCTGAAATGCCTATCGTCACCTATATCTGAAATGCCTATCGACACCTATATCTGAAATGCCTATCGACACCTATATCTGAAATGCCTATCGACACCTATATCTGAAATGCCTATCGACACCTATATCTGAAATGCCTATCGACACCTATATCTGAAATGCCTATCGACACCTATTTTTGAAATGCCTATCGGAAACTACATCTGAAATGCCTATCAGCACCTTTATTTGAAATGCCTATCGGCAACCATATCTGGAATGCCTATCGGCACCTATATTTGAAATGCCTATCGGCTTCTATATCTGAAGTGCCTATCGGCACCTATTTTTAAAATGCCAATCGGCAACTATATCTGAAATGCCTATCGGCACCAATATCTGAAATGCTCATCGACACCTATATCTGAAATGCCTATCGACACCTATATCTGAAATGCCTATCGACACCTATATCTGAAATTCCTATCGACACCTATATCTGTAATGCCTATCGACACCTATATCTGAAATGCCTATCGACACCTATATCTGAAATGCCTATCGACACCTATATCTGAAATGCCTATCGACAGCTATATCTGAAATGCCTATCGACACCTATTTTTGAAATGCCTATCGGAAACTACATCTGAAATGCCTATCAGCACCTATTTTTGAAATGCTTATCGGCAACCATATCTGGAATGCCTATCGGCACCTATATTTGAAATGCCTATCGGCTTCTATATCTGAAATGCCTATCGGCACCTATTTTTAAAATGCCAATCGGCAACTATATCTGAAATGCCTATCGGCACCTATATCTGAAATGCCTATCGACACCTATATCTGAAATGCCTATCGACTCCTATATCTGAAATGCCTATCGACACCTATATCTGAAATGCCTATCGACACCTATATCTGAAATGCCTATCGACACCTATATCTGAAATGCCTATCGACACCTATATCTAAAATGCCTATCGACACCTATATCTGAAATGCCTATCGAAACCTATTTTTGAAATGCCTATCGGAAACTACATCTGAAATGCCTATCAGCACCTATATTTGAAATGCCTATCGGCAACCATATCTGGAATGCCTATCGGCACCTATATTTGAAATGCCTATCGGCTTCTATATCTGAAATGCCTATCGGCACCTATTTTTAAAATGCCAATCGGCAACTATATCTGAAATGCCTATCGGCACCTATATCTGAAATGCCTATCGACACCTATATCTGAAATGCCTATCGACACCTATATCTGAAATGCCTATCGACACCTATATCTGAAATGCCTATCGACACCTATATCTGAAATGCCTATCGACACCTATATCTGAAATGCCTATCGACACCTATATCTGAAATGCCTATCGACACCTATTTTTGAAATGCCTATCGGAAACTACATCTGAAATGCCTATCAGCACCTATATTTGAAATGCCTATCGGCAACCATATCTGGAATGCCTATCGGCACCTATATTTGAAATGCCTATCGGCTTCTATATCTGAAATGCCTATCGGCACCTATTTTTAAAATGCCAATCGGCAACTATATCTGAAATGCCTATCGGCACCTATATCTGAAATGCCTATCGACACCTATATCTGAAATGCCTATCGACACCTATATCTGAAATGCCTATCGACACCTATATCTGAAATGCCTATCGACACCTATATCTGTAATGCCTATCGACACCTATATCTGAAATGCCTATCGACACCTATATCTGAAATGCCTATCGACACCTATATCTGAAATGCCTATCGACACCTATATCTGAAATGCCTATCGACACCTATATCTGAAATGCCTATCGACACCTATATCTGAAATGCCTATCGACACCTATTTTTTAAATGCCTATCGGAAACTACATCTGAAATGCCTATCAGCACCTATATTTGAAATGCCTATCGGCAACCATATCTGGAATGCCTATCGGCACCTATATTTGAAATGCCTATCGGCTTCTATATCTGAAATGCCTATCGGCACCTATTTTTAAAATGCCAATCGGCAACTATATCTGAAATGCCTATCGGCACCTATATCTGAAATGCCTATCGACACCTATATCTGAAATGCCTATCGACACCTATATCTGAAATGCCTATCGACACCTATATCTGAAATGCCTATCGACACCTATATCTGAAATGCCTATCGACACCTATATCTGAAATGCCTATCGACACCTATATCTGAAATGCCTATCGACACCTATATCTGAAATGCCTATCGACAACTATTTTTGAAATGCCTATCGGAAACTACATCTGAAATGCCTATCAGCACCTATATTTGAAATGCCTATCGGCAACCATATCTGGAATGCCTATCGGCACCTATATTTGAAATGCCTATCGGCTTCTATATCTGAAATGCCTATCGGCACCTATTTTTAAAATGCCAATCGGCAACTATATCTGAAATGCCTATCGGCACCTATATCTGAAATGCCTATCAACACCTATATCTGAAATGCCTATCGACACCTATATCTGAAATGCCTATCGACACCTATATCTGAAATGCCTATCGACACCTATATCTGAAATGCCTATCGACACCTATATCTGAAATGCCTATCGACACCTATATCTGAAATGCCTATCGACACCTATATCTGAAATGCCTATCGACACCTATTTTTGAAATGCCTATCGGAAACTACATCTGAAATGCCTATCAGCACCTATATTTGAAATGCCTATCGGCAACCATATCTGGAATGCCTATCGGCACCTATATTTGAAATGCCTATCGGCTTCTATATCTGAAATGCCTATCGGCACCTATTTTTAAAATGCCAATCGGCAACTATATCTGAAATGTCTATCGGCACCTATATCTGAAATGCCTATCGACACCTATATCTGAAATGCCTTTCGACACCTATATCTGAAATGCCTATCGACACCTATATCTGAAATGCCTATCGACACCTATATCTGAAATGCCTATCGACACCTATATCTGAAATGCCTATCGACACCTATATCTGAAATGCCTATCGACACCTATATCTGAAATGCCTATCGACACCTATATCTGAAATGCCTATCGACACCTATTTTTGAAATGCCTATCGGAAACTACATCTGAAATGCCTATCAGCACCTATATTTGAAATGCCTATCGGCAACCATATCTGGAATGCCTACCGGCACCTATATTTGAAATGCCTATCGGCTTTTATATCTGAAATGCCTATCGGCACCTATTTTTAAAATGCCAATCGGCAACTATATCTGAAATGCCTATCGACACCTATATCTGAAATGTCTATCGACACCTATATCTGAAATGCCTATCGACACCTATATCTGAAATGCCTATCGACACCTGTATCTGAAATGCCTATCGACACCTATATCTGAAATGCCTATCGACACCTATATCTGGAATGCCTATCGACACCTATATCTGAAATGCCTATCGACACCTATTTTTGAAATGCCTATCGGAAACTACATCTGAAATGCCTATCAGCACCTATATTTGAAATGCCTATCGGCAACCATATCTGGAATGCCTATCGGCACCTATATTTGAAATGCCTATCGGCTTCTATATCTGAAATGCCTATCGGCACCTATTTTTAAAATGCCAATCGGCAACTATATCTGAAATGTCTATCGGCACCTATATCTGAAATGCCTATCGACACCTATATCTGAAATGCCTTTCGACACCTATATCTGAAATGCCTATCGACACCTATATCTGAAATGCCTATCGACACCTATATCTGAAATGCCTATCGACACCTATATCTGAAATGCCTATCGACACCTATATCTGAAATGTCTATCGACACCTATATCTGAAATGCCTATCGACACCTATATCTGAAATGCCTATCGACAACTATTTTTGAAATGCCTATCGGAAACTACATCTGAAATGCCTATCAGCACCTATATTTGAAATGCCTATCGGCAACCATATCTGGAATGCCTATCGGCACCTATATTTGAAATGCCTATCGGCTTCTATATCTGAAATGCCTATCGGCACCTATTTTTAAAATGCCAATCGGCAACTATATCTGAAATGCCTATCGGCACCTATATCTGAAATGCCTATTGACACCTATATCTGAAATGCCTATCGACACCTATATCTGAAATGCCTATCGACACCTATATCTGAAATGCCTATCGACACCTATATCTGAAATGCCTATCGACACCTATATCTGAAATGCCTATCGACACCTATATCTGAAATGCCTATCGACACCTATTTTTGAAATGCCTATCGGAAACTACATCTGAAATGCCTATCAGCACCTATATTTGAAATGCCTATCGGCAACCATATCTGGAATGCCTATCGGCACCTATATTTGAAATGCCTATCGGCTTCTATATCTGAAATGCCTATCGGCACCTATTTTTAAAATGCCAATCGGCAACTAAATCTGAAATGCCTATCGGCACCTATATCTGAAATGCCTATCGACCCCTATATCTGAAATGCCTATCGACACCTATATCTGAAATGCCTATCGACACCTATATCTGAAATGCCTATCGACACTTATATCTGAAATGCCTATCGACACCTATATCTGAAATGCCTATCGACACCTATTTTTGAAATGCCTATCGGAAACTACATCTGAAATGCCTATCAGCACCTATATTTGAAATGCCTATCGGCAACCATATCTGGAATGCCTATCGGCACCTATATTTGAAATGCCTATCGGCTTCTATATCTGAAATGCCTATCGGCACCTATTTTTAAAATGCCTACCGGCACCTATATCTGAAATGCCTATCGACACCTATATCTGAAATGCCTATCGACACCTATATCTGAAATGCCTATCGACACCTATATCTGAAATGCCTATCGACACCTATATCTGAAATGCCTATCGACACCTATATCTGAAATGCCTATCGACACTTATATCTGAAATGCCTATCGACACCTATATCTGAAATGCCTATCTTCACCTATATCTGAAATGCCTATCGACACCTATATCTGAAATGCCTATCGACACCTATTTTTGAAATGCCTATCGGAAACTACATCTGAAATGCCTATCAGCACCTATATTTGAAATGCCTATCGGCAACCATATCTGGAATGCCTATCGGCACCTATATTTGAAATGCCTATCGGCTTCTCTATCTGAAATGCCTATCGGCACCTATTTTTAAAATGCCAATCGGCAACTATATCTGAAATGCCTATCGGCACCTATATCTGAAATGCCTATCGACACCTATTTCTGAAATGCCTATCGACACCTATATCTGAAATGCCTATCGACACCTATATCTGAAATGCCTATCGACACCTATATTCGAAATGCCTATCGACACCTATATCTGAAATGCCTATCGACACCTATATCTGAAATGCCTATCGACACCTATATCTGAAATGCCTATCGACACCAATTTTTGAAATGATTATCGGAAACTACATCTGAAATGCCTATCAGCACCTATATTTGAAATGCCTATCGGCAACCATATCTGGAATGCCTATCGGCACCTTTATTTGAAATGCCTATCGGCTTCTATATCTAAAATGCCTATCGGCACCTATTTTTAAAATGCCAATCGGCAACTATATCTGAAATGCCTATCGGCACTTATATCTGAAATGCCTATCGACACCTTTATCTGAAATGCCTATCGACACCTATATCTGAAATGCCTATCAACACCTATATCTGAAATGCCTATCGACACCTATATCTGAAATACCTATCGACACCAATATCTGAAATGCCTTTCGACACCTATATCTGAAATGCCTATCGACACCTATATCTGAAATGCCTATCGAAACCTATATCTGAAATGCCTATCGATACCTATTTTTGAAATGCCTATCGGAAACTACATCTGAAATGCCTATCAGCACCTATATTTGAAATGCCTATCCGCATCCATATCTGGAATGCCTATCGGCACCTATATTTGAAATGCCTATCGGCTTCTATATCTGAAATGCCTATCGGCACCTATTTTTAAAATGCCAATCGGCAATTATATCTGAAATGCCTATCGGCACCTATATCTGAAATGCCTATCGACACCTATATCTGAAATGCCTATCGACACCTATATCTGAAATGCCTATCGACACCTATATCTGAAATGCCTATCGACACCTATATCTGAAATGCCTATCGACACCTATATCTGAAATGCCTATCGACACCTATATCTGAAATGCCTATCGACACCTATATCTGAAATGCCTATCGACACCTATTTTTGAAATGCCTATCGGAAACTACATCTGAAATGCCTATCAGCACCTATATTTGAAATGCCTATCGGCAACCATATCTGGAATGCCTATCGGCACCTATATTTGAAATGCCTATCGGCTTCTATATCTGAAATGCCTATCGGCACCTATTTTTAAAATGCCAATCGGCAACTATATCTGAAATGCCTATCGGCACCTACATCTGAAATGCCTATCGACACCTATATCTAAAATGCCTATCGACACCTATATCTGAAATGCCTATCGACACCTATATCTGAAATGCCTATCGACACCTATATCTGAAATGCCTATCGACACCTATATCTGAAATGCCTATCGACACCTATATCTGAAATGCCTATCGACACCTATTTTTGAAATGCCTATCAGCACCTATATTTGAAATGCCTATCGGCAACCATATCTGGAATGACTATCGGCACCTATATTTGAAATGCCTATCGGCTTCTATATCTGAAATGCCTATCGGCACCTATTTTTAAAATGCCAATCGGCAACTATATCTGAAATGCCTATCGGCACCTATATCTGAAATGCCTATCGACACCTATATCTGAAATGCCTATCGACACCTATATCTGAAATGCCTATCGACACCTATATCTGAAATGCCTATCGACACCTATATCTGAAATGCCTATCGACACCTATATCTGAAATGCCTATCGACAGCTATATCTGAAATGCCTATCGACACCTATATCTGAAATGCCTATCGACACCTATATCTGAAACGCCTATCGACACCTATTTTTGAAATGCCTATCGGAAACTACATCTGAAATGCCTATCAGCACCTATATTTGAAATGCCTATCGGCAACCATATCTGGAATGCCTATCGGCACCTATATTTGAAATGCCTATCGACACCTATATCTGAAATGCCTATCGACACCTATATCTGAAATGCCTATCGACACCTATATCTGAAATGCCTATCGACACTTATATCTGAAATGCCTATCGACACCTATATCTGAAATGCCTATCGACACCTATATCTGAAATGCCTATCGACACCTATATCTGAAATGCCTATCGACACTTATATCTGAAATGCCTATCGACACCTATATCTGAAATGCCTATCGACACCTATATCTGAAATGCCTATCGACACCTATATCTGAAATGCCTATCGACACTTATATCTGAAATGCCTATCGACACCTATATCTGAAATGCCTATCGACACCTATATCTGAAATGCCTATCGACACCTATATCTGAAATGCCTATCGACACCTATATCTGAAATGCCTATCGACACCTATATCTAAAATGCCTATCGAAACCTATTTTTGAAATGCCTATCGGAAACTACATCTGAAATGCTTATCAGCACCTATATTTGAAATGCCTATCGGCAACCATATCTGGAATGCCTATCGGCACCTATATTTGAAATGCCTATCGGCTTCTATATCTGAAATGCCTATCGGCACCTATTTTTAAAATGCCAATCGGCAACTATATCTGAAATGCCTATCGGCACCTACATCTGAAATGCCTATCGACACCTATATCTAAAATGCCTATCGACACCTATATCTGAAATGCCTATCGACACCTATATCTGAAATGCCTATCGACACCTATATCTGAAATGCCTATCGACACCTATATCTGAAATGCCTATCGACACCTATATCTGAAATGCCTATCGACACCTATTTTTGAAATGCCTATCAGCACCTATATTTGAAATGCCTATCGGCAACCATATCTGGAATGACTATCGGCACCTATATTTGAAATGCCTATCGGCTTCTATATCTGAAATGCCTATCGGCACCTATTTTTAAAATGCCAATCGGCAACTATATCTGAAATGCCTATCGGCACCTATATCTGAAATGCCTATCGACACCTATATCTGAAATGCCTATCGACACCTATATCTGAAATGCCTATCGACACCTATATCTGAAATGCCTATCGACACCTATATCTGAAATGCCTATCGACACCTATATCTGAAATGCCTATCGACAGCTATATCTGAAATGCCTATCGACACCTATATCTGAAATGCCTATCGACACCTATATCTGAAACGCCTATCGACACCTATTTTTGAAATGCCTATCGGAAACTACATCTGAAATGCCTATCAGCACCTATATTTGAAATGCCTATCGGCAACCATATCTGGAATGCCTATCGGCACCTATATTTGAAATGCCTATCGACACCTATATCTGAAATGCCTATCGACACCTATATCTGAAATGCCTATCGACACCTATATCTGAAATGCCTATCGACACTTATATCTGAAATGCCTATCGACACCTATATCTGAAATGCCTATCGACACCTATATCTGAAATGCCTATCGACACCTATATCTGAAATGCCTATCGACACTTATATCTGAAATGCCTATCGACACCTATATCTGAAATGCCTATCGACACCTATATCTGAAATGCCTATCGACACCTATATCTGAAATGCCTATCGACACTTATATCTGAAATGCCTATCGACACCTATATCTGAAATGCCTATCGACACCTATATCTGAAATGCCTATCGACACCTATATCTGAAATGCCTATCGACACCTATATCTGAAATGCCTATCGACACCTATATCTAAAATGCCTATCGAAACCTATTTTTGAAATGCCTATCGGAAACTACATCTGAAATGCTTATCAGCACCTATATTTGAAATGCCTATCGGCAACCATATCTGGAATGCCTATCGGCACCTATATTTGAAATGCCTATCGGCTTCTATATCTGAAATGCCTATCGGCACCTATTTTTAAAATGCCAATCGGCAACTATATCTGAAATGCCTATCGGCACCTATATCTGAAATGCCTATCGACACCTATATCTGAAATGCCTATCGACACCTATATCTGAAATGCCTATCGACACCTATATCTGAAATGCCTATCGACACCTATATCTGAAATGCCTATCGACACCTATATCTGAAATGCCTATCGACACCTATATCTGAAATGCCTATCGACACCTATATCTGAAATGCCTATCGACACCTATATCTGAAATGCCTATCGACACCTATATCTGAAATGCCTATCGACACCTATATCTGAAATGCCTATCGACACCTATTTTTGAAATGCCTATCGGAAACTACATCTGAAATGCCTATCAGCACCTATATTTGAAATGCCTATCGGCAACCATATCTGGAATGCCTATCGGCACCTATATTTGAAATGCCTATCGGCTTCTATATCTGAAATGCCTATCGGCACCTATTTTTAAAATGCCAATCGGCAACTATATCTGAAATGCCTATCGGCACCTATATCTGAAATGCCTATCGACACCTATATCTGAAATGCCTATCGACACCTATATCTGAAATGCCTATCGACACCTATATCTGAAATGCCTATCGACACCTATATCTGAAATGCCTATCGACACCTATATCTGAAATGCCTATCGACACCTATATCTGAAATGCCTATCGACACCTATATCTGAAATGCCTATCGACACCTATATCTGAAATGCCTATCGACACCTATATCTGAAATGCCTATCGACACCTATATCTGAAATGCATATCGACACCTATTTTTTAAATGCCTATCGGAAACTACATCTGAAATGCCTATCAGCACCTATATTTGAAATGCCTATCGGCAACCATATCTGGAATGCCTATCGGCACCTATATTTGAAATGCCTATCGGCTTCTATATCTGAAATGCCTATCGGCACCTATTTTTTAAATGCCAATCGGCAACTATATCTGAAATGCCTATCGGCACCTATATCTGAAATGCCTATCGACACCTATATCTGAAATGCCTATCGACACCTATATCTGAAATGCCTATCGACACCTATATCTGAAATGCCTATCGACACCTATATCTGAAATGCCTATCGACACCTATATCTGAAATGCCTATCGACACCTATATCTGAAATGCCTATCGACACCTATATCTGAAATGCCTATCGACAACTATTTTTGAAATGCCTATCGGAAACTACATCTGAAATGCCTATCAGCACCTATATTTGAAATGCCTATCGGCAACCATATCTGGAATGCCTATCGGCACCTATATTTGAAATGCCTATCGGCTTCTATATCTGAAATGCCTATCGGCACCTATTTTTAAAATGCCAATCGGCAACTATATCTGAAATGCCTATCGGCACCTATATCTGAAATGCCTATCAACACCTATATCTGAAATGCCTATCGACACCTATATCTGAAATGCCTATCGACACCTATATCTGAAATGCCTATCGACACCTATATCTGAAATGCCTATCGACACCTATATCTGAAATGCCTATCGACACCTATATCTGAAATGCCTATCGACACCTATATCTGAAATGCCTATCGACACCTATTTTTGAAATGCCTATCGGAAACTACATCTGAAATGCCTATCAGCACCTATATTTGAAATGCCTATCGGCAACCATATCTGGAATGCCTATCGGCACCTATATTTGAAATGCCTATCGGCTTCTATATCTGAAATGCCTATCGGCACCTATTTTTAAAATGCCAATCGGCAACTATATCTGAAATGTCTATCGGCACCTATATCTGAAATGCCTATCGACACCTATATCTGAAATGCCTTTCGACACCTATATCTGAAATGCCTATCGACACCTATATCTGAAATGCCTATCGACACCTATATCTGAAATGCCTATCGACACCTATATCTGAAATGCCTATCGACACCTATATCTGAAATGCCTATCGACACCTATATCTGAAATGCCTATCGACACCTATATCTGAAATGCCTATCGACACCTATTTTTGAAATGCCTATCGGAAACTACATCTGAAATGCCTATCAGCACCTATATTTGAAATGCCTATCGGCAACCATATCTGGAATGCCTATCGGCACCTATATTTGAAATGCCTATCGGCTTTTATATCTATAATGCCTATCGGCACCTATTTTTAAAATGCCAATCGGCAACTATATCTGAAATGCCTATCGACACCTATATCTGAAATGTCTATCGACACCTATATCTGAAATGCCTATCGACACCTATATCTGAAATGCCTATCGACACCTGTATCTGAAATGCCTATCGACACCTATATCTGAAATGCCTATCGACACCTATATCTGGAATGCCTATCGACACCTATATCTGAAATGCCTATCGACACCTATTTTTGAAATGCCTATCGGAAACTACATCTGAAATGCCTATCAGCACCTATATTTGAAATGCCTATCGGCAACCATATCTGGAATGCCTATCGGCACCTATATTTGAAATGCCTATCGGCTTCTATATCTGAAATGCCTATCGGCACCTATTTTTAAAATGCCAATCGGCAACTATATCTGAAATGTCTATCGGCACCTATATCTGAAATGCCTATCGACACCTATATCTGAAATGCCTTTCGACACCTATATCTGAAATGCCTATCGACACCTATATCTGAAATGCCTATCGACACCTATATCTGAAATGCCTATCGACACCTATATCTGAAATGCCTATCGACACCTATATCTGAAATGTCTATCGACACCTATATCTGAAATGCCTATCGACACCTATATCTGAAATGCCTATCGACACCTATTTTTGAAATGCCTATCGGAAACTACATCTGAAATGCCTATCAGCACCTATATTTGAAATGCCTATCGGCAACCATATCTGGAATGCCTATCGGCACCTATATTTGAAATGCCTATCGGCTTCTATATCTGAAATGCCTATCGGCACCTATTTTTAAAATGCCAATCGGCAACTATATCTGAAATGCCTATCGGCACCTATATCTGAAATGCCTATTGACACCTATATCTGAAATGCCTATCGACACCTATATCTGAAATGCCTATCGACACCTATATCTGAAATGCCTATCGACACCTATATCTGAAATGCCTATCGACACCTATATCTGAAATGCCTATCGACACCTATATCTGAAATGCCTATCGACACCTATTTTTGAAATGCCTATCGGAAACTACATCTGAAATGCCTATCAGCACCTATATTTGAAATGCCTATCGGCAACCATATCTGGAATGCCTATCGGCACCTATATTTGAAATGCCTATCGGCTTCTATATCTGAAATGCCTATCGGCACCTATTTTTAAAATGCCAATCGGCAACTAAATCTGAAATGCCTATCGGCACCTATATCTGAAATGCCTATCGACCCCTATATCTGAAATGCCTATCGACACCTATATCTGAAATGCCAATCGACACCTATATCTGAAATGCCTATCGACACCTATATCTGAAATGCCTATCGACACCTATATCTGAAATGCCTATCGACACCTATTTTTGAAATGCCTATCGGAAACTACCTCTGAAATGCCTATCAGCACCTATATTTGAAATGTCTATCGGCAACCATATCTGGAATGCCTATCGGCACCTATATTTGAAATGCCTATCGGCTTCTATATCTGAAATGCCTATCGGCACCTATTTTTAAAATGCCTACCGGCACCTATATCTGAAATGCCTATCGACACCTATATCTGAAATGCCTATCGACACCTATATCTGAAATGCCTATCGACACCTATATCTGAAATGCCTATCGACACCTATATCTGAAATGCCTATCGACACCTATATCTGAAATGCCTATCGACACTTATATCTGAAATGCCTATCGACACCTATATCTGAAATGCCTATCTTCACCTATATCTGAAATGCCTATCGACACCTATATCTGAAATGCCTATCGACACCTATTTTTGAAATGCCTATCGGAAACTACATCTGAAATGCCTATCAGCACCTATATTTGAAATGCCTATCGGCAACCATATCTGGAATGCCTATCGGCACCTATATTTGAAATGCCTATCGGCTTCTCTATCTGAAATGCCTATCGGCACCTATTTTTAAAATGCCAATCGGCAACTATATCTGAAATGCCTATCGGCACCTATATCTGAAATGCCTATCGACACCTATTTCTGAAATGCCTATCGACACCTATATCTGAAATGCCTATCGACACCTATATCTGAAATGCCTATCGACACCTATATCCGAAATGCCTATCGACACCTATATCTGAAATGCCTATCGACACCTATATCTGAAATGCCTATCGACACCTATATCTGAAATGCCTATCGACACCAATTTTTGAAATGCCTATCGGAAACTACATCTGAAATGCCTATCAGCACCTATATTTGAAATGCCTATCGGCAACCATATCTGGAATGCCTATCGGCACCTTTATTTGAAATGCCTATCGGCTTCTATATCTAAAATGCCTATCGGCACCTATTTTTAAAATGCCAATCGGCAACTATATCTGAAATGCCTATCGGCACTTATATCTGAAATGCCTATCGACACCTTTATCTGAAATGCCTATCGACACCTATATCTGAAATGCCTATCAACACCTATATCTGAAATGCCTATCGACACCTATATCTGAAATACCTATCGACACCAATATCTGAAATGCCTTTCGACACCTATATCTGAAATGCCTATCGACACCTATATCTGAAATGCCTATCGACACCTATATCTGAAATGCCTATCGATACCTATTTTTGAAATGCCTATCGGAAACTACATCTGAAATGCCTATCAGCACCTATATTTGAAATGCCTATCCGCAACCATATCTGGAATGCCTATCGGCACCTATATTTGAAATGCCTATCGGCTTCTATATCTGAAATGCCTATCGGCACCTAT
>JAVRKA010000192.1:0-97500 GCA_034508555.1 Venustoraphidia nigricollis | reverse complement strand
ACCGTCTAATTATCTATTGATAACTGTTTAAAGTTCAACAATTTATAGAAAAGTATACACGCATAATATGAATTCTGTATGGGTTACGTTTCCACGGGTACAGTCTTGCGTGCAAATGGATTAGTTACAAGCTAGTATACTTTTGTGGCGCGTATAATCTATAACTTTTTGACAATATTGTAGCACGACAACTACCTTAATTCTTTAGTATAGCATAATATATTACAATTTGCTTGTTACGTGAATAAATAAAAGTCAAATGAAAAATGAAAGTTGTCTGAATATAAACGCGTAATAAGCGACCATGTACCCGAATATTTTTAGCAAAACAAAATTCACTTGTTAAGTAAACAATTAAAATGTATGTCAATGAAAAATAAGTTCAAATATAAACGCATAGTGAGAAGTTCTAAAGATTCATTGTATTACAAATTTTTCGGGTGTTACGATGTATATAGAAAATAATTAAGTTTAACAGGATTGTTATTTCAGTAATAGGTAAAAAAAGTTTTTTTAATTACAATACATTAACGCGTTTTGTGTATTTTAATAGCGACAGTGTTATTTCTATAATAGGTAAAAAAAGTTTTTTTAATTACAATACATTAACGCGTTTTGTGTATTTTAATAGCGACAGTTTTTTCTTTCTTTGGTTAGCGTGTATTCGTGAAAATTAATAATAATGTTTACTCATCAAATTCACAAAAAAAAAGCTTAGTAATGAGCTACTATAGACGGAGGTAATGATCAGGTTATCTTGTCTGCTACATTTCCAAGGATTATTGATTGTTTTGCAAATATAACTTGTCCTTAAAAATGGCCTTTAAAGGAAATTATACTAATTTTTTCCGTTCACTTTTTGATGATAATTGTAAAAATCCTATGTTAAGTGTTAAGTGTTAAGGGATTGAAAAAAAATTTTTTATGTTTAATTGGAAAATATTAGGTGAAATATATGAACAGTAAAAAAATGTGTCAAACAAAAAATGTTTGCTATGAGAGGACATATCACATAGAACAAAGAAATTTACACACATTAATTTTTGTATATCCGTAAAACGCCTCGTTTACAGGGTAAACTACCCCTAATAAATAAAGTTCACACATACGTAGGGTGTACTGAGAGACGCCCTCTCTGAATCCCTTAAAATTTTTTCTAAATTACCAAATAAGTTGTAGGTTTTTTTTAAAAATATGATAGTCAACTAAAATAATATAATTCCCATCCTTAAACTTCAAGGTGTGTAGAATTCGTGGTCATGTCTTTAATACTGTAGTATTATTAAATGTCTAGGTCATATATTCTGTAGGTCAATGTTTTTATATAATATATTTGTGTATATAAACGTTGTTAAATAAAAAGTGACTTAAAATTGTTGTTTTTCATTAAATATCATTTAAAATTAGATAATGAGATGTTGTAATAATTAGTTATTATAGACGCTCAACAGTTTAAAAACTGGTGTATGTTTTAAAAAATGTACGCAAATGCTGTGTTATTTTTGTCTAAGGTAAGATTTTTTTTTAAATCATAATAACGCTCTATTAGATATTATTGTTTTTGTGATAGACTGTATTTATTTTTTAATTAATAGATATAATTGATTAATTAAGTAATATTTATGTCTTATTGAGTGATTTCATGATATATAAAATTGTAACCGCACATCTTTCTGCGCGAGAACTAAATTTTCGTTTTTCACCAATTCTTCAAGAGACCATATGTGTTTAATATTTGACGGTGAAGAATAGTGCCCGGAAAATTTTTGAAAATTTGGAAAAATAATTTTGGGAAAAATTTTTTTTAACGAATATTTACTTTTTAAGGACACTTTAGAAAAGGATGTTTTCAAGGATGTGGTGGGAGTAACGGGTCGATATGGTGGTGGGACGGGTCTTTTTACACAAATGCCTATAACTTTTTTATTTTTCAAAATTTGAGATTTTTGTAAGAAATCTTTTTTGTTTACGATGAGACGTCTGTCGCTTCTAGCTGTTTAAATTTATAAATTAAAAAATTAAAAAAAAAAAAACGACTTTAAACCGATTCCACCATTGCTACTATTTTTTTCTTTTATAGTAAAAAACTATTATTATCATAATATAAGTGGGTAGATGTGTGTGTGTGTGTCCTTTAGATGATTTTTATCGTGACAATAATGTCACTGCATATGATGATTTACACAGAAAACGCATTCTATCTATAGTCTATCAATAGTGTGTGTGTGTGTGTGAGTCTAGTCATCATCGTCAGAATTGAAAATTATAGAGTTTTTTTCCTTTTTACTTGTATGTTTCAAGTTGCATGAGCTTATAAAGTAGTGTTTTAATTTCTTCAATAACCCCACAATTGACTCCAAACACCGATAAATTAAACTTGTTTGCTTTAACTAGTGTGTTGGAGAACTCGTTAAATTCAACATAATAATTTTTATAGAAAAAATATAGCAGCCCGTTTGTGTATCTAAATGCCTTATTTACATCGGTAGGTAAGTTGGTAAATCGCTCTGAAATCTGTCCATGTTTTTTCACCGACAATGAACACACGTCTAGCTCAACGTATAACTCATTATCGTAAAATATAAACGTCTGTCCGGAGTAAGTAGTGAAAATAGAATTAATTTTCTTACTTTTCCCCACGCCTAAATATTCAAGGGAGACACCGTTATAAACAGCATTCACCTTAAAGTCCGGAACGGTCATTACATAAAGCAAATCGTAGACCACGATAATTACTTCGCCATTGGATCTTTGAGAAATGTGTGATATTTCTTCAAAATCTTGCGGTAAAAATTTTAAATAGTCAGTTATCAGTTTAGATTCTCGTTTGAGGAGTCCACTTTTCAAATCAATATACCAAACATTTCTTTTATGAAATATATACAAGCGACTGTTAACAATCAGAAACGTATTGATCGCATCGCGTACATTACACAAATCGGAATTTAATGATGGATTTGCGGGCGGTAAAGGCGGTTTCACCGATGGTGAGTGTTCTGATTTAGTTGTTGTCGACTGTGTAGGTGGAGGTGGACTGCTTGCAATAGGTGGATAAATAGGAGTTGTAGGTTTTTTTGTTTTATGTCCATACAGTCTCTGAACACCGAAACTATCATCGTCAGCTAAAACAATTGTATTTTGATAAACAGCGTACATTATTGATTCGTTATGTCTAGAATGCTCCAAGCCTAAAGTGTGACCGATTTCGTGTAATAAAACAGAGTACAAACTTGTCTGATTGCCTGGTGCCTTATCGAGTCCATAATACCAATTCTCATATGTGTCTAAATGCACTTCCCTACATTTGTTGTCGTATGTAGGTAAGAAAGCGTGCGCTAATGAGCCCCCTCGACCATCAAAATAAGATGTACATTCACCGCACATACAACTTGCATCATTACTGTGTTTTAGAGGTCTGTCTGCAAATGAAATTACAATATTTGCATTGTTAAATGCATATGTAAATTTCCAATTAGATATGTTGGCCCAGGCTTCAAAAGCTTTTTCCGCAAGTTGCTTAACTTCGCTTGTACCGCTAGCAAAATACCACGATAGATTGGTTTTATTCCATTTTGTTGTATGAATACTATAGTGAAAAGGGTTATCTTTTACACCACACCTGGATTTATTCATTAATTTTAAAGTTTCTTCGTTTGCCACACCGTCTCTATGTATATTATAAAAATCCTGAAAATCTATTAATGCTTTTTGTTCAATGTCCACAAGTGTGTTATTTGCGTCTAAACTGCTATTTTCTACAAAACCATACTTATTTAGATAGTCAAACACGTATTCATTCTTATCTGCATAGACATTCGAATACAACACCAATACTAATAATAATAAAATATTCATTGTGCTTTTAAGGATTAAGAGTAGAGTGTGCCACACTCACTAAATTTATTTTGTTTGAAAAAAAGAGAAAAGTGTTTTTTTTTCTATTTATCCCAACTTCTTTGCGAAAGCAAACTTTTCCACAAAATTGATTAAAAAATAAATATAATTTCCTCTCTCTCTCTCTCTGCTCACGTTAAATGCTGCTGCTAAGCAATTATTCACCGTTTTCACTTTAGTGAAAAGAACACTACACTGACAATACTGAGTACTCGTGCCTTATATTTATACTCTTTTCACCACCCCTTTTAGTCTAGTCACCATTGCGTGCAGCCTACATAGCTCAGTTGGAAGATCGTTGAACTTTTAATGTAAAGAACGTCTGCAGGGTTCGAGTCCCTTCAATTTAATCAATCTGAAAATTCAAAGAAAAAACAAGAGAGAGTTTTTTTTTCAAATTAAAAATAGCATTTATTATATATATTAATGAATACAATATTTTAATAAACTTAGAATTAATATAAAACAATAGAATACAATAGAAAATATTACTTTTTAATTTTATAATGTCCCCAGGGCAGAGTATCGTGCGTTCCCGAAATTAGAAAACGCTTATCATCGTGCGCGCTCAAACCGATCTTATTGATTTGTTGAGTATAAACCTCATGTTTGATCGATTTGAACACGCACATTTTACACATTAGACTATTTTTACTATATAAACACCGTAAATAATCACGAAACTTGAACGCGGCGACGACATCCTTTTTAACTCCTTTGCTTTTCTTAAAGCAACTTCCCTGTGCATTTTCATCATAGTCGCACGTCGAATGATTACAACATTCAGCATGGGTGGTGGTGGTTGCGACGTCGGTACCGTTAGCACAAGTCTTGTCTGTCAAATATGCGTACAATTTCGATCGCAATCCGACAAATTTCTTAATGTTATCTGTAACTTCAAATTTAAATTTTCCCAAGACTTTTTTATTCACCAACGGTAGAGCGTAAGGATTGTCCACTGGAAAATTAGAGGTGTCGAACCGCTCGCGCAAGTCATCCTTGATGTCACCGTAAAAATCCTCTGTAAAAACTTCAAACAAGAACGAATCTGTGTCCGTGTAGCACAGGCGGACACTATCACCATATTTCGGTTTCATGTAAGCATACAAAAAATCATACATTATTGTTTTTGAAATGTCAAGTACGGCTAGACCTATATAATTTGGTTTATCATACTTGACACAAAGACGTCTCAGTTGTATAGCGACAAAATTCTCATTAAATACACTGATTGAATGAAAATTCGGTCGACTGATTAGCGTTTCTGCATCCAAGTTTTTACCGCTACTTTTCCACTGGCTAATTAGTTTAATATCGATGCGCTTCTCGACGCTTTCAACGCTCTTACCAAAAATGGCATTGTTGAAGAGTTTGTACATGTCCTTTTCAAAATCAGAGGTGGCCAGCTTGCGGAGATCGGTGTTGGTGTCGATATAGGGTTTCAAAAAGTTGCGTTGTTTAAATGTCAACACGCGGTGTATTTTTGTAACGCGTAAGCCGTGTCGTACGCACTGTTGCAAGTTTCTATAGTGTAAAATGTATTTGTGTTTATCAGTCACCGTAGCTAAAAGTTTAGTTTGTTTAGATTTTGAACCGGGTGGCACTTCCTGCTGAGCGCAAAACGGCAAGTCTTTGTGTAGGTCGTGTAAACTTTCAGGGTATTGTAAGTCCACTTCTAAAAAACAACCTTCGTCTGCGTCTAATGCTATGCTTTCAAAGTCGAAATGTTCAGTTTCGCTTTCGGGCAGCCATTGAAAGCCGCCATAGGGTATAGCTTGAGACAAGCTCCACCCATACTGATTATTACAATCCAAGTATACAATGTAAGACGAAGGTTTTTTTTTATCATATGTTTGCATATATTTGTGATTAGCTTCACAATAGCGCATAGAGCACTGACTGATCCCCCCTCTAAGTCCGTGTTTAATAAAATGGAGCATGTCGATATTTGTTATCAATTCGAGATTTATGCGAGTAAATTTTAACATACAGTCCCAGCTTAACCCCGGCAATGTAAAGTAATGTGCTGGATCAAGCCCGTAATGGGATTTTGTAGCGTATCTAAATTTTTCAAAGGCGTCCACCAAAATCATCACGTCCGTCTTTAGATAAATGTCACTATAGTGTCCAAGTGTGGTGCAGTTAAATGTTTGCCAAACGTTGAGAGCGTGTTGATAATTTTCACTAACCTGATCGCGGTTGATGTTGTTTGCAAACTCTTTACTGTTTGGCAAGTTAGTCTCGTCGAGTTTTGCCAGTGAATCTACATAGCTGTAGGGAAAGTGCCCTTTGCGTCTCAACAATTTGAAATGTTCATCGCAAGTAAAGAGTTTACGCATTTCCAAACACTCATCGTCGGCTAGAGTCTTTGCAATTTTGTCAATACTACACGAGAGAAATCTAAAAGAATCTAGAAATCTCAACTCTACGGTTCTTTTATTTTTAGTGTCTTTGTCACAATCGTCAACGTTTTCGTCATCGCCGTCACCGCAGTCGTTGTCGTCGTCGTCGTCCTCGTTCTCGTCATCAATAGGAATTTTGACTGACAATGAAATGTACTTTTCCTTGGTCAATGGAATTGCGGAGATTCGCTTGTATTTCTCAGCCAACTTGACAATAAACAAATGAACGTCATAGTCTAGATTATGGAAAAATATCGGTACAAACTTGGGAACCTTATAATTTATATTGCACGCGTTATGAGTCAATCCGTTGGGCTCGCCCGTCAGGTGATTGTGATCTAAAACAACATTTTTCTTCCCACAAACGTCATTTTCGGTGAATTTATCACCGCATATGTTGCAGACTGTGGCCGAATAGATTTGTTGACGCTCGTCGGCTTCCAGACGACGCATTGGCACCACCGTCTGTGATATTTTAGCCAGTCGTCGGACGTCGGCCACTAGCATATCTATGAATTCTTCTACGCAACGACTGTTTCGAACGAAACGGTATGTAGACAATGCGTCGTCATAGGAACACTTTATGTAGTAACCAAAGCTGTAGGGTGTATGTTTTTGCAACGACTGAACGTATGATTTAGATGAATCGGGCGTACAGCCGAGAATCGGCTCCAAATAACTCTCTGAATCACAATAAATAACGAATGGAACTGTCATTGTTCTTTCATAATTTTTAAATTGAACTATGTTACCTGGTACGCACCTGCCCAGACGATCCATCACAATGTCAGCTGTAGGCAAAGATACACGAACCCTACCGCAATCCTGCTCCTGGTGTCTTTGCAGCTTAAACATATTGGGAAATGAAATCAAACACCCATCGCATAGATAGATTTGGCCATTGTGCGCGGTCAACTGACTGCTAATTAAACGCGATAGGTGTTTAATCCATGCATAGTGCGTCTTACCTTCATCATTACATAAATACAATACATTCACATGATTAAATTTTCTATTATTAGTGATATATAAGATAATTAATTCATTGTTTTCATTCAATCCATATACATTTACGCTTATACTAAGATTTTGTCTCTCAAACTTGCACACATCTTTAATTCTCAGTGGAAAGTTTATGTTTTTAAAATTTAACACCGTATCGTAATGCGCATACGATGCTGTGCGATGTGGATTATTTTTCACTGGGTATAACGCAGCCATTAAACTCCAAGCAAAGCAGGCGTTATCGTCGTTTTCAACATTCACCACGGCTTGCTTTTTGAGAATTTTCCAAGGCAGTTCTATGAAGCTGGAACCGCGCAATGGATTGTACTTACTTATGTTTAATTCTATATAGCGTATCTGCCCTATCGCCCAACCGCTTTGAACCTCCTGAAATTCTTCTGTTTTCTTTACAATCTTAACAGCCATTTCATCATAGACAGTAGGCGGATCACTGCCCTGAGTAAGCACTAGGCTTTTTGAATTAAACGATTTCAGTTCGTACATCATCGCATCGTTGTTCTGCTTCATCTTATAGAAGTCTGCAAATAGTTCTAAATTGAATTTTAAAGCTACATGACGCTCCAAACAGAGCACAAGCAAGTCGAGTATGTCGGATTTGACCGATTGTAAAAAGAGCTTTACATCTAAATTTGACTTGTTGTTATTATTAATTTTATACGAACAAATACGTTTTTTAAAGGCTGACTTGCAAACTTCTATGTTTTTGCGAAGAGTCATAAACGAGTTTTCTTTATGTAAAGTGCTGTTTCTGTGTCCGAGCAACCCTTTAGAGGGTACCAGAATACCGCAGACTTCACATAATTGTTCGTTTCTAACTCGTTTCACTGACCCACTTTCACGTTCACTACTGCTGACCCGTTTACTAGTAGATGCAACACCCTCATAGTCCATTTGAGAAATGTTATCTTCTTTAGAAACTACACGTTTTTTTATAGAATGCGCCCTTGCCAAATGACGTTTCATGTTATCGGTTCTTTTAAAATATTCACCACTACAATACACTCCGAAATTTCGGTTTCGTCATGAATTTTAAGATGTTTCTGTCTATATCTCCGCTTTGTGAAAACCTTTTTGCATACACTACACGTAAACATTTTTGAGTATTTATTTTTCAATCTGTCTTTATTAAAAAATATATTACATTATCATAATCTATGAGAGCGCAATAATACACAGTATTTATTATAGGTACATTTAGATAACATCTCTCTCTCTAGTAGGTTCTGAAAAGGCGGTTGTGGGGGTGGAAGTTTTCTTTTTTGGTTCTTCTTCATCTTCGTTCTCATCCGATTCCTCTACACATTCTTCTTCTTGATCATTTTCTAAAAAATTTACTATCGATGTCTTATTATTATATTTTCCAATTATCTTTTCACCCTTGTATATAAATGATATGTTTTTCATTTTCATCAATTCCTCTTTTTCAGTATCGCTCATTTTCTGGAATCTGGCTGGTAAGAAAAATATACCATTCTCTTCCGAAAGATTTATTATTATTTTAGGTCCGTATTTCGTATTCATTGTATGGATTTTTTGATTTCGTATTTTTTGTTGATGATTAGATCGCTAATTTTACGAAATTGTTCATTATGATCGGTGTAACTTTCACAGTTTCCAAATCTTATTGAATTTGTCCATCTGCGAAAACAAAGAAGAAGAAGAAAAATTAGACGTTGGCGGTTGTGGGGGTGGAAGTTTTCTTTTTTTTCTTTTTTGGTTCTTCTTCATCTTCATTCTCATCCGATTCCTCTACACATTCTTCTTCTTGATCATTTTCTAAAAAATTTACTATCGATGTCTTATTATTATATTTTCCAATGATCTTTTCACCCTTGTATATAAATGATATGTTTTTCATTTTCATCAATTTCTCTTTTTCAGTATTGCTCATTTTCTGGAATCTCGCTGGTAAGAAAAATACACCATTCTCTTCCGAAAGATTTATTATTATTTTAGGTCCATATTTCGTATTCATTGTATGGATTTTTTTGATTTCGTATTTTTTGTTGATGATAAGATCGCTAATTTTACGAAATTGTTCATTATGATCGGTGTTACTTTCACAGTTTCCAATCTTATTGAATTTGTCCATCTGCAAAAACAAAAGTAATAATTAAAAAAATGTACATACATATAAACCGTGCACTGCATGCATGTAAACAAAATTATTAAAATAAAAAATGTTTTACCTTATAAGCCCTCTCGATATTTACTTTTTTGTGGATTGATATGTAGTTGTATAAATATTTTTGACTCAACAGTAAATTTGACTCGTACACTTCACGTTTATAGTGTTGAATTTCCTCTTCAACCGATGAAATTTCGACAAAATGATGCAATTTTCGTTTAAAGTAAAAATTTTGAGTTCTCTGCTGATTTGAAACACACACTTCGAGATATTTTGTCGACGAGGGGTCTATAGTGAAAAGTTCGTGAACTGTCTGGTCGTGAAATATATGTTCAACTTGAAATTCAGTACAATTATATTTTAAAGTAATTGTTAAAGAATTTTTTGAATTAAATGTCACTCGAACGATATGAAATGTATTTACATCAACATCTGCGCACTGTATCACTTTCAAATTAACCAAAATTGTTATAATACCGAACTGTGTGGAGTTGTGTAAAATTATCTCCATTTACGAACACGTACAAGAGAGAACTGTGATGTTTAAATCACTTGAGATATATATAGTCGTTAATAAACAAAGAACTCAACTTTCAACATTGCAAGTCAGAAAAAAGGAGGATTTCAAACAAAGCTTTGCAACTCAGATTACCAAGGCAAATTACGTACATTGCACTTTAGATTTACACAGAGACTTTCAAGGTAGGCACGTCTATGCAATTTTTTTAAATTTGAGATATATATCTGGGGTAGGCGAGTAAAAGGTCATATGTCGTAATTTTTTAAATATGTCTATATTAGACCTATAAATTTCCAGAAATCAAATAGTTATTCAGGTAAAAGATCATAAGTGTAAACCACTTTCTTACCAACGTTTTTTTTTATACATAAAATCATATGTGTCAATAAACTACAAATGCCAAACTCCACCAAATCATAAGTCGAAATGTGACGTTATTACCGTACTTATTTTAGTTTTTTGTGCTCGTGCTTAAAGTAACAATTTGACTTAATCAATTTGATGTTCATATGTATGGATTTAGTGTTAGTTCGTGCATAAGGCATTAAATCTACTTATGCTTTTTTCCTCGTTTCTTTTTTTCTATGATTACAGTCATAACTCGATTAGAGACCTTTTACACAATTAAAACGCGAACTATTTTGAAAATACTAACACAGGTAAAACTAGATAAGTCAAGTTATAACATTTTACTCGCCCAAAGAAAATTGAGCATAAAGTCATAATTAATTATTATCCACAAAAATCATTTTAATCGTAGTTAATTTTCATTTTTTAATGTTAACCAGTATAATATTTACCCATATCACATATACAAATATCCCACAGTTTAAAAAAAGTAATATATGCCTTAAAAATTAAAAAGTGCTCTCCTGTAAAATCTTCCAAAGTGAACATATGACTTTTTACCCACTTACCCCAGATATAGTTATTGATAAACAAAGAACGATTTCAAACAAAGCGATGCAGCTCAGATTAGCAAGATAATTCACGTACATTGCACTTTAGATTTACACAGAGACTTTCAAGGCAGGCACGTCTATGCAATTTTTTAAAATTTGAGATATATGTAGTTATTGATAAACAAAGAACGATTTCAAACAAAGCGATGCAGCTCAGATTAGCAAGATAATTTACGTACATTGCACTTTAGATTTACACAGAGACTTTCAAGGCAGGCACGTCTATGCAATTTTTTAAATTTTTTGCATAAGAATGAACAACAGCATTTATATGTAATCAGTGTCGGATTAGCCATATAGCAAGAGTAGCAAATGATATGGACATCGCGAATTTGGGGGGACCTTATTATTTTTTATTACTCATTATTTAATACAATAAATTTTGCAGTGGCGAACATTAAAATGAATTAGAAAACATGGTGGATTCAAGAACGCCTTAATCATCTCTCTCTCTCTCACACACACACACACTTTGTTGAATATAGAAAGCATGATTTGCTTAAAGAAGTCTATTTTGAAAGTATTATCTCTATTTTTTTTTGTCTTATATTAAATCCAGAAAAGTTCATTTGTAACAGTTTTGTTCTGTTTAATATCCTAAACTTGAGAACCTAAAGCAAAACCAAAAGCCCCTTCACAGAATTTGCTACAGACCCCCGCGTTGTCCTTAATCCCACACTGTAAACAATGCACTATTAAAAAAATGATCATGCAGTCATATTATGGTTATCAGGAAGTTTTCTGACGGTGTGCATTAACCTTACGACAACTACCTTTAATTCAGTCTCACAAACAAACCTTGATTTTATATGACGTAAAGTTGTTTACCATCAAATTGCATCTTTTTGTTTATGCAAAACTAAAATACTTCCTACAATTCTCTCACCAACATCAAAAAAATTATGCTATAAAAAGCGTCTCTCTTCAAGCTGAAGTTAATAGTTAAATTTATTCAACAATAGTCAGTGTGTACTCTAAAAATTTATAAAATTTATAAAACATTTTAAACGTTAAAAAACAATATGGCATTAAAAATTGGAGTGTGTGATATTCAATTCGTTGTCGGTAACGAGCATGAATATTTTGCAAAGGAATTGGCCTATTGTGAACTGTTTAGTGGCAGTATACCACAATGTATTGTGTTTGAGCCGCCGTACGAGAAACGCTGCCTCGATGAAAAGTATAGAAAACAGAATGCTTACAATAAAAGTAGAATAAACGGTCTCGACTGGAACTATGGCAACATTGACTATCGTGAACTAAATAAACAAC
This sequence comes from Venustoraphidia nigricollis, assembly GCA_034508555.1. Lineage (NCBI taxonomy): Eukaryota > Metazoa > Arthropoda > Insecta > Raphidioptera > Raphidiidae > Venustoraphidia > Venustoraphidia nigricollis. Next base: position 85,296 of record JAVRKA010000192.1, on the reverse strand, counting down.
TGACAAACATTTTTAAAGGTTCATCTCTAATTTTAGTTAAAGGACTCCAAAAACAAAGATTTCTAAAAAAGAACGGGCCTGATTTACTTTATGTAGATTTAGATTCAAAATGCCCCGCATTAAAAATATTACCCTTGCCGCCACACTCAATTGAAAATGAAATCATGTGCGAACTGCACAATAATACAGAATTTGATAGCAACTGCGCATATAAAAACGTCTTAAAACTGAGGACATACGGAAAAGAATTTCCGGATTTGATACTGGAGGCGGCGGCAAAGGTAGGGAAATTTATTCCACTGTAATGATGGGCTCAAAAAATTGTTTTTTTTTTCATAAATTGTCTAGTATAAGGTAGTAAAATGTTTTTTTTTGAAATTAATAATAATTCGTTAATTAATAATAAAATCGTGTGTAATCTGCGTTCAAACGTAACATTTTTTTAATAACAATTGCGCGCACAAAAATGTACTCAAGCTGCAAAAATATCTAAATGAATAAAACAAAGGCGGTTGCTGTGCAAACATTATGGTGGGGGAGTGAGGATTTGAATAATGTATATAAGACAAAGTTATTTTTAAATTATTCAGTCTTTAACAAAAAATGCAAAGTACAAGTGATTATGACTGTGTTGGCGGTGTTGATAATAATCTTTGGAGTGTTGGTTTTGTGCCAAGCTGCTCACCGACGACTACTCTAGAAGAAATTCTCGGCGTAGAGTTGTTCAATCAGAGCAGACGTTTTTCAAATCTCACTGCAGACGAGAAACGAAAACTAGAAGAATGGGGATTTACTTTCGATAAAAATAACGTTGTACAGCAAACACCCATTCCCTGGAATGAGGGTATAAGATTTTTAAAAATGGATCCTCGTCACGTGCGATTTGTTTTAGACGACAGTCGTATAGTTTTCACTGTGTTTATCAAAAATACACATTGCATAAAGGTCTTTTTGCTCCACGTCACCGATAAACAAACCTTGGACAATCTCTACAACAAAATATACACCTGTTTGGTACGGTTGAAACTTTTGAAGACTGATGTAAATTTACAAAAAGACATCTACTGTCTCGTGCAAAAACTACAACAAAATTTAAAAATTGAGCCAGAAGACAAAGTCACGGACACGGATGATTTCATAAGAAGAGAATTAAGAGACGACATCGCCGTCGGTGACCGCGTCAGAGACTCTAAATTGGTGGGGGTTAACAACAACAAAAACAAGAACAAGAAGAAGAAGAAGACTGTTTTAGAGCGCTATTGAAAAGAAAGCAGACCGGTATCTCTCTCTCAGTAAGCGTACAATGTTGAAGCAACACACACATGGCTACTCCTAATATATTCCAGTTTTGCTCTAATGACAACAACAACAACAGCATCGTGCGGATGAACACGAACGAGGGAGAAGTGGAGGAGCCTAGGGGTGAAGACATTGTAGAGTTTCCGTTAGTGCGCGAGATCGACTTTAGAAGTGCTGCTACAACAGCGTCATCACCATCATCAGCGTCTGTTCAGCATGTGACAACAGCAACAACAAAACCTTCGGAAACAAAACTGTTAGTGCAAAACATTTTTTTCTTTGATGAGAAACGAACTAAATACATAAACGTTGGTTGGTTACCCGCTTCTTCTTCTTCTTCTTCTTCTCCTCAAGATTTTCAAGCTAAACTCGAACTGAGAGATGTGAAATCGAGGTGTAGTATTTTTATCGATCAAATAGATTGGTTTGCTCTAATGTTGTTGTGTAATCATATAAATAAGTATTTTAACGATGACGCTCACAAAGGTTTTTATTCAGTGATCGGCGGAGATGTGGAAATTAAAGAAGTTTATTTAAAGAAAATTAAACATTTAAAATTTAAGAGATCAAATACTTGCATTTCTTTGATAATATCAAAAAGTGAATGGGAAAGTCTGTTGGAGCTGAAGAACATTGTTGATAGTCTATTGCGTTCGTACGTTTCCCATTCAAATACAGTGAAATTATTTTATAATATGTATTTAGATAAGCGTCAACGATTTCTTTATACCTAATGATGTATTTTAATTGTTTTATTAAAATTAAAAAAATACTTTTATATTTCAGAGTTAGATTTTAAGCAATTATTAACATTGTACTGCTTCTCTTTTAATAAATATTTTAAAACGTATTTTACATGTCTTTTTATTAAAAAAAATACCTTGGGGATCTTTTATACTTTCAGAAACTATTTAATAGGTATGTGTGTTGTGAAAAGTGCAGTGTTGAAATGGACGTCGTCGAGCGAACATTAAAAACTTTCGCGCTCACCTTTTGTTGCTATCTCGTGTGCTATGTAGTAATCGAAACAACAGTCGTAGCAAGTCTTATACATTTAAACGACAAGTGCGGGCGGCTCGATAAAGTCCACAGTACTTACACTCGCCTCGTTCATAAGTTTCAAAATGAAAACGTCAACTATGTACTCGATGCGATGAAGCGAGTCAACGAAACGCTCAAAGATTATCGCAAACAAGTCGATCAATCTACCACCTATCTGCTCCGGCTGCTGACGTGGAACGTGCACAGTTTACGAGAGAACATGACTACAATGGTGGTGAAAGCGTGTACCAATTGCACATCGAATTATTAGAAGAGAGAGAGACCCAATTTATCACATAAAACAACATTATGTCTATATATTTATGAAAAGACAACTTTGTATGTAAGACAATACTTATGTATATTATTAATTATGATTCAATAAAATACTTTTTTAAAAATATCTTCAATGTTTTCATTTTCAAAATAATGACGACCAAAACTTCTTGTTCTTGTTTTTGTTGTTGTTAACCCCCACCAATTTAGAGTCTCTGACGCGGACATGTAAATTTTTGACCAAAATACGTAGAAAAAGAATGTTTCGGCATGAAAATTGTGCAAAAAAGATATTATATACTACAAGTATGTGTCTCGCATATGTGTGTGTGTTTTTGGCGTCTTTTTGGTGTCTCTTTGGTGTCTCTTTGGTGTCTCTTTGGTGTCTCTTTGGTGTCTCTTTGGTGTCTCTTTGGTGTCTCTTTGGTGTCTCTTTGGTGTCTCTTTGGTGTCTCTTTGGTGTCTCTTTGGTGTCTCTTTGGTGTCTGTCTGCTGTGTGTGTGTGTGTGTGTGTGTATGTGTGTGTATCTCTCTCTGCGTGTGTTGTGAGTGCGGGCGGCGGCGGCGGGTGGCTCGAACCTTTCTTACGTCACGTTTTCAAAGCGGCCATATTTTTATGGAAAAAAAATCAACAACCAGTGAAGTCGGTGGCGGCGGCTTATAAGCGTACGTCCCCCTCCCTTTACGTGAAAAGTGGAGGAATAAGACCAAACAGACGTCGCAGACGTAACGACTACCATATTTCAACATGCGAACAAGTTTTCACAGCAAGTTCTATCTCAAGTCGGAGGAGCTTAACTGGAGGGCCGGAGGGGCACTGCTCTCTCATAAATATACTACTGACACCTATATCTGAAATGCCTATCGACACCTATATCTGAAATGCCTATCGACACCTATTTTTGAAATGCCTATCGGAAACTACATCTGAAATGCCTATCAGCACCTATATTTGAAATGCCTATCGGCAACCATATCTGGAATGCCTATCGGCACCTATATTTGACATGCCTAACGGCTTCTATATCTGAAATGCCTATCGGCACCTATTTTTAAAATGCCAATCGGCAACTATATCTGAAATGCCTATCGGCACCTATATCTGAAATGCCTATCGACACCTATATCTGAAATGCCAATCGACACCTATATCTGAAATGCCTATCGACACCTATATCTGAAATGCCTATCGACACCTATATCTGAAATGCCTATCGACACCTATATCTGAAATGCCTATCGACACCTATATCTGAAATGCCTATCGACACCTATATCTGAAATGCCTATCGACACCTATTTTTGAAATGCCTATCGGAAACTACATCTGAAATGCCTATCAGCACCTATATTTGAAATGCCTATCGGCAACCATATCTGGAATGCCTATCGGCACCTATATTTGAAATGCCTATCGGCTTCCATATCTGAAATGCCTATCGGCACCTATTTTTAAAATGCCAATCGGCACCTATTTTTAAAATGCCAATCGGCAACTATATCTGAAATGCCTATCGGCACCTGTATCTGAAATGCCTATCGACACCTATATCTGAAATGCCGATCGACACCTATATCTGAAATGCCTATCGACACCTATATCTGAAATGCCTATCGACACCTATTTTTGAAATGCCTATCGGAAACTACATCTGAAATGCCTATCAGCACCTATATTTGAAATGCCTATCGGCAACCATATCTGGAATGCCTATCGGCACCTATATTTGAAATGCCTATCGGCTGCTATATCTGAAATGCCTATCGGCACCTATTTTTAAAATGCCAATCGGCAACTATATCTGAAATGCCTATCGGCACCTATATCTGAAATGCCTATCGACACCTATATCTAAAATGCCTATCGATACCTATATCTGAAATGCCTATCAACACCTATATCTGAAATGCCTATCGACACCTATATCTGAAATGCCTATCGACACCTATATCTGAAATGCCTATCGACAGCTATATCTGAAATGCCTATCGACACCTATATCTGAAATGCCTATCGACACCTATATCTGAAATGCCTATCGACACCTATTTTTGAAATGCCTATCGGAAACTACATCTGAAATGCCTATCAGCACCTATATTTGAAATGCCTATCGGCAACCATATCTGGAATGCCTATCGGCACCTATATTTGAAATGCCTATCGGCTTCTATATCTGAAATGCCTATCGGCACCTATTTTTAAAATGCCAATCGGCAACTATATCTGAAATGCCCATCGGCACCTATATCTGAAATGCCTATCGACACCTATATCTGAAATGCCTATCGACACCTATATCTGAAATGCCTACCGACACCTATATCTGAAATGCCTATCGACACCTATATCTGAAATGCCTATCGACACCTATATCTGAAATGCCTATCGACACCTATATCTGAAATGCCTATCGACACCTATATCTGAAATGCTTATCGACACCTATTTTTGAAATGCCTATCGGAAACTACATCTGAAATGCCTATCAGCACCTATATTTGAAATGCCTATCGGCAACTATATCTGGAATGCCTATCGGCACCTATATTTGAAATGCCTATCGGCTTCTATATCTGAAATGCCTATCGGCACCTATTTTTGAAATGCCAATCGGCAACTATATCTGAAATGCCTATCGGCACCTATATCTGAAATGCCTATCGACACCTATATCTGAAATGCCTATCGACACCTATATCTGAAATGCCTATCGACACCTATATCTGAAATGCCTATCGACACCTATATCTGAAATGCCTATCGACACCTATATCTGAAATGCCTATCGACACCTATTTTTGAAATGCCTATCGGAAACTACATCTGAAATGCCTATCAGCACCTATATTTGAAATGCCTATCGGCAACCATATCTGGAATGCCTATCGGCACCTATATTTGAAATGCCTATCGGCTTCTATATCTGAAATGCCTATCGGCACCTATTTTTAAAATGCCAATCGGCAACTATATCTGAAATGCCTATCGGCACCTATATCTGAAATGCCTATCGACACCTATATCTGAAATGCCTATCGACACCTATATCTGAAATGCCTATCGACACCTATATCTGAAATGCCTATCGACACCTATATCTGAAATGCCTATCGACACCTATATCTGAAATGCCTATCGACACCTATATCTGAAATGCCTATCGACACCTATTTTTGAAATGCCTATCGGAAACTACATCTGAAATGCCTATCAGCACTTATATTTGAAATGCCTATCGGCAACCATATCTGGAATGCCTATCGGCACCTATATTTGAAATGCCTATCGGCTTCTATATCTGAAATGCCTATCGGCACCTATTTTTAAAATGCCAATCGGCAACTATATCTGAAATGCCTATCGGCACCTATATCTGAAATGCCTATCGACACCTATATCTGAAATGCCTATCGACACCTATATCTGAAATGCCTATCGACACCTATATCTGAAATGCCTATTGACACCTATATCTGAAATGCCTATCGACACCTATATCTGAAATGCCTATCGACACCTATATCTGAAATGCCTATCGGCACCTATTTTTAAAATGTCAATCGGCAACTATATCTGAAATGCCTATCGGCACCTATATCTGAAATGCCTATCGACACCTATATCTGAAATGCCTATCGACACCTATATCGGAAATGCCTATCGACACCTATATCGGAAATGCCTATCGACACCTATATCGGAAATGCCTATCGACACCTATATCTGAAATGCCTATCGACACCTATATCTAAAATGCCTATCGACACCTATATCTGAAATGCCTATCGACACCTATATCTGAAATGCCTATCGACACCTATATCTGAAATGCCTATCGACACCTATATCTGAAATGCCTATCGAGCCCTATATCTGAAATGCCTATCGACACCTATATCTCAAATGCCTATCGACACCTATATCTGAAATGCCTATCGACACCTATTTTTGAAATGCCTATCGGAAACTACATCTGAAATGCCTATCAGCACCTATATTTGAAATGCTTATCGGCAACCATATCTGGAATGCCTATCGGCACCTATATTTGAAATGCCTATCGGCTTCTATATCTGAAATGCCTATCGGCACCTATTTTTAAAATGCCAATCGGCAACTATATCTGAAATGCCTATCGGCACCTATATCTGAAATGCCTATCGACACCTATATCTGAAATGCCTATCGACACCTATATCTGAAATGCCTATCGACACCTATATCTGAAATGCCTATCGACACCTATATCTGAAATGCCTATCGACACCTATATCTGAAATGCCTATCGACACCTATATCTGAAATGCTAATCGACACCTATATCTGAAATGCCTATCGACACCTATTTTTGAAATGCCTATCGGAAACTACATCTTAAATGCCTATCAGCACCTATATTTGAAATGCCTATCGGCAAACATATCTGGAGTGCCTATCGGCACCTATATTTGAAATGCCTATCGGCTTCAATATCTGAAATGCCTATCGGCACCTATTTTTAAAATGCCAATCGGCAACTATATCTGAAATGCCTATCGGCACCTATATCTGAAATGCCTATCGACACCTATATCTGAAATGCCTATCGACACCTATACCTGAAATGCCTATCGACACCTATATCTGAAATGCCTATCGACACCTATATCTGAAATGCCTATCGACACCTATATCTGAAATGCCTTTAGACACCTATATCTGAAATGCCTATCGACACCTATATCTGAAATGCCTATCGACACCTATTTTTGAAATGCCTATCGGAAACTACATCTGAAATGCCTATCAGCACCTATATTTGAAATGCCTATCGGCAACCATATCTGGAATGCCTATCGGCACCTATATTTGAAATGCCTATCGGCTTCTATATCTGAAATGCCTATCGGCACCTATTTTAAAAATGCCAATCGGCAACTATATCTGAAATGCCTATCGGCACCTATATCTGAAATGCCTATCGACACCTATATCTGAAATGCCTATCGACACCTATATCTGAAATGCCTATCGACACCTATATCTGAAATGCCAATCGACACCTATATCTGAAATGCCTATCGACACCTATATCGGAAATGCCTATCGACACCTATATCGGAAATGCCTATCGACACCTATATCGGAAATGCCTATCGACACCTATATCTGAAATGCCTATCGACACCTATATCTGAAATGCCTATCGACACCTATATCTGAAATGCCTATCGACACCTATATCTGAAATGCCTATCGACACCTATATCTGAAATGCCTATCGACACCTATATCTGAAATGCCTATCGAGCCCTATATCTGAAATGCCTATCGACACCTATATCTCAAATGCCTATCGACACCTATATCTGAAATGCCTATCGACACCTATTTTTGAAATGCCTATCGGAAACTACATCTGAAATGCCTATCAGCACCTATATTTGAAATGCTTATCGGCAACCATATCTGGAATGCCTATCGGCACCTATATTTGAAATGCCTATCGGCTTCTATATCTGAAATGCCTATCGGCACCTATTTTTAAAATGCCAATCGGCAACTATATCTGAAATGCCTATCGGCACCTATATCTGAAATGCCTATCGACACCTATATCTGAAATGCCTATCGACACCTATATCTGAAATGCCTATCGACACCTATATCTGAAATGCCTATCGACACCTATATCTGAAATGCCTATCGACACCTATATCTGAAATGCCTATCGACACCTATATCTGAAATGCTAATCGACACCTATATCTGAAATGCCTATCGACACCTATTTTTGAAATGCCTATCGGAAACTACATCTTAAATGCCTATCAGCACCTATATTTGAAATGCCTATCGGCAAACATATCTGGAGTGCCTATCGGCACCTATATTTGAAATGCCTATCGGCTTCAATATCTGAAATGCCTATCGGCACCTATTTTTAAAATGCCAATCGGCAACTATATCTGAAATGCCTATCGGCACCTATATCTGAAATGCCTATCGACACCTATATCTGAAATGCCTATCGACACCTATATCTGAAATGCCTATCGACACCTATATCTGAAATGCCTATCGACACCTATATCTGAAATGCCTATCGACACCTATATCTGAAATGCCTTTAGACACCTATATCTGAAATGCCTATCGACACCTATATCTGAAATGCCTATCGACACCTATTTTTGAAATGCCTATCGGAAACTACATCTGAAATGCCTATCAGCACCTATATTTGAAATGCCTATCGGCAACCATATCTGGAATGCCTATCGGCACCTATATTTGAAATGCCTATCGGCTTCTATATCTGAAATGCCTATCGGCACCTATTTTAAAAATGCCAATCGGCAACTATATCTGAAATGCCTATCGGCACCTATATCTGAAATGCCTATCGACACCTATATCTGAAATGCCTATCGACACCTATATCTGAAATGCCTATCGACACCTATATCTGAAATGCCTATCGACACCTATATCTGAAATGCCTATCGACACCTATATCTGAAATGCCTATCGACACCTATATCTGAAATGCCTATCGACACCTATATCTGAAATGCCTATCGACACCTATTTTTGAAATGCCTATCGGAAACTACATCTGAAATGCCTATCAGCACCTATATTTGAAATGCCTATCGGCAACCATATCTGGAATGCCTATCGGCACCTATATTTGAAATGCCTATCGGCTTCTATATCTGAAATGCCTATCGGCACCTATTTTTAAAATGCCAATCGGCAACTATATCTGAAATGCCTATCGGCACCTATATCTGAAATGCCTATCGACACCTATATCTGAAATGCCTTTCGACACCTATATCTGAAATGCCTATCGACACCTATATTTGAAATGCCTATCGACACCTATATTTGAAATGCCTATCGACACCTATATCTGAAATGCCTAACGACACCTATATCTGAAATGCCTATCGACACCTATTTTTGAAATGCCTATCGGAAACTACATCTGAAATGCCTATCAGCACCTATATTTGAAATGCCTATCGGCAAACATATCTGAAATGCCTATCGACACCTATATCTGAAATGCCTATCGACACCTATATCTGAAATGCCTATCGACACCTATATCTGAAATGCCTATCGACAGCTATATCTGAAATGCCTATCGACACCTATATCTGAAATGCCTATCGACACCTATTTTTGAAATGCCTATCGGAAACTACATCTGAAATGCCTATCAGCACCTATATTTGAAATGCCTATCGGCAACCATATCTGGAATGCCTATCGGCACCTATATTTGAAATGCCTATCGGCTTCTATATCTGAAATGCCTATCGGCACCTATTTTTAAATTGCCAATCGGCAACTATATCTGAAATGCCTATCGGCACCTATATCTGAAATGCCTATCGACACCTATATCTGAAATGCCTATCGACACCTATATCTAAAATGCCTATCGACACCTATATCTGAAATGCCTATCGACACCTATACCTGAAATGCCTATCGACACCTATATCTGAAATGCCTATCGACACCTATATCTGAAATGCCTATCGACACCTATATCTGAAATGCCTATCGACACCTATATCTGAAATGCCTATCGACACCTATTTTTGAAATGCCTATCGGAAACTACATCTGAAATGCCTATCAGCACCTATATTTGAAATGCCTATCGGCAACCATATCTAGAATGCCTATCGGCACCTATATTTGAAATGCCTATCGGCTTCTATATCTGAAATGCCTATCGGCACCTATTTTTAAAATGCCAATCGGCAACTATATCTGAAATACCTATCGGCACCTATATCTGAAATGCCTATCGACGCCTATATCTGAAATGCCTATCGACACCTATATCTGAAATGCCTTTTGACACCTATTTCTGAAATGCCTATCGATACCTATATCTGAAATGCCTATCGACACCTATATCTGAAATGCCTATCGACACCTATATCTGAAATGCCTATCGACACCTATATCTGAAATGCCTATCGACACCTATATCTGAAATGCCTATCGACACCTATATCTGAAATGCCTATCGACACCTATTTTTGAAATGCCTATCGGAAACTACATCTGAAATGCCTATCAGCACCTATATCTGAAATGCCTATCGACACCTATATCTGAAATGCCTATCGACACCTATATCTGAAATGCCTATCGACACCTATATCTGAAATGCCTATCGACACCTATTTTTGAAATGCCTATCGGAAACTACATCTGAAATGCCTATCAGCACCTATATTTGAAATGCTTATCGGCAACCATATCTGGAATGCCTATCGGCACCTATATTTGAAATGCCTATCGGCTTCTATATCTGAAATGCCTATCGGCACCTATTTTTAAAATGCCAATCGGCAACTATATCTGAAATGCCTATCGGCACCTATATCTGAAATGCCTATCGACACCTATATCTGAAATGCCTATCGACACCTATATCTGAAATGCCTATCGACACCTATATCTGAAATGCCTATCGACACCTATATCTGAAATGCCTATCGACACCTATATCTGAAATGCCTATCGACACCTATATCTGAAATGCTAATCGACACCTATATCTGAAATGCCTATCGACACCTATTTTTGAAATGCCTATCGGAAACTACATCTTAAATGCCTATCAGCACCTATATTTGAAATGCCTATCGGCAACCATATCTGGAGTGCCTATCGGCACCTATATTTGAAATGCCTATCGGCTTTAATATCTGAAATGCCTATCGGCACCTATTTTTAAAATGCCAATCGGCAACTATATCTGAAATGCCTATCGGCACCTATATCTGAAATGCCTATCGACACCTATATCTAAAATGCCTATCGACACCTATATCTGAAATGCCTATCGACACCTATATCTGAAATGCCTATCGACACCTATATCTGAAATGCCTATCGACACCTATATCTGAAATGCCTATCGACACCTATATCTGAAATGCCTATCGACACCTATATCTGAAATGCCTATCGACACCTATTTTTGAAATGCCTATCGGAAACTACATCTGAAATGCCTATCAGCACCTATATTTGAAATGCCTATCGGCAACCATATCTGGAATGCCTATCGGCACCTATATTTGAAATGCCTATCGGCTTCTATATCTGAAATGCCTATCGGCACCTATTTTTAAAATGCCAATCGGTAACTATATCTGAAATGCCTATCGGCACCTATATCTGAAATGCCTATCGACACCTATATCTGAAATGCCTATCGACACCTATATCTGAAATGCCTATCGACACCTATATCTGAAATGCCTATCGACACCTATATCTGAAATGCCTTTAGACACCTATATCTGAAATGCCTATCGACACCTATATCTGAAATGCCTATCGACACCTATTTTTGAAATGCCTATCGGAAACTACATCTGAAATGCCTATCAGCACCTATATTTGAAATGCCTATCGGCAACCATATCTGGAATGCCTATCGGCACCTATATTTGAAATGCCTATCGGCTTCTATATCTGAAATGCCTATCGGCACCTATTTTAAAAATGCCAATCGGCAACTATATCTGAAATGCCTATCGGCACCTATATCTGAAATGCCTATCGACACCTATATCTAAAATGCCTATCGACACCTATATCTGAAATGCCTATCGACACCTATATCTGAAATGCCTATCGACACCTATATCTGAAATGCCTATCGACACCTATATCTGAAATGCCTATCACACCTATATCTGAAATGCCTATCGACACCTATATCTGAAATGCCTATCGACACCTATTTTTGAAATGCCTATCGGAAACTACATCTGAAATGCCTATCAGTACCTATATTTGAAATGCCTATCGGCAACCATATCTGGAATGTCTATCGGCACCTATATTTGAAATGCCTATCGGCTTCTATATCTGAAATGCCTATCGGCACATATTTTTAAAATGCCAATCGGCAACTATATCTGAAATGCCTATCGGCACCTATATCTGAAATGCCTATCGACACCTATATCTGAAATGCCTATCGACACTTATATCTGAAATGCCTATCGACACCTATATCTGAAATGCCTATCGACACCTATATTTGAAATGCCTATCGACACCTATATCTGAAATGCCTAACGACACCTATATCTGAAATGCCTATCGACACCTATTTTTGAAATGCCTATCGGAAACTTCATCTGAAATGCCTATCAGCACCTATATTTGAAATGCCTATCGGCAAACATATCTGAAATGCCTATCGACACCTATATCTGAAATGCCTATCGACACCTATATCTGAAATGCCTATCGACACCTATATCTGAAATGCCTATCGACAGCTATATCTGAAATGCCTATCGACACCTATATCTGAAATGCCTATCGACACCTATTTTTGAAATGCCTATCGGAAACTACATCTGAAATGCCTATCAGCACCTATATTTGAAATGCCTATCGGCAACCATATCTGGAATGCCTATCGGCACCTATATTTGAAATGCCTATCGGCTTCTATATCTGAAATGCCTATCGGCACCTATTTTTAAATTGCCAATCGGCAACTATATCTGAAATGCCTATCGGCACCTATATCTGAAATGCCTATCGACACCTATATCTGAAATGCCTATCGACACCTATATCTAAAATGCCTATCGACACCTATATCTGAAATGCCTATCGACACCTATACCTGAAATGCCTATCGACACCTATATCTGAAATGCCTATCGACACCTATATCTGAAATGCCTATCGACACCTATATCTGAAATGCCTATCGACACCTATATCTGAAATGCCTATCGACACCTATTTTTGAAATGCCTATCGGAAACTACATCTGAAATGCCTATCAGCACCTATATTTGAAATGCCTATCGGCAACCATATCTGGAATGCCTATCGGCACCTATATTTGAAATGCCTATCGGCTTCTATATCTGAAATGCCTATCGGCACCTATTTTTTAAATGCCAATCGGCAACTATATCTGAAATACCTATCGGCACCTATATCTGAAATGCCTATCGACGCCTATATCTGAAATGCCTATCGACACCTATATCTGAAATGCCTTTTGACACCTATTTCTGAAATGCCTATCGATACCTATATCTGAAATGCCTATCGACACCTATATCTGAAATGCCTATCGACACCTATATCTGAAATGCCTATCGACACCTATATCTGAAATGCCTATCGACACCTATATCTGAAATGCCTATCGACACCTATATCTGAAATGCCTATCGACACCTATTTTTGAAATGCCTATCGGAAACTACATCTGAAATGCCTATCAGCACCTGTATTTGAAATGCCTATCGGCAACCATATCTGGAATGCCTATCGGCACCTATATTTGAAATGCCTATCGGCTTCTATATCTGAAATGCCTATCGGCACCTATTTTTAAAATGCCAATCGGCAACTATATCTGAAATGCCTATCGGCACCTATATCTGAAATGCCTATCGACACCTATATCTGAAATGCCTATCGACACCTATATCTGAAATGCCTATCGACACCTATATCTGAAATGCCTATCGACACCTATATCTGAAATACCTATCGACACCTATATCTGAAATGCCTATCGACACCTATATCTGAAATGCCTATCGACACCTATATCTGAAATGCCTATCGACACCTATATCTGAAATGCCTATCGACACCTATTTTTGAAATGCCTATCGGAAACTACATCTGAAAAGAATATCAGCATCTATATTTGAAATGCCTATCGGCAACCATATCTGGAATGCCTATCGGCACCTATATTTGAAATGCCTATCGGCTTCTATATCTGAAATGCCTATCGGCACCTATTTTTAAAATGCCAATCGGCAACTATATCTGAAATGCCTATCGGCACCTATATCTGAAATGCCTATCGACACCTATATCTGAAATGCCAATCGACACCTATATCTGAAATGCCTATCGACACCTATATCTGAAATGCCTATCGACACCTGTATCTGAAATGCCTATCGACACCTATATCTGAAATGCCTATCGACACCTATATCTGAAATGCCTATCGACACCTATATCTGAAATGCCTATCGACACCTATATCAGAAATGCCTATCGACACCTCTTTTTGAAATGCCTATCGGAAACTACATCTGAAATGCCTATCGACACCTATATCTGAAATGCCTATCGACACCTATTTTTGAAATGCCTATCGGAAACTACATCTGAAATGCCTATCAGCACCTATATTTGAAATGCCTATCGGCAACCATATCTGGAATGCCTATCGGCACCTATATTTGAAATGCCTATCGGCTTCTATATCTGAAATGCCTATCGGCACCTATTTTTAAATTGCCAATCGGCAACTATATCTGAAATGCCTATCGGCACCTATATCTGAAATGCCTATCGACACCTATATCTGAAATGCCTATCGACACCTATATCTAAAATGCCTATCGACACCTATATCTGAAATTCCTATCGACACCTATATCTGAAATGCCTATCGACACCTATATCTGAAATGCCTATCGACACCTATATCTGAAATGCCTATCGACACCTATATCTGAAATGCCTATCGACACCTATATCTGAAATGCCTATCGACACCTATTTTTGAAATGCCTATCGGAAACTACATCTGAAACGATTATCAGCACCTATATTTGAAATGCCTATCGGCAACCATATCTGGAATACCTATCGGCACCTATATTTGAAATGCCTATCGGCTTCTATATCTGAAATGCCTATCTGCACCTATTTTTAAAATGCCAATCGGCAACTATATCTGAAATACCTATCGGCACCTATATCTGAAATGCCTATCGACACCTATATCTGAAATGCCTATCGACACCTATATCTGAAATGCCTTTTGACACCTATTTCTGAAATGCCTATCGACACCTATATCTGAAATGCCTATCGACACCTATATCTGAAATGCCTATCGACACCTATATCTGAAATGCCTATCGACACCTATATCTGAAATGCCTATCGACACCTATATCTGAAATGCCTATCGACACCTATATCTGAAATGCCTATCGACACCTATTTTTGAAATGCCTATCGGAAACTACATCTGAAATGCCTATCAGCACCTTTATTTGAAATGCCTATCGGCAACCATATCTGGAATGCCTATCGGCACCTATATTTGAAATGCCTATCGGCTTCTATATCTGAAATGCCTATCGGCACCTATTTTTAAAATGCCAATCGGCAACTATATCTGAAATGCCTATCGGCACCTATATCTGAAATGCCTATCGACACCTATATCTAAAATGCCTATCGACACCTATATCTGAAATGCCTATCGACACCTATATCTGAAATGCCTATCGACACCTATATCTGAAATGCCTATCGACACCTATATCTGAAATGCCTATCGACACCTATATCTGAAATGCCTATCGACACCTATATCTGAAATGCCTATCGACACCTATATCTGAAATGCCTATCGACACCTATTTTTGAAATGCCTATCGGAAACTACATCTGAAATGAATATCAGCATCTATATTTGAAATGCCTATCGGCAACCATATCTGGAATGCCTATCGGCACCTATATTTGAAATGCCTATCGGCTTCTATATCTGAAATGCCTATCGGCACCTATTTTTAAAATGCCAATCGGCAACTATATCTGAAATGCCTATCGGCACCTATATCTGAAATGCCTATCGACACCTATATCTGAAATGCCAATCGACACCTATATCTGAAATGCCTATCGACACCTATATCTGAAATGCCTATCGACACCTGTATCTGAAATGCCTATCGACACCTATATCTGAAATGCCTATCGTCACCTATATCTGAAATGCCTATCGACACCTATATCTGAAATGCCTATCGACACCTATATCAGAAATGCCTATCGACACCTATTTTTGAAATGCCTATCGGAAACTACATCTGAAATGCCTATCAGCACCTATATTTGAAATGCCTATCGGCAACCATATCTGGAATGCCTATCGGCACCTATATTTGAAATGCCTATCGGCTTCTATATCTGAAATGCCTATCGGCACCTATTTTTAAAATGCCAATCGGCAACTATATCTAAAATGCCTATCGGCACCTATATCTGAAATGCCTATCGACACCTATATCTGAAATGCCTATCGACACCTATATCTGAAATGCCTATCGACACCTATATCTGAAATGCCTATCGACACCTATATCTGAAATGCCTATCGACACCTATATCTGAAATGCCTATCGACACCTATATCTGAAATGCCTATCGACACCTATTTTTGAAATGCCTATCGGAAACTACATCTGAAATGCCTATCAGCACCTATATTTGAAATGCCTATCGGCAACCATATCTGGAATGCCTATCGGCAACCATATCTGGAATGCCTATCGGCACCTATATTTGAAATGCCTATCGGCTTCTATATCTGAAATGCCTATCGGCACCTATTTTTAAAATGCCAATCGGCAACTATATCTGAAATGCCTATCGGCACCTATATCTGAAATGCCTATCGACACCTATATCTGAAATGCCTATCGACACCTATATCTGAAATGCCTATCGATACCTATATCTGAAATGCCTGTCGACACCTATATCTGAAATGCCTATCGACACCTATATCTGAAATGCCTATCGACACCTATATCTGAATTGCCTATTGACACCTATATCTGAAATGCATATCGACACCTATTTTTGAAATGCCTATCGGAAACTACATCTGAAATGCCTATCAGCACCTATATTTGAAGTGCCTATCGGCAACCATATCTGGAATGCCTATCGGCACCTATATTTGAAATGCCTATCGGCTTCTATATCTGAAATGCCTATCGGCACCTATTTTTAAAATGCCAATCGGCAACTATATCTGAAATGCCTATCGGCACCTATATCTGAAATGCCTATCGACACCTATATCTGAAATGCCCATCGACACCTATATCTGAAATGCCTATCGACACCTATATCTGAAATGCCTATCGACACCTATATCTGAAATGCCTATCGACACCTATATCTGAAATGCCTATCGACACCTATTTTTGAAATGCCTATCGGAAACTACATCTGAAATGCCTATCAGCACCTATATTTGAAATGCCTATCGGCAACCATATCTGGAATGCCTATCGGCACCTATATTTGAAATGCCTATCGGCTTCTATATCTGAAATGCCTATCGGCACCTATTTTTAAAATGCCAATCAGCAACTATATCTAAAATGCCTATCGGCACCTATATCTGAAATGCCTATCGACACCTATATCTGAAATGCCTATCGACACCTATTTTTGAAATGCCTATCGGAAACTACATCTGAAATGCCTATCAGCACCTATATTTGAAATGCCTATCGGCAACCATATCTGGAATGCCTATCGGCACTTATATTTGAAATGCCTATCGGCTTCTATATCTTAAATGCCTATCGGCACCTATTTTTAAAATGCTAATCGGCAACTATATCTGAAATGCCTATCGGAACCTATATCTGAAATGCCTATCGACACCTATATCTGAAATGCCTATCGACACCTATATCTGAAATGCCTATCGACACCTATATCTGAAATGCCTATCGACACCTATATCTGAAATGCCTATCGACACCTATATCTGAAATGCCTATCGACACCTATATCTGAAATGCCTATCGACACCTATATCTGAAATGCCTATCGACACCTATTTTTGAAATGCCTATCGGAAACTACATCTGAAATGCCTATCAGCACCTATATTTGAAATGCCTATCGGCAACCATATCTGGAATGCCTATCGGCACCTATATTTGAAATGCCTATCGGCTTCTATAGCTGAAATGCCTATCGGCACCTATTTTTAAAATGCCATTCGGCAACTATATCTGAAATGCCTATCGGCTCCTATATCTGAAATGCCTATCGACACCTATATCTGAAATGCCTATCGACACTAATATCTGAAATGCCTATCGACACCTATATCTGAAATGCCTATCGACACCTATATCTGAAATGCCTATCGACACCTATATCTGAAATGCCTATCGACACCTTTATCTGAAATGCCCATCGACACCTATATCTGAAATGCCTATCGACACCTATATCTGAAATGCCTATCGACACCTATTTTTGAAATGCCTATCGGCAACCATATCTGGAATGCCTATCGGCACCTATATTTGAAATGCCTATCGGCTTCTATATCTGAAATGCCTATCGGCACCTATTTTTAAAATGCCAATCGGCAACTATATCTGAAATGCCTATCGGCACCTATATCTGAAATGCCTATCGACACCTATATCTGAAATGCCTATCGACACCTATATCTGAAATGCCTATCGACACCTATATCTGAAATGCCTATCGACACCTATTTTTGAAATGCCTATCGGAAACTACATCTGAAATGCCTATCAGCACCTATATTTGAAATGCCTATCGGCAACCATATCTGGAATGCCTATCGGCACTTATATTTGAAATGCCTATCGGCTTCTATATCTTAAATGCCTATCGGCACCTATTTTTAAAATGCTAATCGGCAACTATATCTGAAATGCCTATCGGAACCTATATCTGAAATGCCTATCGACACCTATATCTGAAATGCCTATCGACACCTATATCTGAAATGCCTATCGACACCTATATCTGAAATGCCTATCGACACCTATATCTGAAATGCCTATCGACACCTATATCTGAAATGCCTATCGACACCTATATCTGAAATGCCTATCGACACCTATATCTGAAATGCCTATCGACACCTATTTTTGAAATGCCTATCGGAAACTACATCTGAAATGCCTATCAGCACCTATATTTGAAATGCCTATCGGCAACCATATCTGGAATGCCTATCGGCACCTATATTTGAAATGCCTATCGGCTTCTATAGCTGAAATGCCTATCGGCACCTATTTTTAAAATGCCATTCGGCAACTATATCTGAAATGCCTATCGGCTCCTATATCTGAAATGCCTATCGACACCTATATCTGAAATGCCTATCGACACTAATATCTGAAATGCCTATCGACACCTATATCTGAAATGCCTATCGACACCTATATCTGAAATGCCTATCGACACCTATATCTGAAATGCCTATCGACACCTTTATCTGAAATGCCCATCGACACCTATATCTGAAATGCCTATCGACACCTATATCTGAAATGCCTATCGACACCTATTTTTGAAATGCCTATCGGCAACCATATCTGGAATGCCTATCGGCACCTATATTTGAAATGCCTATCGGCTTCTATAGCTGAAATGCCTATCGGCACCTATTTTTAAAATGCCATTCGGCAACTATATCTGAAATGCCTATCGGCTCCTATATCTGAAATGCCTATCGACACCTATATCTGAAATGCCTATCGACACTAATATCTGAAATGCCTATCGACACCTATATCTGAAATGCCTATCGACACCTATATCTGAAATGCCTATCGACACCTATATCTGAAATGCCTATCGACACCTTTATCTGAAATGCCCATCGACACCTATATCTGAAATGCCTATCGACACCTATATCTGAAATGCCTATCGACACCTATTTTTGAAATGCCTATCGGCAACCATATCTGGAATGCCTATCGGCACCTATATTTGAAATGCCTATCGGCTTCTATATCTGAAATGCCTATCGGCACCTATTTTTAAAATGCCAATCGGCAACTATATCTGAAATGCCTATCGGCACCTATATCTGAAATGCCTATCGACACCTATATCTGAAATGCCTATCGACACCTATATCTGAAATGCCTATCGACACCTATATCTGAAATGCCTATCGACACCTATATCTGAAATGCCTATCGACACCTATTTTTGAAATGCCTATCGGAAACTACATCTGAAATGCCTATCAGCACCTATATTTGAAATGCCTATCGGCAACCATATCTGGAATGCTTATCGGCACCTATATTTGAAATGCCTATCGGCTTCTATATCTGAAATGCCTATCGGCCCTTATTTTTAAAATGCCAATCGGCAACTATATCTGAAATGCCTATCGGCACCTATATCTGAAATGCCTATCGACACCTATATCTGAAATGCCTATCGACACCTATATCTGAAATGCCTATCGACACCTATATCTGAAATGCCTATCGACAACTATATCTGAAATGCCTATCGACACCTACTTTTGAAATGCCTATCGGAAACTACATCTGAAATGCCTATCAGCACCTATATTTGAAATGCCTATCGGCAACCATATCTGGAATGCCTATCGGCACCTATATTTGAAATGCCTATCGGCTTCTATATCTGAAATGCCTATCGGCACCTATTTTTAAAATGCCAATCGGCAACTATATCTGAAATGCCTATCGGCACCTATATCTGAAATGCCTATCGACACCTATATCTGAAATGCCTATCGACACCTATATCTGAAATGCCTATCGACACCTATATCTGAAATGCCTATCGACACCTATATCTGAAATGCCTATCGACACCTATATCTGAAATGCCTATCGACACCTATATCTGAAATGCCTATCGACACCTATTTTTGAAATGCCTATCGGAAACTACATCTGAAATGCCTATCAGCACCTATATTTGAAATGCCTATCGGCAACCATATCTGGAATGCCTATCGGCACCTATATTTGAAATGCCTATCGGCTTCTATATCTGAAATGCCTATCGGCACCTATTTTTAAAATACCAATCGGCAACTATATCTGAAATGCCTATCGACACCTATATCTGAAATGCCTATCGACACCTATATCTGAAATGCCTATCGACACCTATATCTGAAATGCCTATCGACACCTATATCTGAAATGCCTATCGACAACTATATCTGAAATGCCTATCGACACCTATATCTGAAATGCTTATCGACAACTATATCTGAAATGGCTATTGACACCTATTTTTGAAATGCCTATCGGAAACTACATCTGAAATGCCTATCAGCACCTATGTTTGAAATGCCTATCGGCAACCATATCTGAAATGCCTATCGGCACCTATATTTGAAATGCCTATCGGCTTCTATATCTGAAATGCCTATCGGCACCTATTTTTAAAATGCCAATCGGCAACTATATCTGAAATGCCTATCGGCACCTATATCTGAAATGCCTATCGACACCTATATCTGAAATGCCTATCGACACCTATATCTGAAATGCCTATCGACACCTATATCTGAAATGCCTATCGACACCTATTTTTAAAATGCCTATCGGAAACTACATCTGAATTGCCTATCAGCACCAATATTTGAAATGCCTATCGGCAACCATATCTGGAATGCCTATCGGCACCTTTATTTGAAATGCCTATCGGCTTCTATATCTGAAATGCCTATCGGCACCTATTTTTAAAATGCCAATCAGCAACTATATCTAAAATGCCTATCAGCACCTATATCTGAAATGCCTATCGACACCTATATCTGAAATGCCTATCGACACCTATATCTGAAATGCCTATCGACACTTATATCTGAAATGCCTATCGACACCTATATCTGAAATGCCTATCGACACCTATATCTGAAATGCCTATCGACACCTATATCTGAAAAGCCTATCGACACCTATATCTGAAATGCCTATCGACACCTATATCTGAAATGCCTATCAACACCTATATCTGAAATGCCTATCGACACCTATTTTTGAAATGCCTATCGGAAACTACATCTGAAATGCCTATCAGCACCTATATTTGAAATGCCTATCGGCAACCATATCTGGAATGCCTATCGGCACCTATATTTGAAATGCCTATCGGCTTCTATATCTGAAATGCCTATCGGCACCTATTTTTAAAATGCCAATCGGCAACTATATCTGAAATGCCTATCGGCACCTATATCTGAAATGCCTATCAACACCTATATCTGAAATGCCTATCGACACCTATATCTGAAATGCCTATCGACACCTATATCTGAAATGCCTATCGACACCTATATCTGAAATGCCTATCGACACCTATATCTGAAATGCCTATCGACACCTATTTTTGAAATGCCTATCGGAAACTACATCTGAAATGCCTATCAGCACCTATATTTGAAATGCCTATCGGCAACCATATCTGGAATGCCTATCAGCACCTATATTTGAAATACCTATCGGCAACCATATCTGGAATGCCTATCGGCACCTATATTTGAAATGCCTATCGGCTTCTATATCTGAAATGCCTATCGGCACCTATTTTTAAAATGCCAATCGGCAACTATATCTGAAATGCCTATCAGCACCTATATTTGAAATGCCTATCGGCAACCATATCTGGAATGCCCATCGGCACCTATATTTGAAATGCCTATCGGCTTCTATATCTGAAATGCCTATCGGCACCTATTTTTAAAATACCAATCGGCAACTATATCTGAAATGCCTATCGGCACCTATATCTGAAATGCCTATCAACACCTATATCTGAAATGCCTATCGACACCTATATCTGAAATGCCTATCGACACCTATATCTGAAATGCCTATCGACACCGATATCTGAAATGCCTATCGACACCTATATCTGAAATGTCAATCGACACCTATATCTGAAATGCCTATCGACACCTATATCTGAAATGCCTATCGACACCTATATCTAAAATGCCTATCGACACCTATATCTGAAATGCCTATCGACACCTATATCTGAAATGCCTATCGACACCTATATCTGAAATGCCTATCGACACCTATTTTTGAAATACCTATCGGAAACTACATCTGAATTGCCTATCAGCACCTATATTTGAAATGCCTATCGGCAACCATATCTGGAATGCCTATCGGCACCTATATTTGAAATGCCTATCGGCTTCTATATCTGAAATGCCTATCGGCACCTATTTTTAAAATGCCAATCAGCAACTATATCTAAAATGCCTATCGGCACCTATATCTGAAATGCCTATCGACACCTATATCTGAAATGCCTATCGACACCTATATCTGAAATGCCTATCGACACTTATATCTGAAATGCCTATCGACACCTATATCTGAAATGCCTATCGACACCTATATCTGAAATGCCTATCGACACCTATATCTGAAAAGCCTATCGACACCTATATCTGAAATGCCTATCGACACCTATATCTGAAATGCCTATCGACACCTATATCTAAAATGCCCATCGACACCTATTTTTGAAATGCCTATCGGAAACTACATCTGAAATGCCTATCAGCACCTATATTTGAAATGCCTATCGGCAACCATATCTGGAATGCCTATCGGCACTTATATTTGAAATGCCTATCGGCTTCTATATCTGAAATGCCTATCGGCACCTATTTTTAAAATGCTAATCGGCAACTATATCTGAAATGCCTATCGGAACCTATATCTGAAATGCCTATCGACACCTATATCTGAAATGCCTATCGACACCTATATCTGAAATGCCTATCGACACCTATATCTGAAATGCCTATCGACACCTATATCTGAAATGCCTATCGACACCTATATCTGAAATGCCTATCGACACCTATATCTGAAATGCCTATCGACACCTATATCTGAAATGCCTATCGACACCTATTTTTGAAATGCCTATCGGAAACTACATCTGAAATGCCTATCAGCACCTATATTTGAAATGCCTATCGGCAACCATATCTGGAATGCCCATCGGCACCTATATTTGAAATGCCTATCGGCTTCTATATCTGAAATGCCTATCGGCACCTATTTTTAAAATACCAATCGGCAACTATATCTGAAATGCCTATCGGCACCTATATCTGAAATGCCTATCAACACCTATATCTGAAATGCCTATCGACACCTATATCTGAAATGCCTATCGACACCTATATCTGAAATGCCTATCGACACCGATATCTGAAATGCCTATCGACACCTATATCTGAAATGTCTATCGACACCTATATCTGAAATGCCTATCGACACCTATATCTGAAATGCCTATCGACACCTATATCTAAAATGCCTATCGACACCTATATCTGAAATGCCTATCGACACCTATATCTGAAATGCCTATCGACACCTATATCTGAAATGCCTATCGACACCTATTTTTGAAATACCTATCGGAAACTACATCTGAATTGCCTATCAGCACCTATATTTGAAATGCCTATCGGCAACCATATCTGGAATGCCTATCGGCACCTATATTTGAAATGCCTATCGGCTTCTATATCTGAAATGCCTATCGGCACCTATTTTTAAAATGCCAATCAGCAACTATATCTAAAATGCCTATCGGCACCTATATCTGAAATGCCTATCGACACCTATATCTGAAATACCTATCGACACCTATATCTGAAATGCCTATCGACACTTATATCTGAAATGCCTATCGACACCTATATCTGAAATGCCTATCGACACCTATATCTGAAATGCCTATCGACACCTATATCTGAAAAGCCTATGGACACCTATATCTGAAATGCCTATCGACACCTATATCTGAAATGCCTATCGACACCTATATCTAAAATGCCCATCGACACCTATTTTTGAAATGCCTATCGGAAACTACATCTGAAATGCCTATCAGCACCTATATTTGAAATGCCTATCGGCAACCATATCTGGAATGCCTATCGGCACTTATATTTGAAATGCCTATCGGCTTCTATATCTGAAATGCCTATCGGCACCTATTTTTAAAATGCTAATCGGCAACTATATCTGAAATGCCTATCGGAACCTATATCTGAAATGCCTATCGACACCTATATCTGAAATGCCTATCGACACCTATATCTGAAATGCCTATCGACACCTATATCTGAAATGCCTATCGACACCTATATCTGAAATGCCTATCGACACCTATATCTGAAATGCCTATCGACACCTATATCTGAAATGCCTATCGACACCTATATCTGAAATGCCTATCGACACCTATTTTTGAAATGCCTATCGGAAACTACATCTGAAATGCCTATCAGCACCTATATTTGAAATGCCTATCGGCAACCATATCTGGAATGCCTATCGGCACCTATATTTGAAATGCCTATCGGCTTCTATATCTGAAATGCCTATCGGCACCTATTTTTAAAATGCCATTCGGCAACTATATCTGAAATGCCTATCGGCACCTATATCTGAAATGCCTATCGACACCTATATCTGAAATGCCTATCGACACTAATATCTGAAATGCCTATCGACACCTATATCTGAAATGCCTATCGACACCTATATCTGAAATGCCTATCGACACCTATATCTGAAATGCCTATCGACACCTATATCTGAAATGCCTATCGACACCTATATCTGAAATGCCTATCGACACCTATTTTTGAAATGCCTATCGGAAACTACATCTGAAATGCCTATCAGCACCTATATTTGAAATGCCTATCGGCAACCATATCTGGAATGCCTATCGGCACCTATATTTGAAATGCCTATCGGCTTCTATATCTGAAATGCCTATCGGCACCTATTTTTAAAATGCCAATCGGCAACTATATCTGAAATGCCTATCGGCACCTATATCTGAAATGCCTATCGACACCTATATCTGAAATGCCTATCGACACCTATATCTGAAATGCCTATCGACACCTATATCTGAAATGCCTATCGACACCTATATCTGAAATGCCTATCGACACCTATATCTGAAATGCCTATCGACACCTATATCTGAAATGCCTATCGACACCTATTTTTGAAATGCCTATCGGAAACTACATCTGAAATGCCTATCAGCACCTATATTTGAAATGCCTATCGGCAACCATATCTGGAATGCCTATCGGCACCTATATTTGAAATGCCTATCGGCTTCTATATCTGAAATGCCTATCGGCACCTATTTTTAAAATACCAATCGGCAACTATATCTGAAATGCCTATCGACACCTATATCTGAAATGCCTATCGACACCTATATCTGAAATGCCTATCGACACCTATATCTGAAATGCCTATCGACACCTATATCTGAAATGCCTATCGACAACTATATCTGAAATGCCTATCGACACCTATATCTGAAATGCTTATCGACAACTATATCTGAAATGGCTATTGACACCTATTTTTGAAATGCCTATCGGAAACTACATCTGAAATGCCTATCAGCACCTATGTTTGAAATGCCTATCGGCAACCATATCTGAAATGCCTATCGGCACCTATATTTGAAATGCCTATCGGCTTCTATATCTGAAATGCCTATCGGCACCTATTTTTAAAATGCCAATCGGCAACTATATCTGAAATGCCTATCGGCACCTATATCTGAAATGCCTATCGACACCTATATCTGAAATGCCTATCGACACCTATATCTGAAATGCCTATCGACACCTATATCTGAAATGCCTATCGACACCTATTTTTAAAATGCCTATCGGAAACTACATCTGAATTGCCTATCAGCACCAATATTTGAAATGCCTATCGGCAACCATATCTGGAATGCCTATCGGCACCTTTATTTGAAATGCCTATCGGCTTCTATATCTGAAATGCCTATCGGCACCTATTTTTAAAATGCCAATCAGCAACTATATCTAAAATGCCTATCAGCACCTATATCTGAAATGCCTATCGACACCTATATCTGAAATGCCTATCGACACCTATATCTGAAATGCCTATCGACACTTATATCTGAAATGCCTATCGACACCTATATCTGAAATGCCTATCGACACCTATATCTGAAATGCCTATCGACACCTATATCTGAAAAGCCTATCGACACCTATATCTGAAATGCCTATCGACACCTATATCTGAAATGCCTATCAACACCTATATCTGAAATGCCTATCGACACCTATTTTTGAAATGCCTATCGGAAACTACATCTGAAATGCCTATCAGCACCTATATTTGAAATGCCTATCGGCAACCATATCTGGAATGCCTATCGGCACCTATATTTGAAATGCCTATCGGCTTCTATATCTGAAATGCCTATCGGCACCTATTTTTAAAATGCCAATCGGCAACTATATCTGAAATGCCTATCGGCACCTATATCTGAAATGCCTATCAACACCTATATCTGAAATGCCTATCGACACCTATATCTGAAATGCCTATCGACACCTATATCTGAAATGCCTATCGACACCTATATCTGAAATGCCTATCGACACCTATATCTGAAATGCCTATCGACACCTATTTTTGAAATGCCTATCGGAAACTACATCTGAAATGCCTATCAGCACCTATATTTGAAATGCCTATCGGCAACCATATCTGGAATGCCTATCAGCACCTATATTTGAAATACCTATCGGCAACCATATCTGGAATGCCTATCGGCACCTATATTTGAAATGCCTATCGGCTTCTATATCTGAAATGCCTATCGGCACCTATTTTTAAAATGCCAATCGGCAACTATATCTGAAATGCCTATCAGCACCTATATTTGAAATGCCTATCGGCAACCATATCTGGAATGCCCATCGGCACCTATATTTGAAATGCCTATCGGCTTCTATATCTGAAATGCCTATCGGCACCTATTTTTAAAATACCAATCGGCAACTATATCTGAAATGCCTATCGGCACCTATATCTGAAATGCCTATCAACACCTATATCTGAAATGCCTATCGACACCTATATCTGAAATGCCTATCGACACCTATATCTGAAATGCCTATCGACACCGATATCTGAAATGCCTATCGACACCTATATCTGAAATGTCAATCGACACCTATATCTGAAATGCCTATCGACACCTATATCTGAAATGCCTATCGACACCTATATCTAAAATGCCTATCGACACCTATATCTGAAATGCCTATCGACACCTATATCTGAAATGCCTATCGACACCTATATCTGAAATGCCTATCGACACCTATTTTTGAAATACCTATCGGAAACTACATCTGAATTGCCTATCAGCACCTATATTTGAAATGCCTATCGGCAACCATATCTGGAATGCCTATCGGCACCTATATTTGAAATGCCTATCGGCTTCTATATCTGAAATGCCTATCGGCACCTATTTTTAAAATGCCAATCAGCAACTATATCTAAAATGCCTATCGGCACCTATATCTGAAATGCCTATCGACACCTATATCTGAAATGCCTATCGACACCTATATCTGAAATGCCTATCGACACTTATATCTGAAATGCCTATCGACACCTATATCTGAAATGCCTATCGACACCTATATCTGAAATGCCTATCGACACCTATATCTGAAAAGCCTATCGACACCTATATCTGAAATGCCTATCGACACCTATATCTGAAATGCCTATCGACACCTATATCTAAAATGCCCATCGACACCTATTTTTGAAATGCCTATCGGAAACTACATCTGAAATGCCTATCAGCACCTATATTTGAAATGCCTATCGGCAACCATATCTGGAATGCCTATCGGCACTTATATTTGAAATGCCTATCGGCTTCTATATCTGAAATGCCTATCGGCACCTATTTTTAAAATGCTAATCGGCAACTATATCTGAAATGCCTATCGGAACCTATATCTGAAATGCCTATCGACACCTATATCTGAAATGCCTATCGACACCTATATCTGAAATGCCTATCGACACCTATATCTGAAATGCCTATCGACACCTATATCTGAAATGCCTATCGACACCTATATCTGAAATGCCTATCGACACCTATATCTGAAATGCCTATCGACACCTATATCTGAAATGCCTATCGACACCTATTTTTGAAATGCCTATCGGAAACTTCATCTGAAATGCCTATCAGCACCTATATTTGAAATGCCTATCGGCAACCATATCTGGAATGCCCATCGGCACCTATATTTGAAATGCCTATCGGCTTCTATATCTGAAATGCCTATCGGCACCTATTTTTAAAATACCAATCGGCAACTATATCTGAAATGCCTATCGGCACCTATATCTGAAATGCCTATCAACACCTATATCTGAAATGCCTATCGACACCTATATCTGAAATGCCTATCGACACCTATATCTGAAATGCCTATCGACACCGATATCTGAAATGCCTATCGACACCTATATCTGAAATGTCTATCGACACCTATATCTGAAATGCCTATCGACACCTATATCTGAAATGCCTATCGACACCTATATCTAAAATGCCTATCGACACCTATATCTGAAATGCCTATCGACACCTATATCTGAAATGCCTATCGACACCTATATCTGAAATGCCTATCGACACCTATTTTTGAAATACCTATCGGAAACTACATCTGAATTGCCTATCAGCACCTATATTTGAAATGCCTATCGGCAACCATATCTGGAATGCCTATCGGCACCTATATTTGAAATGCCTATCGGCTTCTATATCTGAAATGCCTATCGGCACCTATTTTTAAAATGCCAATCAGCAACTATATCTAAAATGCCTATCGGCACCTATATCTGAAATGCCTATCGACACCTATATCTGAAATGCCTATCGACACCTATATCTGAAATGCCTATCGACACTTATATCTGAAATGCCTATCGACACCTATATCTG
Organism: Venustoraphidia nigricollis; assembly: GCA_034508555.1. Lineage (NCBI taxonomy): Eukaryota > Metazoa > Arthropoda > Insecta > Raphidioptera > Raphidiidae > Venustoraphidia > Venustoraphidia nigricollis. The sequence continues at coordinate 55,151 of JAVRKA010000192.1, read as the reverse complement.
AAATGCCTATCGACACCTATATCTGAAATGCCTATCGACACCTATATCTGAAAAGCCTATGGACACCTATATCTGAAATGCCTATCGACACCTATATCTGAAATGCCTATCGACACCTATATCTAAAATGCCCATCGACACCTATTTTTGAAATGCCTATCGGAAACTACATCTGAAATGCCTATCAGCACCTATATTTGAAATGCCTATCGGCAACCATATCTGGAATGCCTATCGGCACTTATATTTGAAATGCCTATCGGCTTCTATATCTGAAATGCCTATCGGCACCTATTTTTAAAATGCTAATCGGCAACTATATCTGAAATGCCTATCGGAACCTATATCTGAAATGCCTATCGACACCTATATCTGAAATGCCTATCGACACCTATATCTGAAATGCCTATCGACACCTATATCTGAAATGCCTATCGACACCTATATCTGAAATGCCTATCGACACCTATATCTGAAATGCCTATCGACACCTATATCTGAAATGCCTATCGACACCTATATCTGAAATGCCTATCGACACCTATTTTTGAAATGCCTATCGGAAACTACATCTGAAATGCCTATCAGCACCTATATTTGAAATGCCTATCGGCAACCATATCTGGAATGCCTATCGGCACCTATATTTGAAATGCCTATCGGCTTCTATATCTGAAATGCCTATCGGCACCTATTTTTAAAATGCCATTCGGCAACTATATCTGAAATGCCTATCGGCACCTATATCTGAAATGCCTATCGACACCTATATCTGAAATGCCTATCGACACTAATATCTGAAATGCCTATCGACACCTATATCTGAAATGCCTATCGACACCTATATCTGAAATGCCTATCGACACCTATATCTGAAATGCCTATCGACACCTTTATCTGAAATGCCTATCGACACCTATATCTGAAATGACTATCGACACCTATATCTGAAATGCCTATCGACACCTATTTTTGAAATGCCTATCGGCAACCGTATCTGGAATGCCTATCGGCACCTATATTTGAAATGCCTATCGGCTTCTATATCTGAAATGCCTATCGGCACCTATTTTTAAAATGCCAATCGGCAACTATATCTGAAATGCCTATCGGCACCTATATCTGAAATGCCTATCGACACCTATATCTGAAATGCCTATCGACACCTATATCTGAAATGCCTATCGACACCTATATCTGAAATGCCTATCGACACCTATATCTGAAATGCCTATCGACACCTATATCTGAAATGCCTATCGACACCTATATCTGAAATGCCTATCGACACCTATATCTGAAATGCCTATCGACACCTATTTTTGAAATGCCTATCGGAAACTACATCTGAAATGCCTATCAGCACCTATATTTGAAATGCCTATCGGCAACCATATCTGGAATGCCTATCGGCACCTATATTTGAAATGCCTATCGGCTTCTATATCTGAAATGCCTATCGGCCCTTATTTTTAAAATGCCAATCGGCAACTATATCTGAAATGCCTATCGGCACCTATATCTGAAATGCCTATCGACACCTATATCTGAAATGCCTATCGACACCTATATCTGAAATGCCTATCGACACCTATATCTGAAATGCCTATCGACACCTATATCTGAAATGCCTATCGACACCTATTTTTGAAATGCCTATCGGAAACTACATCTGAAATGCCTATCAGCACCTATATTTGAAATGCCTATCGGCAACCATATCTGGAATGCCTATCGGCACCTATATTTGAAATGCCTATCGGCTTCTATATCTGAAATGCCTATCGGCACCTATTTTTAAAATGCCAATCGGCAACTATATCTGAAATGCCTATCGGCACCTATATCTGAAATGCCTATCGACACCTATATCTGAAATGCCTATCGACACCTATATCTGAAATGCCTATCGACACCTATATCTGAAATGCCTATCGACACCTATATCTGAAATGCCTATCGACACCTATATCTGAAATGCCTATCGACACCTATATCTGAAATGCCTATCAACACTTATATCTGAAATGCCTATCGACACCTATTTTTGAAATGCCTATCGGAAACTACATCTGAAATGCCTATCAGCACCTATATTTGAAATGCCTATCGGCAACCATATCTGGAATGCCTATCGGCACCTATATTTGAAATGCCTATCGGCTTCTATATCTGAAATGCCTATCGGCACCTATTTTTAAAATACCAATCGGCAACTATATCTGAAATGCCTATCGACACCTATATCTGAAATGCCTATCGACACCTATATCTGAAATGCCTATCGACACCTATATCTGAAATGCCTATCGACACCTATATCTGAAATGCCTATCGACAACTATATCTGAAATGCCTATCGACACCTATATCTGAAATGCTTATCGACAACTATATCTGAAATGGCTATCGACACCTATTTTTGAAATGCCTATCGGAAACTACATCTGAAATGCCTATCAGCACCTATATTTGAAATGCCTATCGGCAACCATATCTGGAATGCCTATCGGCACCTATATTTGAAATGCCTATCGGCTTCTATATCTGAAATGCCTATCGGCACCTATTTTTAAAATGCCAATCGGCAACTATATCTGAAATGCCTATCGGCACCTATATCTGAAATGCCTATCGACACCTATATCTGAAATGCCTATCGACACCTATATCTGAAATGCCTATCGACACCTATATCTGAAATGCCTGTCGACACCTATATCTGAAATGCCTATCGACACCTATATCTGAAATGCCTATCGACACCTATATCTGAAATGCCTATCGACACCTATATCTGAAATGCCTATCGACACCTATTTTTAAAATGCCTATCGGAAACTACATCTGAATTGCCTATCAGCACCTATATTTGAAATGCCTATCGGCAACCATATCTGGAATGCCTATCGGCACCTTTATTTGAAATGCCTATCGGCTTCTATATCTGAAATGCCTATCGGCACCTATTTTTAAAATGCCAATCAGCAACTATATCTAAAATGCCTATCGGCACCTATATCTGAAATGCCTATCGACACCTATATCTGAAATGCCTATCGACACCTATATCTGAAATGCCTATCGACACTTATATCTGAATTGCCTATCGACACCTATATCTGAAATGCCTATCGACACCTATATCTGAAATGCCTATCGACACCTATATCTGAAAAGCCTATCGACACCTATATCTGAAATGCCTATCGACACCTATATCTGAAATGCCTATCAACACCTATATCTGAAATGCCTATCGACACCTATTTTTGAAATGCCTATCGGAAACTACATCTGAAATGCCTATCAGCACCTATATTTGAAATGTCTATCGGCAACCATATCTGGAATGCCTATCGGCACCTATATTTGAAATGCCTATCGGCTTCTATATCTGAAATGCCTATCGGCACCTATTTTTAAAATGCCAATCGGCAACTATATCTGAAATGCCTATCGGCACCTATATCTGAAATGCCTATCAACACCTATATCTGAAATGCCTATCGACACCTATATCTGAAATGCCTATCGACACCTATATCTGAAATGCCTATCGACACCTATATCTGAAATGCCTATCGACACCTATATCTGAAATGCCTATCAACACCTATATCTGAAATGCCTATCGACACCTATTTTTGAAATGCCTATCGGAAACTACATCTGAAATGCCTATCAGCACCTATATTTGAAATGCCTATCGGCAACCATATCTGGAATGCCTATCGGCACCTATATTTGAAATGCCTATCGGCTTCTATATCTGAAATGCCTATCGGCACCTATTTTTAAAATGCCAATCGGCAACTATATCTGAAATGCCTATCGGCACCTATATTTGAAATGCCTATCAACACCTATATCTGAAATGCCTATCGACACCTATATCTGAAATACCTATTGACACCTATATCTGAAATGCCTATCGACACCTATATCTGAAATGCCTATCGACACCTATATCTGAAATGCCTATCGACACCTATTTTTGAAATGCCTATCGGAAACTACATCTGAAATGCCTATCAGCACCTATATTTGAAATGCCTATCGGCAACCATATCTAGAATGCCTATCGGCACCTATATTTGAAATGCCTATCGGCTTCTATATCTGAAATGCCTATCGGCACCTATTTTTTAAATGCCAATCGGCAACTATATCTGAAATACCTATCGGCACCTATATCTGAAATGCCTATCGACGCCTATATCTGAAATGCCTATCGACACCTATATCTGAAATGCCTTTTGACACCTATTTCTGAAATGCCTATCGATACCTATATCTGAAATGCCTATCGACACCTATATCTGAAATGCCTATCAACACCTATATCTGAAATGCCTATCGACACCTATATCTGAAATGCCTATCGACACCTATATCTGAAATGCCTATCGACACCTATATCTGAAATGCCTATCGACACCTATTTTTGAAATGCCTATCGGAAACTACATCTGAAATGCCTATCAGCACCTGTATTTGAAATGCCTATCGGCAACCATATCTGGAATGCTAATCGGCACCTATATTTGAAATGCCTATCGGCTTCTATATCTGAAATGCTTATCGGCACCTATTTTTAAAATGCCAATCGGCAACTATATCTGAAATGCCTATCGGCACCTATATCTGAAATGCCTATCGACACCTATATCTGAAATGCCTATCGACACCTATATCTGAAATGCCTATCGACACCTATATCTGAAATGCCTATCGACACCTATATCTGAAATACCTATCGACACCTATATCTGAAATGCCTATCGACACCTATATCTGAAATGCCTATCGACACCTATATCTGAAATGCCTATTGACACCTATATCTGAAATGCCTATCGACACCTATTTTTGAAATGCCTATCGGAAACTACATCTGAAAAGAATATCAGCATCTATATTTGAAATGCCTATCGGCAACCATATCTGGAATGCCTATCGGCACCTATATTTGAAATGCCTATCGGCTTCTATATCTGAAATGCCTATCGGCACCTATTTTTAAAATGCCAATCGGCAACTATATCTGAAATGCCTATCGGCACCTATATCTGAAATGCCTATCGACACCTATATCTGAAATGCCAATCGACACCTATATCTGAAATGCCTATCGACACCTATATCTGAAATGCCTATCGACACCTGTATCTGAAATGCCTATCGACACCTATATCTGAAATGCCTATCGACACCTATATCTGAAATGCCTATCGACACCTATATCTGAAATGCCTATCGACACCTATATCAGAAATGCCTATCGACACCTATTTTTGAAATGCCTATTGGAAACTACATCTGAAATGCCTATCGACACCTATATCTGAAATGCCTATCGACACCTATTTTTGAAATGCCTATCGGAAACTACATCTGAAATGCCTATCAGCACCTATATTTGAAATGCCTATCGGCAACCATATCTGGAATGCCTATCGGCACCTATATTTGAAATGCCTATCGGCTTCTATATCTGAAATGCCTATCGGCACCTATTTTTAAATTGCCAATCGGCAACTATATCTGAAATGCCTATCGGCACCTATATCTGAAATGCCTATCGACACCTATATCTGAAATGCCTATCGACACCTATATCTAAAATGCCTATCGACACCTATATCTGAAATTCCTATCGACACCTATATCTGAAATGCCTATCGACACCTATATCTGAAATGCCTATCGACACCTATATCTGAAATGCCTATCGACACCTATATCTGAAATGCCTATCGACACCTATATCTGAAATGCCTATCGACACCTATTTTTGAAATGCCTATCGGAAACTACATCTGAAATGCCTATCAGCACCTATATTTGAAATGCCTATCGGCAACCATATCTGGAATGCCTATCGGCACCTATATTTGAAATGCCTATCGGCTTCTATATCTGAAATGCCTATCTGCACCTATTTTTAAAATGCCAATCGGCAACTATATCTGAAATACCTATCGGCACCTATATCTGAAATGCCTATCGACACCTATATCTGAAATGCCTATCGACACCTATATCTGAAATGCCTTTTGACACCTATTTCTGAAATGCCTATCGACACCTATATCTGAAATGCCTATCGACACCTATATCTGAAATGCCTATCGACACCTATATCTGAAATGCCTATCGACACCTATATCTGAAATGCCTATCGACACCTATATCTGAAATGCCTATCGACACCTATATCTGAAATGCCTATCGACACCTATTTTTGAAATGCCTATCGGAAACTACATCTGAAATGCCTATCAGCACCTGTATTTGAAATGCCTATCGGCAACCATATCTGGAATGCCTATCGGCACCTATATTTGAAATGCCTATCGGCTTCTATATCTGAAATGCCTATCGGCACCTATTTTTAAAATGCCAATCGGCAACTATATCTGAAATGCCTATCGGCACCTATATCTGAAATGCCTATCGACACCTATATCTAAAATGCCTATCGACACCTATATCTGAAATGCCTATCGACACCTATATCTGAAATGCCTATCGACACCTATATCTGAAATACCTATCGACACCTATATCTGAAATGCCTATCGACACCTATATCTGAAATGCCTATCGACACCTATATCTGAAATGCCTATCGACACCTATATCTGAAATGCCTATCGACACTAATATCTAAAATGCCTATCGACACCTATATCTGAAATGCCTATCGACACCTATATCTGAAATGCCTATCGACACCTATATCTGAAATGCCTATCGACACCTATATCTGAAATGCCTATCGACACCTATTTTTGAAATGCCTATCGGAAACTACATCTGAAATGCCTATCAGCACCTATATTTGAAATGCCTATCGGCAACCATATCTGGAATGCTTATCGGCACCTATATTTGAAATGCCTATCGGCTTCTATATCTGAAATGCCTATCGGCCCTTATTTTTAAAATGCCAATCGGCAACTATATCTGAAATGCCTATCGGCACCTATATCTGAAATGCCTATCGACACCTATATCTGAAATGCCTATCGACACCTATATCTGAAATGCCTATCGACACCTATATCTGAAATGCCTATCGACACCTATATCTGAAATGCCTATCGACACCTATATCTGAAATGCCTATCGACACCTATATCTGAAATGCCTATCGACACCTATTTTTGAAATGCCTATCGGAAACTACATCTGAAATGCCTATCAGCACCTATATTTGAAATGCCTATCGGCAACCATATCTGGAATGCCTATCGGCACCTATATTCGAAATGCCTATCGGCTTCTATATCTGAAATGCCTATCGGCACCTATTTTTAAAATACCAATCAGCAACTATATCTGAAATGCCTATCGACACCTATATCTGAAATGCCTATCGACACCTATATCTGAAATGCCTATCGACACCTATATCTGAAATGCCTATCGACACCTATATCTGAAATGCCTATCGACAACTATATCTGAAATGCCTATCGACACCTATATCTGAAATGCTTATCGACAACTATATCTGAAATGGCTATTGACACCTATTTTTGAAATGCCTATCGGAAACTACATCTGAAATGCCTATCAGCACCTATATTTGAAATGCCTATCAGCAACCATATCTGGAATGCCTATCGGCACCTATATTTGAAATGCCTATCGGCTTCTATATCTGAAATGCCTATCGGCACCTATTTTTAAAATGCCAATCGGCAACTATATCTGAAATGCCTATCGGCACCTATATCTGAAATGCCTATCGACACCTATATCTGAAATGCCTATCGACACCTATATCTGAAATGCCTATCGACACCTATATCTGAAATGCCTATCGACACCTATATCTGAAATGCCTATCGACACCTATATCTGAAATGCCTATCGACACCTATATCTGAAATGCCTATCGACACCTATATCTGAAATGCCTATCGACACCTATTTTTGAAATGCCTATCGGAAACTACATCTGAAATGCCTATCAGCACCTATATTTGAAATGCCTATCGGCAACCATATCTGGAATGCCTATCGGCACCTATATTCGAAATGCCTATCGGCTTCTATATCTGAAATGCCTATCGGCACCTATTTTTAAAATACCAATCAGCAACTATATCTGAAATGCCTATCGACACCTATATCTGAAATGCCTATCGACACCTATATCTGAAATGCCTATCGACACCTATATCTGAAATGCCTATCGACACCTATATCTGAAATGCCTATCGACAACTATATCTGAAATGCCTATCGACACCTATATCTGAAATGCTTATCGACAACTATATCTGAAATGGCTATTGACACCTATTTTTGAAATGCCTATCGGAAACTACATCTGAAATGCCTATCAGCACCTATATTTGAAATGCCTATCAGCAACCATATCTGGAATGCCTATCGGCACCTATATTTGAAATGCCTATCGGCTTCTATATCTGAAATGCCTATCGGCACCTATTTTTAAAATGCCAATCGGCAACTATATCTGAAATGCCTATCGGCACCTATATCTGAAATGCCTATCGACACCTATATCTGAAATGCCTATCGACACCTATATCTGAAATGCCTATCGACACCTATATCTGAAATGCCTGTCGACACCTATATCTGAAATGCCTATCGACACCTATATCTGAAATGCCTATCGACACCTATATCTGAAATGCCTATCGACACCTATATCTGAAATGCCTATCGACACCTATTTTTAAAATGCCTATCGGAAACTACATCTGAATTGCCTATCAGCACCAATATTTGAAATGCCTATCGGCAACCATATCTGGAATGCCTATCGGCACCTTTATTTGAAATGCCTATCGGCTTCTATATCTGAAATGCCTATCGGCACCTATTTTTAAAATGCCAATCAGCAACTATATCTAAAATGCCTATCAGCACCTATATCTGAAATGCCTATCGACACCTATATCTGAAATGCCTATCGACACCTATATCTGAAATGCCTATCGACACTTATATCTGAAATGCCTATCGACACCTATATCTGAAATGCCTATCGACACCTATATCTGAAATGCCTATCGACACCTATATCTGAAAAGCCTATCGACACCTATATCTGAAATGCCTATCGACACCTATATCTGAAATGCCTATCAACACCTATATCTGAAATGCCTATCGACACCTATTTTTGAAATGCCTATCGGAAACTACATCTGAAATGCCTATCAGCACCTATATTTGAAATGCCTATCGGCAACCATATCTGGAATGCCTATCGGCACCTATATTTGAAATGCCTATCGGCTTCTATATCTGAAATGCCTATCGGCACCTATTTTTAAAATGCCAATCGGCAACTATATCTGAAATGCCTATCGGCACCTATATCTGAAATGCCTATCAACACCTATATTTGAAATGCCTATCGGCAACCATATCTGGAATGCCTATCGGCACCTATATTTGAAATGCCTATCGGCTTCTATATCTGAAATGCCTATCGGCACCTATTTTTAAAATGCCAATCAGCAACTATATCTAAAATGCCTATCGGCACCTATATCTGAAATGCCTATCGACACCTATATCTGAAATGCCTATCGGCACCTATATCTGAAATGCCTATCGACACCTATATCTGAAATGCCTATCGACACCTATATCTGAAATGCCTATCGACACCTATATCTGAAATGCCTATCGACACCTATATCTGAAATGCCTATCGACACCTATATCTGAAATGCCTATCGACACCTATATCTGAAATGCCTATCGACACCTATATCTGAAATGCCTATCGACACCTATTTTTGAAATGCCTATCGGAAACTACATCTGAAATGCCTATCAGCACCTATATTTGAAATGCCTATCGGCAACCATATCTGGAATGCCTATCGGCACCTATATTTGAAATGCCTATCGGCTTCTATATCTGAAATGCCTATCGGCCCTTATTTTTAAAATGCCAATCGGCAACTATATCTGAAATGCCTATCGGCACCTATATCTGAAATGCCTATCGACACCTATATCTGAAATGCCTATCGACACCTATATCTGAAATGCCTATCGACACCTATATCTGAAATGCCTATCGACACCTATTTTTGAAATGCCTATCGGAAACTACATCTGAAATGCCTATCAGCACCTATATTTGAAATGCCTATCGGCAACCATATCTGGAATGCCTATCGGCACCTATATTTGAAATGCCTATCGGCTTCTATATCTGAAATGCCTATCGGCACCTATTTTTAAAATGCCAATCGGCAACTATATCTGAAATGCCTATCGGCACCTATATCTGAAATGCCTATCGACACGTATATCTGAAATGCCTATCGACACCTATATCTGAAATGCCTATCGACACCTATATCTGAAATGCCTATCGACACCTATATCTGAAATGCCTATCGACACCTATATCTGAAATGCCTATCGACACCTATATCTGAAATGCCTATCAACACTTATATCTGAAATGCCTATCGACACCTATTTTTGAAATGCCTATCGGAAACTACATCTGAAATGCCTATCAGCACCTATATTTGAAATGCCTATCGGCAACCATATCTGGAATGCCTATCGGCACCTATATTTGAAATGCCTATCGGCTTCTATATCTGAAATGCCTATCGGCACCTATTTTTAAAATACCAATCGGCAACTATATCTGAAATGCCTATCGACACCTATATCTGAAATGCCTATCGACACCTATATCTGAAATGCCTATCGACACCTATATCTGAAATGCCTATCGACACCTATATCTGAAATGCCTATCGACAACTATATCTGAAATGCCTATCGACACCTATATCTGAAATGCTTATCGACAACTATATCTGAAATGGCTATCGACACCTATTTTTGAAATGCCTATCGGAAACTACATCTGAAATGCCTATCAGCACCTATATTTGAAATGCCTATCGGCAACCATATCTGGAATGCCTATCGGCACCTATATTTGAAATGCCTATCGGCTTCTATATCTGAAATGCCTATCGGCACCTATTTTTAAAATGCCAATCGGCAACTATATCTGAAATGCCTATCGGCACCTATATCTGAAATGCCTATCGACACCTATATCTGAAATGCCTATCGACACCTATATCTGAAATGCCTATCGACACCTATATCTGAAATGCCTGTCGACACCTATATCTGAAATGCCTATCGACACCTATATCTGAAATGCCTATCGACACCTATATCTGAAATGCCTATCGACACCTATATCTGAAATGCCTATCGACACCTATATCTGAAATGCCTATCGACACCTATATCTGAAATGCCTATCGACACCTATATCTGAAAAGCCTATCGACACCTATATCTGAAATGCCTATCGACACCTATATCTGAAATGCCTATCGACACCTATATCTAAAATGCCTATCGACACTTATTTTTGAAATGCCTATCGGAAACTACATCTGAAATGCCTATCAGCACCTATATTTGAAATGCCTATCGGCAACCATATCTGGAATGCCTATCGGCACTTATATTTGAAATGCCTATCGGCTTCTATATCTGAAATGCCTATCGGCACCTATTTTTAAAATGCTAATCGGCAACTATATCTGAAATGCCTATCGGAACCTATATCTGAAATGCCTATCGACACCTATATCTGAAATGCCTATCGACACCTATATCTGAAATGCCTATCGACACCTATATCTGAAATGCCTATCGACACCTATATCTGAAATGCCTATCGACACCTATATCTGAAATGCCTATCGACACCTATATCTGAAATGCCTATCGACACCTATATCTGAAATGCCTATCGACACCTATTTTTGAAATGCCTATCGGAAACTACATCTGAAATGCCTATCAGCACCTATATTTGAAATGCCTATCGGCAACCATATCTGGAATGCCTATCGGCACCTATATTTGAAATGCCTATCGGCTTCTATATCTGAAATGCCTATCGGCACCTATTTTTAAAATGCCATTCGGCAACTATATCTGAAATGCCTATCGGCACCTATATCTGAAATGCCTATCGACACCTATATCTGAAATGCCTATCGACACTAATATCTGAAATGCCTATCGACACCTATATCTGAAATGCCTATCGACACCTATATCTGAAATGCCTATCGACACCTATATCTGAAATGCCTATCGACACCTTTATCTGAAATGCCTATCGACACCTATATCTGAAATACCTATCGACACCTATATCTGAAATGCCTATCGACACCTATTTTTGAAATGCCTATCGGCAACCATATCTGGAATGCCTATCGGCACCTATATTTGAAATGCCTATCGGCTTCTATATCTGAAATGCCTATCGGCACCTATTTTTAAAATGCCAATCGGCAACTATATCTGAAATGCCTATCGGCACCTATATCTGAAATGCCTATCGACACCTATATCTGAAATGCCTATCGACACCTATATCTGAAATGCCTATCGACACCTATATCTGAAATGCCTATCGACACCTATATCTGAAATGCCTATCGACACCTATATCTGAAATGCCTATCGACACCTATATCTGAAATGCCTATCGACACCTATATCTGAAATGCCTATCGACACCTATTTTTGAAATGCCTATCGGAAACTACATCTGAAATGCCTATCAGCACCTATATTTGAAATGCCTATCGGCAACCATATCTGGAATGCCTATCGGCACCTATATTTGAAATGCCTATCGGCTTCTATATCTGAAATGCCTATCGGCCCTTATTTTTAAAATGCCAATCGGCAACTATATCTGAAATGCCTATCGGCACCTATATCTGAAATGCCTATCGACACCTATATCTGAAATGCCTATCGACACCTATATCTGAAATGCCTATCGACACCTATATCTGAAATGCCTATCGACACCTATTTTTGAAATGCCTATCGGAAACTACATCTGAAATGCCTATCAGCACCTATATTTGAAATGCCTATCGGCAACCATATCTGGAATGCCTATCGGCACCTATATTTGAAATGCCTATCGGCTTCTATATCTGAAATGCCTATCGGCACCTATTTTTAAAATGCCAATCGGCAACTATATCTGAAATGCCTATCGGCACCTATATCTGAAATGCCTATCGACACCTATATCTGAAATGCCTATCGACACCTATATCTGAAATGCCTATCGACACCTATATCTGAAATGCCTATCGACACCTATATCTGAAATGCCTATCGACACCTATATCTGAAATGCCTATCGACACCTATATCTGAAATGCCTATCAACACTTATATCTGAAATGCCTATCGACACCTATTTTTGAAATGCCTATCGGAAACTACATCTGAAATGCCTATCAGCACCTATATTTGAAATGCCTATCGGCAACCATATCTGGAATGCCTATCGGCACCTATATTTGAAATGCCTATCGGCTTCTATATCTGAAATGCCTATCGGCACCTATTTTTAAAATACCAATCGGCAACTATATCTGAAATGCCTATCGACACCTATATCTGAAATGCCTATCGACACCTATATCTGAAATGCCTATCGACACCTATATCTGAAATGCCTATCGACACCTATATCTGAAATGCCTATCGACAACTATATCTGAAATGCCTATCGACACCTATATCTGAAATGCTTATCGACAACTATATCTGAAATGGCTATCGACACCTATTTTTGAAATGCCTATCGGAAACTACATCTGAAATGCCTATCAGCACCTATATTTGAAATGCCTATCGGCAACCATATCTGGAATGCCTATCGGCACCTATATTTGAAATGCCTATCGGCTTCTATATCTGAAATGCCTATCGGCACCTATTTTTAAAATGCCAATCGGCAACTATATCTGAAATGCCTATCGGCACCTATATCTGAAATGCCTATCGACACCTATATCTGAAATGCCTATCGACACCTATATCTGAAATGCCTATCGACACCTATATCTGAAATGCCTGTCGACACCTATATCTGAAATGCCTATCGACACCTATATCTGAAATGCCTATCGACACCTATATCTGAAATGCCTATCGACACCTATATCTGAAATGCCTATCGACACCTATTTTTAAAATGCCTATCGGAAACTACATCTGAATTGCCTATCAGCACCTATATTTGAAATGCCTATCGGCAACCATATCTGGAATGCCTATCGGCACCTTTATTTGAAATGCCTATCGGCTTCTATATCTGAAATGCCTATTGGCACCTATTTTTAAAATGCCAATCAGCAACTATATCTAAAATGCCTATCGGCACCTATATCTGAAATGCCTATCGACACCTATATCTGAAATGCCTATCGACACCTATATCTGAAATGCCTATCGACACTTATATCTGAATTGCCTATCGACACCTATATCTGAAATGCCTATCGACACCTATATCTGAAATGCCTATCGACACCTATATCTGAAAAGCCTATCGACACCTATATCTGAAATGCCTATCGACACCTATATCTGAAATGCCTATCAACACCTATATCTGAAATGCCTATCGACACCTATTTTTGAAATGCCTATCGGAAACTACATCTGAAATGCCTATCAGCACCTATATTTGAAATGCCTATCGGCAACCATATCTGGAATGCCTATCGGCACCTATATTTGAAATGCCTATCGGCTTCTATATCTGAAATGCCTATCGGCACCTATTTTTAAAATGCCAATCGGCAACTATATCTGAAATGCCTATCGGCACCTATATCTGAAATGCCTATCAACACCTATATCTGAAATGCCTATCGACACCTATATCTGAAATGCCTATCGACACCTATATCTGAAATGCCTATCGACACCTATATCTGAAATGCCTATCGACACCTATATCTGAAATGCCTATCAACACCTATATCTGAAATGCCTATCGACACCTATTTTTGAAATGCCTATCGGAAACTACATCTGAAATGCCTATCAGCAACTATATTTGAAATGCCTATCGGCAACCATATCTGGAATGCCTATCGGCACCTATATTTGAAATGCCTATCGGCTTCTATATCTGAAATGCCTATCGGCACCTATTTTTAAAATGCCAATAGGCAACTATATCTGAAATGCCTATCGGCACCTATATCTGAAATGCCTATCAACACCTATATCTGAAATGCCTATCGACACCTATATCTGAAATGCCTATCGACACCTATATCTGAAATGCCTATCGACACCTATATCTGAAATGCCTATCGACACCTATATCTGAAATGCCTATCGACACCTATTTTTGAAATGCCTATCGGAAACTACATCTGAAATGCCTATCAGCACCTATATTTGAAATGCCTATCGGCAACCATATCTAGAATGCCTATCGGCACCTATATTTGAAATGCCTATCGGCTTCTATATCTGAAATGCCTATCGGCACCTATTTTTTAAATGCCAATCGGCAACTATATCTGAAATACCTATCGGCACCTATATCTTAAATGCCTATCGACGCCTATATCTGAAATGCCTATCGACACCTATATCTGAAATGCCTTTTGACACCTATTTCTGAAATGCCTATCGATACCTATATCTGAAATGCCTATCGACACCTATATCTGAAATGCCTATCGACACCTATATCTGAAATGCCTATCGACACCTATATCTGAAATGCCTATCGACACCTATATCTGAAATGCCTATCGACACCTATATCTGAAATGCCTATCGACACCTATTTTTGAAATGCCTATCGGAAACTACATCTGAAATGCCTATCAGCACCTGTATTTGAAATGCCTATCGGCAACCATATCTGGAATGCCTATCGGCACCTATATTTGAAATGCCTATCGGCTTCTATATCTGAAATGCTTATCGGCACCTATTTTTAAAATGCCAATCGGCAACTATATCTGAAATGCCTATCGGCACCTATATCTGAAATGCCTATCGACACCTATATCTGAAATGCCTATCGACACCTATATCTGAAATGCCTATCGACACCTATATCTGAAATGCCTATCGACACCTATATCTGAAATACCTATCGACACCTATATCTGAAATGCCTATCGACACCTATATCTGAAATGCCTATCGACACCTATATCTGAAATGCCTATCGACACCTATATCTGAAATGCCTATCGACACCTATTTTTGAAATGCCTATCGGAAACTACATCTGAAAAGAATATCAGCATCTATATTTGAAATGCCTATCGGCAACCATATCTGGAATGCCTATCGGCACCTATATTTGAAATGCCTATCGGCTTCTATATCTGAAATGCCTATCGGCACCTATTTTTAAAATGCCAATCGGCAACTATATCTGAAATGCCTATCGGCACCTATATCTGAAATGCCTATCGACACCTATATCTGAAATGCCAATCGACACCTATATCTGAAATGCCTATCGACACCTATATCTGAAATGCCTATCGACACCTGTATCTGAAATGCCTATCGACACCTATATCTGAAATGCCTATCGACACCTATATCTGAAATGCCTATCGACACCTATATCTGAAATGCCTATCGACACCTATATCAGAAATGCCTATCGACACCTATTTTTGAAATGCCTATCGGAAACTACATCTGAAATGCCTATCGACACCTATATCTGAAATGCCTATCGACACCTATTTTTGAAATGCCTATCGGAAACTACATCTGAAATGCCTATCAGCACCTATATTTGAAATGCCTATCGGCAACCATATCTGGAATGCCTATCGGCACCTATATTTGAAATGCCTATCGGCTTCTATATCTGAAATGCCTATCGGCACCTATTTTTAAATTGCCAATCGGCAACTATATCTGAAATGCCTATCGGCACCTATATCTGAAATGCCTATCGACACCTATATCTGAAATGCCTATCGACACCTATATCTAAAATGCCTATCGACACCTATATCTGAAATTCCTATCGACACCTATATCTGAAATGCCTATCGACACCTATATCTGAAATGCCTATCGACACCTATATCTGAAATGCCTATCGACACCTATATCTGAAATGCCTATCGACACCTATATCTGAAATGCCTATCGACACCTATTTTTGAAATGCCTATCGGAAACTACATCTGAAATGCCTATCAGCACCTATATTTGAAATGCCTATCGGCAACCATATCTGGAATGCCTATCGGCACCTATATCTGAAATGCCTATCGGCTTCTATATCTGAAATGCCTATCTGCACCTATTTTTAAAATGCCAATCGGCAACTATATCTGAAATACCTATCGGCACCTATATCTGAAATGCCTATCGACACCTATATCTGAAATGCCTATCGACACCTATATCTGAAATGCCTTTTGACACCTATTTCTGAAATGCCTATCGACACCTATATCTGAAATGCCTATCGACACCTATATCTGAAATGCCTATCGACACCTATATCTGAAATGCCTATCGACACCTATATCTGAAATGCCTATCGACACCTATATCTGAAATGCCTATCGACACCTATATCTGAAATGCCTATCGACACCTATTTTTGAAATGCCTATCGGAAACTACATCTGAAATGCCTATCAGCACCTGTATTTGAAATGCCTATCGGCAACCATATCTGGAATGCCTATCGGCACGTATATTTGAAATGCCTATCGGCTTCTATATCTGAAATGCCTATCGGCACCTATTTTTAAAATGCCAATCGGCAACTATATCTGAAATGCCTATCGGCACCTATATCTGAAATGCCTATCGACACCTATATCTAAAATGCCTATCGACACTTATATCTGAAATGCCTATCGACACCTATATCTGAAATGCCTATCGACACCTATATCTGAAATGCCTATCGACACCTATATCTGAAATGCCTATCGACACCTATATCTGAAATGCCTATCGACACCTATATCTGAAATGCCTATCGACACCTATATCTGAAATGCCTATCGACACCTATATCTGAAATGCCTATCGACACCTATTTTTGAAATGCCTATCGGAAACTACATCTGAAATGAATATCAGCATCTATATTTGAAATGCCTATCGGCAACCATATCTGGAATGCCTATCGGCACCTATATTTGAAATGCCTATCGGCTTCTATATCTGAAATGCCTATCGGCACCTATTTTTAAAATGCCAATCGGCAACTATATCTGAAATGCCTATCGGCACCTATATCTGAAATGCCTATCGACACCTATATCTGAAATGCCAATCGACACCTATATCTGAAATGCCTATCGACACCTATATCTGAAATGCCTATCGACACCTGTATCTGAAATGCCTATCGACACCTATATCTGAAATGCCTATCGTCACCTATATCTGAAATGCCTATCGACACCTATATCTGAAATGCCTATCGACACCTATATCAGAAATGCCTATCGACACCTATTTTTGAAATGCCTATCGGAAACTACATCTGAAATGCCTATCAGCACCTATATTTGAAATGCCTATCGGCAACCATATCTGGAATGCCTATCGGCACCTATATTTGAAATGCCTATCGGCTTCTATATCTGAAATGCCTATCGGCACCTATTTTTAAAATGCCAATCGGCAACTATATCTAAAATGCCTATCGGCACCTATATCTGAAATGCCTATCGACACCTATATCTGAAATGCCTATCGACACCTATATCTGAAATGCCTATCGACACCTATATCTGAAATGCCTATCGACACCTATATCTGAAATGCCTATCGACACCTATATCTGAAATGCCTATCGACACCTATATCTGAAATGCCTATCGACACCTATTTTTGAAATGCCTATCGGAAACTACATCTGAAATGCCTATCAGCACCTATATTTGAAATGCCTATCGGCAACCATATCTGGAATGCCTATCGGCACCTATATTTGAAATGCCTATCGGCTTCTATATCTGAAATGCCTATCGGCACCTATTTTTAAAATGCCAATCGGCAACTATATCTGAAATGCCTATCGGCACCTATATCTGAAATGCCTATCGACACCTATATCTGAAATGCCTATCGACACCTATATCTGAAATGCCTATCGACACCTATATCTGAAATGCCTGTCGACACCTATATCTGAAATGCCTATCGACACCTATATCTGAAATGCCTATCGACACCTATATCTGAAATGCCTATTGACACCTATATCTGAAATGCATATCGACACCTATTTTTGAAATGCCTATCGGAAACTACATCTGAAATGCCTATCAGCACCTATATTTGAAGTGCCTATCGGCAACCATATCTGGAATGCCTATCGGCACCTATATTTGAAATGCCTATCGGCTTCTATATCTGAAATGCCTATCGGCACCTATTTTTAAAATGCCAATCGGCAACTATATCTGAAATGCCTATCGGCACCTATATCTGAAATGCCTATCGACACCTATATCTGAAATGCCCATCGACACCTATATCTGAAATGCCTATCGACACCTATATCTGAAATGCCTATCGACACCTATATCTGAAATGCCTATCGACACCTATATCTGAAATGCCTATCGACACCTATTTTTGAAATGCCTATCGGAAACTACATCTGAAATGCCTATCAGCACCTATATTTGAAATGCCTATCGGCAACCATATCTGGAATGCCTATCGGCACCTATATTTGAAATGCCTATCGGCTTCTATATCTGAAATGCCTATCGGCACCTATTTTTAAAATGCCAATCAGCAACTATATCTAAAATGCCTATCGGCACCTATATCTGAAATGCCTATCGACACCTATATCTGAAATGCCTATCGACACCTATTTTTGAAATGCCTATCGGAAACTACATCTGAAATGCCTATCAGCACCTATATTTGAAATGCCTATCGGCAACCATATCTGGAATGCCTATCGGCACTTATATTTGAAATGCCTATCGGCTTCTATATCTGAAATGCCTATCGGCACCTATTTTTAAAATGCTAATCGGCAACTATATCTGAAATGCCTATCGGAACCTATATCTGAAATGCCTATCGACACCTATATCTGAAATGCCTATCGACACCTATATCTGAAATGCCTATCGACACCTATATCTGAAATGCCTATCGACACCTATATCTGAAATGCCTATCGACACCTATATCTGAAATGCCTATCGACACCTATATCTGAAATGCCTATCGACACCTATATCTGAAATGCCTATCGACACCTATTTTTGAAATGCCTATCGGAAACTACATCTGAAATGCCTATCAGCACCTATATTTGAAATGCCTATCGGCAACCATATCTGGAATGCCTATCGGCACCTATATTTGAAATGCCTATCGGCTTCTATAACTGAAATGCCTATCGGCACCTATTTTTAAAATGCCATTCGGCAACTATATCTGAAATGCCTATCGGCACCTATATCTGAAATGCCTATCGACACCTATATCTGAAATGCCTATCGACACCTATTTTTGAAATGCCTATCGGAAACTACATCTGAAATGCCTATCAGCACCTATATTTGAAATGCCTATCGGCAACCATATCTGGAATGCCTATCGGCACCTATATTTGAAATGCCTATCGGCTTCTATATCTGAAATGCCTATCGGCACCTATTTTTAAAATGCCAATCAGCAACTATATCTAAAATGCCTATCGGCACCTATATCTGAAATGCCTATCGACACCTATATCTGAAATGCCTATCGACACCTATTTTTGAAATGCCTATCGGAAACTACATCTGAAATGCCTATCAGCACCTATATTTGAAATGCCTATCGGCAACCATATCTGGAATGCCTATCGGCACTTATATTTGAAATGCCTATCGGCTTCTATATCTGAAATGCCTATCGGCACCTATTTTTAAAATGCTAATCGGCAACTATATCTGAAATGCCTATCGGAACCTATATCTGAAATGCCTATCGACACCTATATCTGAAATGCCTATCGACACCTATATCTGAAATGCCTATCGACACCTATATCTGAAATGCCTATCGACACCTATATCTGAAATGCCTATCGACACATATATCTGAAATGCCTATCGACACCTTTATCTGAAATGCCCATCGACACCTATATCTGAAATGCCTATCGACACCTATATCTGAAATGCCTATCGACACCTATTTTTGAAATGCCTATCGGCAACCATATCTGGAATGCCTATCGGCACCTATATTTGAAATGCGTATCGGCTTCTATATCTGAAATGCCTATCGGCACCTATTTTTAAAATGCCAATCGGCAACTATATCTGAAATGCCTATCGGCACCTATATCTGAAATGCCTATCGACACCTATATCTGAAATGCCTATCGACACCTATATCTGAAATGCCTATCGACACCTATATCTGAAATGCCTATCGACACCTATATCTGAAATGCCTATCGACACCTATATCTGAAATGCCTATCGACACCTATATCTGAAATGCCTATCGTCACCTATATCTGAAATGCCTATCGACACCTATTTTTGAAATGCCTATCGGAAACTACATCTGAAATGCCTATCAGCACCTATATTTGAAATGCCTATCGGCAACCATATCTGGAATGCTTATCGGCACCTATATTTGAAATGCCTATCGGCTTCTATATCTGAAATGCCTATCGGCCTTTATTTTTAAAATGCCAATCGGCAACTATATCTGAAATGCCTATCGGCACCTATATCTGAAATTCCTATCGACACCTATATCTGAAATGCCTATCGACACCTATATCTGAAATGCCTATCGACACCTATATCTGAAATGCCTATCGACACCTATATCTGAAATGCCTATCGACACCTATTTTTGAAATGCCTATCGGAAACTACATCTGAAATGCCTATCAGCACCTATATTTGAAATGCCTATCGGCAACCATATCTGGAATGCCTATCGGCACCTATATTTGAAATGCCTATCGGCTTCTATATCTGAAATGCCTATCGGCACCTATTTTTAAAATGCCAATCGGCAACTATATCTGAAATGCCTATCGGCACCTATATCTGAAATTCCTATCGACACCTATATCTGAAATGCCTATCGACACCTATATCTGAAATGCCTATCGACACCTATATCTGAAATGCCTATCGACACCTTTATCTGAAATGCCTATCGACACCTATATCTGAAATGCCTATCGACACCTATATCTGAAATGCCTATCGACACCTATTTTTGAAATGCCTATCGGCAACCATATCTGGAATGCCTATCGGCACCTATATTTGAAATGCCTATCGGCTTCTATATCTGAAATGCCTATCGGCACCTATTTTTAAAATGCCAATCGGCAACTATATCTGAAATGCCTATCGGCACCTATATCTGAAATGCCTATCGACACCTATATCTGAAATGCCTATCGACACCTATATCTGAAATGCCTATCGACACCTATATCTGAAATGCCTATCGACACCTATATCTGAAATGCCTATCGACACCTATATCTGAAATGCCTATCGACACCTATATCTGAAATGCCTATCGACACCTATTTTTGAAATGCCTATCGGAAACTACATATGAAATGCCTATCAGCACCTATATTTGAAATGCCTATCGGCAACCATATCTGGAATGCCTATCGGCACCTATATTTGAAATGCCTATCGGCTTCTATATCTGAAATGCCTATCGGCACCTATTTTTAAAATACCAATCGGCAACTATATCTGAAATGCCTATCGACACCTATATCTGAAATGCCTATCGACACCTATATCTGAAATGCCTATCGACACCTATATCTGAAATGCCTATCGACACCTATATCTGAAATGCCTATCGACAAATATATCTGAAATGCCTATCGACACCTATATCTGAAATGCTTATCGACAACTATATCTGAAATGGCTATCGACACCTATTTTTGAAATGCCTATCGGAAACTACATCTGAAATGCCTATCAGCACCTATATTTGAAATGCCTATCGGCAACCATATCTGGAATGCCTATCGGCACCTATATTTGAAATGCCTATCGGCTTCTATATCTGAAATGCCTATCGGCACCTATTTTTAAAATGCCAATCGGCAACTATATCTGAAATGCCTATCGGCACCTATATCTGAAATGCCTATCGACACCTATATCTGAAATGCCTATCGACACCTATATCTGAAATGCCTATCGACACCTATATCTGAAATGCCTGTCGACACCTATATCTGAAATGCCTATCGACACCTATATCTGAAATGCCTATCGACACCTATATCTGAAATGCCTATCGACACCTATATCTGAAATGCCTATCGACACTTATTTTTAAAATGCCTATCGGAAACTACATCTGAATTGCCTATCAGCACCTATATTTGAAATGCCTATCGACACCTATATCTGAAATCCCTATCGACACCTATTTTTAAAATGCCTATCGGAAACTACATCTGAATTGCCTATCAGCACCTATATTTGAAATGCCTATCGGCAACCATATCTGGAATGCCTATCGGCACCTTTATTTGAAATGCCTATCGGCTTCTATATCTGAAATGCCTATCGGCACCTATTTTTAAAATGCCAATCAGCAACTATATCTAAAATGCCTATCGGCACCTATATCTGAAATGCCTATCGACACCTATATCTGAAATGCCTATCGACACCTATATCTGAAATGCCTATCGACACTTATATCTGAATTGCCTATCGACACCTATATCTGAAATGCCTATCGACACCTATATCTGAAATGCCTTTCGACACCTATATCTGAAAAGCCTATCGACACCTATATCTGAAATGCCTATCGACACCTATATCTGAAATGCCTATCAACACCTATATCTGAAATGCCTATCGACACCTATTTTTGAAATGCCTATCGGAAACTACATCTGAAATGCCTATCAGCACCTATATTTGAAATGCCTATCGGCAACCATATCTGGAATGCCTATCGGCACCTATATTTGAAATGCCTATCGGCTTCTATATCTGAAATGCCTATCGGCACCTATTTTTAAAATGCCAATCGGCAACTATATCTGAAATGCCTATCGGCACCTATATCTGAAATGCCTATCAACACCTATATCTGAAATGCCTATCGACACCTATATCTGAAATGCCTATCGACACCTATATCTGAAATGCCTATCGACACCTATTTTTGAAATGCCTATCGGAAACTACATCTGAAATGCCTATCAGCACCTATATTTGAAATGCCTATCGGCAACCATATCTGGAATGCCTATCGGCACCTATATTTGAAATGCCTATCGGCTTCTATATCTGAAATGCCTATCGGCACCTATTTTTAAAATGCCATTCGGCAACTATATCTGAAATGCCTATCGGCACCTATATCTGAAATGCCTATCGACACCTATATCTGAAATGCCTATCGACACCTTTATCTGAAATGCCTATCGACACCTATATCTGAAATGCCTATCGACACCTATATCTGAAATGCCTATCGACACCTATTTTTGAAATGCCTATCGGCAACTATATCTGGAATGCCTATCGGCACCTATATCTGAAATGCCTATCGACACCTATATCTGAAATGCCTATCGACACCTATATCTGAAATGCCTATCGACACCTTTATCAGAAATGCCTATCGACACCTATATCTGAAATGCCTATCGACACCTATATCTGAAATGCCTATCGACACCTATTTTTGAAATGCCTATCGGCAACTATATCTGGAATGCCTATCGGCACCTATATTTGAAATGCCTATCGGCTTCTATATCTGAAATGCCTATCGGCACCTATTTTTAAAATGCCAATCGGCAACTATATCTGAAATGCCTAACGGCACCTATATCTGAAATGCCTATCGACACCTATATCTGAAATGCCTATCGACACCTATATCTGAAATGCCTATCGACACCTATATCTGAAATGCCTATCGACACCTATATCTGAAATGCCTATCGACACCTATATCTGAAATGCCTATCGACACCTATTTTTGAAATGCCTATCAGAAACTACATCTGAAATGCCTATCAGCACCTATATTTGAAATGCCTATCGGCAACCATATCTGGAATGCCAATCGGCACCTATATTTGAAATGCCAATCGGCTTCTATATCTGAAATGCCTATCGGCACCTATTTTTGAAATGCCAATCGGCAACTATATCTGAAATGCCTATCGGCACCTATATCTGAAATGCCTATCGACACCTATATCTGAAATGCCTATCGACACCTATATCTGAAATGCCTATCGACACCTATATCTGAAATGCCTATCGACACCTATATCTGAAATGCCTATCGACACCTATATCTGAAATGCCTATCGACACCTATATCTGAAATGCCTATCGACACCTATTTTTGAAATGCCTATCGGAAACTACATCTGAAATGCCTATCAGCACCTATATTTGAAATGCCTATCGGCATCCATATCTGGAATGCCTATCGGCACCTATATTTGAAATGCCTATCGGCTTCTATATCTGAAATGCCTATCGGCACCTATTTTTAAAATGCCAATCGGCAACTATATCTGAAATGCCTATCGGCACCTATATCTAAATGCCTATCGACACCTATATCTGAAATGCCTATCGACACCTATATCTGAAATGCCTATCGACACCTATATCTGAAATGCCTATCGACACCTATATCTGAAATGCCTATCGACACCTATATCTGAAATGCCTATCGACACCGATATCTGAAATGCCTATCGACACCTATATCTGAAATGCCTATCGACACATATTTTTGAAATGCCTATCGGAAACTACATCTGAAATGCCTATCAGCACCCATATTTGAAATGCCTATCGGCAACCATATCTGGAATGCCTATCGGCACCTATATTTGAAATGCCTATCGGCTTCTATATCTGAAATGCCTATCGGCACCTATTTTTAAAATGCCAATCGGCAACTATATCTGAAATGCCTATCGGCACCTATATCTGAAATGCTTATCGACACCTATATCTGAAATGCCTATCGACACCTTTATCTGAAATGCCTATCGACACCTATATCTGAAATGCCTATCGACACCTATATCTGAAATGCCTATCGACACCTATATCTGAAATGCCTATCGACACCTATATCTGAAATGCCTATCGACACCTATTTTTGAAATGCCTATCGGAAACTACATCTGAAATGCCTATCAGCACCTATATTTGAAATGCCTATCGGCAACCATATCTGGAATGCCTATCGGCACCTATATTTGAAATGCCTATCGGCTTCTATATCTGAAATGCCTATCGGCACCTATTTTTAAAATGCCAATCGGCAACTATATCTGAAATGCCTATCGGCACCTATATCTGAAATGCCTATCGACACCTATATCTGAAATGCCTATCGACACCTATATCTGAAATGCCTATCGACACCTATATCTGAAATGCCTATCGACACCTATATCTGAAATGCCTATCGACACCTATATCTGAAATGCCTATCGACACCTATATCTGAAATGCCTATCGACACCTATTTTTAAAATGCCTATCGGAAACTACATCTGAAATGCCTATCAGCACCTATATATGAAATGCCTATCGGCAACCATATCTGGAATGCCTATCGGCACCTATATTTGAAATGCCTATCGGCTTCTATATCTGAAATGCCTATCGGCCCTTATTTTTAAAATGCCAATCGGCAACTATATCTGAAATGCCTATCGGCACCTATATCTGAAATGCCTATCGACACCTATATCTGAAATGCCTATCGACACCTATATCTGAAATGCCTATCGACACCTATATCTGAAATGCCTATCGACACCTATATCTGAAATGCCTATCGACACCTATATCTGAAATGCCTATCGACACCTATTTTTGAAATGCCGATCGGAAACTACATCTGAAATGCCTATCAGCACCTATATTTGAAATGCCTATCGGCAACCATATCTGGAATGCCTATCGGCACCTATATTTGAAATGCCTATCGGCTTCTATATCTGAAATGCCTATCGGCACCTATTTTTAAAATGCCAATCGGCAACTATATCTGAAATGCCTATCGGCACCTATATCTGAAATGCCTATCGACACCTATATCTGAAATGCCTAACGACACCTATATCTGAAATGCCTATCGACACCTATATCTGAAATGCCTATCGACACCTATATCTGAAATGCCTATCGACACCTATATCTGAAATGCCTATCGACACCTATTTTTGAAATGCCTATCGGAAACTACATCTGAAATGCCTATCAGCACCTATATTTGAAATGCCTATCGGCAACCATATCTGGAATGCCTATCAGCACCTATATTTGAAATGCCTATCGGCAACCATATCTGGAATGCCTATCGGCACCTATATTTGAAATGCCTATCGGCTTCTATATCTGAAATGCCTATCGGCACCTATTTTTAAAATGCCAATCGGCAACTATATCTGAAATGCCTATCAGCACCTATATTTGAAATGCCTATCGGCAACCATATCTGGAATGCCTATCGGCACCTATATTTGAAATGCCTATCGGCTTCTATATCTGAAATGCCTATCGGCACCTATTTTTAAAATACCAATCGGCAACTATATCTGAAATGCCTATCGGCACCTATATCTGAAATGCCTATCAACACCTATATCTGAAATTCCTATCGACACCTATATCTGAAATGCCTATCGACACCTATATCTGAAATGCCTATCGACACCGATATCTGAAATGCCTATCGACACCTATATCTGAAATGCCTATCGACACCTATATCTGAAATGCCTATCGACACCTATATCTGAAATGCCTATCGACACCTATATCTAAAATGCCTATCGACACCTATATCTAAAATGCCTATCGACACCTATTTTTGAAATGCCTATCGGAAACTACATCTGAAATGCCTATCAGCACCTATATTTGAAATGCCTATCGGCAACCATATCTGGAATGCCTATCGGCACTTATATTTGAAATGCCTATCGGCTTCTATATCTGAAATGCCTATCGGCACCTATTTTTAAAATGCCAATCGGCAACTATATCTGAAATGCCTATCGGAACCTATATCTGAAATGCCTATCGACACCTATATCTGAAATGCCTATCGACACCTATATCTGAAATGCCTATCGACACCTATATCTGAAATGCCTATCGACACCTATATCTGAAATGCCTATCGACACCTATATCTGAAATGCCTATCGACACCTATATCTGAAATGCCTATCGACACCTATATCTGAAATGCCTATCGACACCTATTTTTGAAATGCCTATCGGAAACTACATCTGAAATGCCTATCAGCACCTATATTTGAAATGCCTATCGGCAACCATATCTGGAATGCCTATCGGCACCTATATTTGAAATGCCTATCGGCTTCTATATCTGAAATGCCTATCGGCACCTATTTTTAAAATGCTATTCGGCAACTATATCTGAAATGCCTATCGGCACCTATATCTGAAATGCCTATCGACACCTATATCTGAAATGCCTATCGACACTAATATCTGAAATGCCTATCGACACCTATATCTGAAATGCCTATCGACACCTATATCTGAAATGCCTATCGACACCTATATCTGAAATGCCTATCGACACCTTTATCTGAAATGCCTATCGACACCTATATCTGAAATGCCTATCGACACCTAAATCTGAAATGCCTATCGACACCTATTTTTGAAATGCCTATCGGCAACCATATCTGGAATGCCTATCGGCACCTATATTTGAAATGCCTATCGGCTTCTATATCTGAAATGCCTATCGGCACCTATTTTTAAAATGCCGATCGGCAACTATATCTGAAATGCCTATCGGCACCTATATCTGAAATGCCTATCGACACCTATATCTGAAATGCCTATCGACACCTATATCTGAAATGCCTATCGACACCTATATCTGAAATGCCTATCGACACCTATATCTGAAATGCCT
Organism: Venustoraphidia nigricollis; assembly: GCA_034508555.1. NCBI lineage: Eukaryota > Metazoa > Arthropoda > Insecta > Raphidioptera > Raphidiidae > Venustoraphidia > Venustoraphidia nigricollis. Next base: position 26,294 of record JAVRKA010000192.1, on the reverse strand, counting down.
ATCGACACCTATATCTGAAATGCCTATCGACACCTATATCTGAAATGCCTATCGACACCTATATCTGAAATGCCTATCGACACCTATTTTTGAAATGCCTATCGGAAACTACATCTGAAATGCCTATCAGCACCTATATTTGAAATGCCTATCGGCAACCATATCTGGAATGCCTATCGGCACCTATATTTGAAATGCCTATCGGCTTCTATATCTGAAATGCCTATCGGCCCTTATTTTTAAAATGCCAATCGGCAACTATATCTGAAATGCCTATCGGCACCTATATCTGAAATGCCTATCGACACCTATATCTGAAATGCCTATCGACACCTATATCTGAAATGCCTATCGACACCTATATCTGAAATGCCTATCGACACCTATATCTGAAATGCCTATCGACACCTATATCTGAAATGCCTATCGACACCTATATCTGAAATGCCTATCGACACCTATTTTTGAAATGCCTATCGGAAACTGCATCTGAAATGCCTATCAGCACCTATATTTGAAATGCCTATCGGCTACCATATCTGGAATGCCTATCGGCACCTATATTTGAAATGCCTATCGGCTTCTATATCTGAAATGCCTATCGGCACCTATTTTTTAAATGCCAATTGGCAACTATATCTGAAATGCCTATCGGCACCTATATCTGAAATGCCTATCGACACCTATATCTGAAATGCCTATCGACACCTATATCTGAAATGCCTATCGACACCTATATCTGAAATGCCTATCGACACCTATATCTGAAATGCCTATCGACACCTATATCTGAAATGCCAATCGACACCTATATCTGAAATGCCTATCGACACCTATATCTGAAATGCCTATCGACACCTATTTTTGAAATGCCTATCGGAAACTACATCTGAAATGCCTATCAGCACCTATATTTGAAATGCCTATCGGCAACCATATCTGGAATGCCTATCGGCACCTATATTTGAAATGCCTATCGGCTTCTATATCTGAAATGCCTATCGGCACCTATTTTTAAAATACCAATCGGCAACTATATCTGAAATGCCTATCGACACCTATATCTGAAATGCCTATCGACACCTATATCTGAAATGCCTATCGACACCTATATCTGAAATGCCTATCGACACCTATATCTGAAATGCCTATCGACACCTATATCTGAAATGCCTATCGACACCTATATCTGAAATGCCTATCGACAACTATATCTGAAATGGCTATCGACACCTATTTTTGAAATGCCTATCGGAAACTACATCTGAAATGCCTATCAGCACCTATATTTGAAATGCCTATCGGCAACCATATCTGGAATGCCTATCGGCACCTATATTTGAAATGCCTATCGGCTTCTATATCTGAAATGCCTATCGGCACCTATTTTTAAAATGCCAATCGGCAACTATATCTGAAATGCCTATCGGCACCTATATCTGAAATGCCTATCGACACCTATATCTGAAATGCCTATCGACACCTATATCTGAAATGCCTATCGACACCTATATCTGAAATGCCTATCGACACCTATATCTGAAATGCCTATCGACACCTATATCTGAAATGCCTATCGACACCTATATCTGAAATGCCTATCGACACCTATATCTGAAATGCCTATCGACACCTATTTTTGAAATACCTATCGGAAAATACATCTGAAATGCCTATCAGCACATATATTTGAAATGCCTATCGGCAACCATATCTGGAATGCCTATCGGCACCTATATTTGAAATGCCTATCGGCTTCTATATCTGAAATGCCTATCGGCACCTATTTTTAAAATACCAATCGGCAACTATATCTGAAATGCCTATCGACACCTATATCTGAAATGCCTATCGACACCTATATCTGAAATGCCTATCGACACCTATATCCGAAATGCCTATCGACACCTATATCTGAAATGCCTATCGACACCTATATCTGAAATGCCTATCGACACCTATATCTGAAATGCCTATCGACACCTATATCTGAAATGCCTATCGACACCTATATCTGAAATGCCTATCGACACCTATATCTGAAATGCCTATCGACACCTATATCTGAAATGCCTATCGACACCTATATCTGAAATGCCTATCGACACCTATATCTGAAATGCCTATCGACACCTATTTTTGAAATGCCTATCGGAAACTACATCTGAAATGCCTATCAGCACCTATATTTGAAATGCCTATCGGCAACCATATCTGGAATGCCTATCGGCACCTATATTTGAAATGCCTATCGGCTTCTATATCTGAAATGCCTATCGGCCCTTATTTTTAAAATGCCAATCGGCAACTATATCTGAAATGCCTATCGGCACCTATATCTGAAATGCCTATCGACACCTATATCTGAAATGCCTATCGACACCTATATCTGAAATGCCTATCGACACCTATATCTGAAATGCCTATCGACACCTATATCTGAAATGCCTATCGACACCTATATCTGAAATGCCAATCGACACCTATATCTGAAATGCCTATCGACACCTATTTTTGAAATGCCTATCGGAAACTACATCTGAAATGCCTATCAGCACCTATATTTGAAATGCCTATCGGCTACCATATCTGGAATGCCTATCGGCACCTATATTTGAAATGCCTATCGGCTTCTATATCTGAAATGCCTATCGGCACCTATTTTTAAAATGCCAATCGGCAACTATATCTGAAATGCCAATCGGCACCTATATCTGAAATGCCTATCGACACCTATATCTGAAATGCCTATCGACACCTATATCTGAAATGCCTATCGACACCTATATCTGAAATGCCTATCGACACCTATATCTGAAATGCCTATCGACACCTATATCTAAAATGCCAATCGACACCTATATCTGAAATGCCTATCGACACCTATATCTGAAATGCCTATCGACACCTATTTTTGAAATGCCTATCGGAAACTACATCTGAAATGCCTATCAGCACCTATATTTGAAATGCCTATCGGCAACCATATCTGGAATGCCTATCGGCACCTATATTTGAAATGCCTATCGGCTTCTATATCTGAAATGCCTATCGGCACCAATTTTATAATACCAATCGGCAACTATATCTGAAATGCCTATCGACACCTATATCTGAAATGCCTATCGACACCTATATCTGAAATGCCTATCGACACCTATATCTGAAATGCCTATCGACACCTATATCTGAAATGCCTATCGACACCTATATCTGAAATGCCTATCGACACCTATATCTGAAATGCCTATCGACAACTATATCTGAAATGGCTATCGACACCTATTTTTGAAATGCCTATCGGAAACTACATCTGATATGCCTATCAGCACCTATATTTGAAATGCCTATCGGCAACCATATCTGGAATGCCTATCGGCACCTATATTTGAAATGCCTATCGGCTTCTATATCTGAAATGCCTATCGGCACCTATTTTTAAAATGCCAATCGGCAACTATATCTGAAATGCCTATCGGCACCTATATCTGAAATGCCTATCGACACCTATATCTGAAATGCCTATCGACACCTATATCTGAAATGCCTATCGACACCTATATCTGAAATGCCTATCGACACCTATATCTGAAATGCCTATCGGCACCTATATCTGAAATGCCTATCGACACCTATATCTGAAATGCCTATCGACACCTATATCTGAAATGCCTATCGACACCTATTTTTAAAATGCCTATCGGAAACTACATCTGAATTGCCTATCAGCACCTATATTTGAAATGCCTATCGGCAACCATATCTGGAATGCCTATCGGCACCTATATTTGAAATGCCTATCGGCTTCTATATCTGAAATGCCTATCGGCACCTATTTTTAAAATGCCAATCAGCAACTATATCTAAAATGCCTATCGGCACCTATATCTGAAATGCCTATCGACACCTATATCTGAAATGCCTATCGACACCTATATCTGAAATGCCTATCGACACTTATATCTGAAATGCCTATCGACACCTATATCTGAAATGCCTATCGACACCTATATCTGAAATGCCTATCGACACCTATATCTGAAAAGCCTATCGACACCTATATCTGAAATGCCTATCGACACCTATATCTGAAATGCCTATCAACACCTATATCTGAAATGCCTATCGACACCTATTTTTGAAATGCCTATCGGAAACTACATCTGAAATGCCTATCAGCACCTATATTTGAAATGCCTATCGGCAACCATATCTGGAATGCCTATCGGCACCTATATCTGAAATGCCTATCGACACCTATATCTGAAATGCCTATCGACACCTATATCTGAAATGCCTATCGACACCTATATCTGAAATGTCTATCGACACCTATATCTGAAATGCCTATCGACACCTATTTTTGAAATGCCTATCGGAAACTACATCTGAAATGCCTATCAGCACCTATATTTGAAATGCCTATCGGCAACCATATCTGGAATGCCTATCGGCACCTATATTTGAAATGCCTATCGGCTTCTATATCTGAAATGCCTATCGGCACCTATTTTTAAAATACCAATCGGCAACTATATCTGAAATGCCTATCGACACCTATATCTGAAATGCCTATCGACACCTATATCTGAAATGCCTATCGACACCTATATCCGAAATGCCTATCGACTCCTATATCTGAAATGCCTATCGACACCTATATCTGAAATGCCTATCGACACCTATATCTGAAATGCCTATCGACAACTATATCTAAAAATGGTTATCGACACCTATTTTTGAAATGCCTATCGGAAACTACATCTGAAATGCCTATCAGCACCTATATTTGAAATGCCTATCGGCAACCATATCTGGAATGCCTATCGGCACCTATATTTGAAATGCCTATCGGCTTCTATATCTGAAATGCCTATCGGCACCTATTTTTAAAATGCCAATCGGCAACTATATCTGAAATGCCTATCGGCACCTATATCTGAAATGCCTATCGACACCTATATCTGAAATGCTAATCGACACCTATATCTGAAATGCGTATCGACACCTATATCTGAAATGCCTATCGACACCTATATCTGAAATGCCTATCGACACCTATATCTGAAATGCCTATCGACACCTATATCTGAAATGCCTATCGACATCTATATCTGAAATGCCTATCGACACCTATATCTGAAATGCCTATCGACACCTATATCTGAAATGCCTATCGACACCTATATCTGAAATGCCTATCGACACCTATATCTGAAATGCCTATCGACACCTATATCTGAAATGCCTATCGACACCTATATCTGAAATGCCTATCGACACCTATTTTTAAAATGCCTATCGGAAACTACATCTGAATTGCCTATCAGCACCTATATTTGAAATGCCTATCGACACCTATATCTGAAATGCCTATCGACACCTATATCTGAAATGCCTATCGACACTTATATCTGAAATGCCTATCGACACCTATATCTGAAATGCCTATCGACACCTATATCTGAAATGCCTATCGACACCTATATCTGAAAAGCCTATCGACACCTATATCTGAAATGCCTATCGACACCTATATCTGAAATGCCTATCAACACCTATATCTGAAATGCCTATCGACACCTATTTTTGAAATGCCTATCGGAAACTACATCTGAAATGCCTATTAGCACCTATATTTGAAATGCCTATCGGCAACCATATCTGGAATGCCTATCGGCACCTATATTTGAAATGCCTATCGGCTTCTATATCTGAAATGCCTATCGGCACCTATTTTTAAAATGCCAATCGGCAACTATATCTGAAATGCCTATCGGCACCTATATCTGAAATGCCTATCAACACCTATATCTGAAATGCCTATCGACACCTATATCTGAAATGCCTATCGACACCTATATCTGAAATGCCTATCGACACCTATATCTGAAATGCCTATCGACACCTATATCTGAAATGCCTATCGACACCTATTTTTGAAATGCCTATCGGAAACTACATCTGAAATGCCTATCAGCACCTATATTTGAAATGCCTATCGGCAACCATATCTGGAATGCCTATCGGCACCTATATTTGAAATGCCTATCGGCTTCTATATCTGAAATCCCTATCGGCACCTATTTTTAAAATGCCATTCGGCAACTATATCTGAAATGCCTATCGGCACCTATATCTGAAATGCCTATCGACACCTATATCTGAAATGCCTATCGACACCTTTATCTGAAATGCCTATCGACACCTATATCTGAAATGCCTATCGACACCTATATCTGAAATGCCTATAGACACCTATTTTTGAAATGCCTATCGGCAACTATATCTGGAATGCCTATCGGCACCTATATCTGAAATGCCTATCGACACCTATATCTGAAATGCCTATCGACACCTATATCTGAAATGCCTATCGACACCTTTATCTGAAATGCCTATCGACACCTATATCTGAAATGCCTATCGACACCTATATCTGAAATGCCTATCGACACCTATTTTTGAAATGCCTATCGGCAACTATATCTGGAATGCCTATCGGCACCTATATTTGAAATGCCTATCGGCTTCTATATCTGAAATGCCTATCGGCACCTATTTTTAAAATGCCAATCGGCAACTATATCTGAAATGCCTATCGGCACCTATATCTGAAATGCCTATCGACACCTATATCTGAAATGCCTATCGACACATATATCTGAAATGCCTATCGACACCTATATCTGAAATGCCTATCGACACCTTTATCTGAAATGCCTATCGACACCTATATCTGAAATGCCTATCGACACCTATTTTTGAAATGCCTATCGGAAACTACATCTGAAATGCCTATCAGCACCTATATTTGAAATAGCTATCGGCAACCATATCTGGAATGCCAATCGGCACCTATATTTGAAATGCCTATCGGCTTCTATATCTGAAATGCCTATCGGCACCTATTTTTGAAATGCCAATCGGCAACTATATCTGAAATGCCTATCGGCACCTATATCTGAAATGCCTATCGACACCTATATCTGAAATGCCTATCGACACCTATATCTGAAATGCCTATCGACACCTATATCTGAAATGCCTATCGACACCTATATCTGAAATGCCTATCGACACCTATATCTGAAATGCCTATCGACACCTATATCTGAAATGCCTATCGACACCTATATCTGAAATGCCTATCGACACCTATTTTTGAAATGCCTATCGGAAACTACATCTGAAATGCCTATCAGCACCTATATTTGAAATGCCTATCGGCATCCATATCTGGAATGCCTATCGGCACCTATATTTGAAATGCCTATCGGCTTCTATATCTGAAATGCCTATCGGCACCTATTTTTAAAATGCCAATTGGCAACTATATCTGAAATGCCTATCGGCACCTATATCTGAAATGCCTATCGACACCTATATCTGAAATGCCTATCGACACCTATATCTGAAATGCCTATCGACACCTATATCTGAAATCCCTATCGACACCTATATCTGAAATGCCTATCGACACCTATTTTTGAAATGCCTATCGGAAACTACATCTGAAATGCCTATCAGCACCTATATTTGAAATGCCTATCGGCAACCATATCTGGAATGCCTATCGGCACCTATATTTGAAATGCCTATCGGCTTCTATATCTGAAATGCCTATCGGCACCTATTTTTAAAATGCCAATCGGCAACTATATCTGAAATGCCTATCGGCACCTATATCTGAAATGCCTATCGACACCTATATCTGAAATGCCTATCGACACCTATATCTGAAATGCCTATCGACACCTATATCTGAAATGCCTATCGACACCTATATCTGAAATGCCTATCGGCACCTATATTTGAAATGCCTATCGGCTTCTATATCTGAAATGCCTATCGGCACCTATTTTTAAAATGCCAATCGGCAACTATATCTGAAATGCCTATCGGCACCTATATCTGAAATGCCTATCGACACCTATATCTGAAATGCCTATCGACACCTATATCTGAAATGCCTATCGACACCTATATCTGAAATGCCTATCGACACCTATATCTGAAATGCCTATCGACACCTATATCTGAAATGCCTATCGACACCTATATCTGAAATGCCTATCGACACCTATATCTGAAATGCCCATCGACACCTATTTTTGAAATGCCTATCGGAAACTACATCTGAAAGGCCTATCAGCACCTATATTTGAAATGCCTATCGGCAACCATATCTGGAATGCCTATCGGCACCTATATTTGAAATGCCTATCGGCTTCTATATCTGAAATGCCTATCGGCACCTATTTTTAAAATGCCAATCGGCAACTATATCTGAAATGCCTATCGGCACCTATATCTGAAATGCCTATCAACACCTATATCTGAAATGCCTATCGACACCTATATCTGAAATGCCTATCGACACCTATATCTGAAATGCCTATCGACACCTATATCTGAAATGCCTATCGACACCTATATCTGAAATGCCTATCGACACCTATTTTTGAAATGCCTATCGGAAACTACATCTGAAATGCCTATCAGCACCTATATTTGAAATGCCTATCGGCAACCATATCTGGAATGCCTATCGGCACCTATATTTGAAATGCCTATCGGCTTCTATATCTGAAATCCCTATCGGCACCTATTTTTAAAATGCCATTCGGCAACTATATCTGAAATGCCTATCGGCACCTATATCTGAAATGCCTATCGACACCTATATCTGAAATGCCTATCGACACCTTTATCTGAAATGCCTATCGACACCTATATCTGAAATGCCTATCGACACCTATATCTGAAATGCCTATAGACACCTATTTTTGAAATGCCTATCGGCAACTATATCTGGAATGCCTATCGGCACCTATATCTGAAATGCCTATCGACACCTATATCTGAAATGCCTATCGACACCTATATCTGAAATGCCTATCGACACCTTTATCTGAAATGCCTATCGACACCTATATCTGAAATGCCTATCGACACCTATATCTGAAATGCCTATCGACACCTATTTTTGAAATGCCTATCGGCAACTATATCTGGAATGCCTATCGGCACCTATATTTGAAATGCCTATCGGCTTCTATATCTGAAATGCCTATCGGCACCTATTTTTAAAATGCCAATCGGCAACTATATCTGAAATGCCTATCGGCACCTATATCTGAAATGCCTATCGACACCTATATCTGAAATGCCTATCGACACATATATCTGAAATGCCTATCGACACCTATATCTGAAATGCCTATCGACACCTTTATCTGAAATGCCTATCGACACCTATATCTGAAATGCCTATCGACACCTATTTTTGAAATGCCTATCGGAAACTACATCTGAAATGCCTATCAGCACCTATATTTGAAATAGCTATCGGCAACCATATCTGGAATGCCAATCGGCACCTATATTTGAAATGCCTATCGGCTTCTATATCTGAAATGCCTATCGGCACCTATTTTTGAAATGCCAATCGGCAACTATATCTGAAATGCCTATCGGCACCTATATCTGAAATGCCTATCGACACCTATATCTGAAATGCCTATCGACACCTATATCTGAAATGCCTATCGACACCTATATCTGAAATGCCTATCGACACCTATATCTGAAATGCCTATCGACACCTATATCTGAAATGCCTATCGACACCTATATCTGAAATGCCTATCGACACCTATATCTGAAATGCCTATCGACACCTATTTTTGAAATGCCTATCGGAAACTACATCTGAAATGCCTATCAGCACCTATATTTGAAATGCCTATCGGCATCCATATCTGGAATGCCTATCGGCACCTATATTTGAAATGCCTATCGGCTTCTATATCTGAAATGCCTATCGGCACCTATATTTAAAATGCCAATTGGCAACTATATCTGAAATGCCTATCGGCACCTATATCTGAAATGCCTATCGACACCTATATCTGAAATGCCTATCGACACCTATATCTGAAATGCCTATCGACACCTATATCTGAAATCCCTATCGACACCTATATCTGAAATGCCTATCGACACCTATTTTTGAAATGCCTATCGGAAACTACATCTGAAATGCCTATCAGCACCTATATTTGAAATGCCTATCGGCAACCATATCTGGAATGCCTATCGGCACCTATATTTGAAATGCCTATCGGCTTCTATATCTGAAATGCCTATCGGCACCTATTTTTAAAATGCCAATCGGCAACTATATCTGAAATGCCTATCGGCACCTATATCTGAAATGCCTATCGACACCTATATCTGAAATGCCTATCGACACCTATATCTGAAATGCCTATCGACACCTATATCTGAAATGCCTATCGACACCTATATCTGAAATGCCTATCGGCACCTATATTTGAAATGCCTATCGGCTTCTATATCTGAAATGCCTATCGGCACCTATTTTTAAAATGCCAATCGGCAACTATATCTGAAATGCCTATCGGCACCTATATCTGAAATGCCTATCGACACCTATATCTGAAATGCCTATCGACACCTATATCTGAAATGCCTATCGACACCTATATCTGAAATGCCTATCGACACCTATATCTGAAATGCCTATCGACACCTATATCTGAAATGCCTATCGACACCTATATCTGAAATGCCTATCGACACCTATATCTGAAATGCCCATCGACACCTATTTTTGAAATGCCTATCGGAAACTACATCTGAAAGGCCTATCAGCACCTATATTTGAAATGCCTATCGGCAACCATATCTGGAATGCCTATCGGCACCTATATTTGAAATGCCTATCGGCTTCTATATCTGAAATGCCTATCGGCACCTATTTTTAAAATGCCAATAGGCAACTATATCTGAAATGCCTATCGGCACCTATATCTGAAATGCCTATCGACACCTATATCTGAAATGCCTATCGACACATATATCTAAAATGCCTATCGACACCTATATCTGAAATGCCTATCGACACCTATATCTGAAATGCCTATCGACACCTATATCTGAAATGCCTATCGACACCTATTTTTGAAATGCCTATCGGAAACTACATCTAAAATGCCTATCAGCACCTATATTTGAAATGGCTATCGGCAAACATATCTGGAATGCCAATCGGCACCTATATTTGAAATGCCTATCGGCTTCTATATCTGAAATGCCTATCGGCACCTATTTTTGAAATGCCAATCGGCAACTATATCTGAAATGCCTATCGGCACCTATATCTGAAATGCCTATCGACACCTATATCTGAAATGCCTATCGACACCTATATCTGAAATGCCTATCGACACCTATATCTGAAATGCCTATCGACACCTATATCTGAAATGCCTATCGACACCTATATCTGAAATGCCTATCGACACCTATATCTGAAATGCCTATCGACACCTATATCCGAAATGCCTATCGACACCTATTTTTGAAATGCCTATCGGAAACTACATCTGAAATGCCTATCAGCACCTATATTTGAAATGCCTATCGGCATCCATATCTGGAATGCCTATCGGCACCTATATTTGAAATGCCTATCGGCTTCTATATCTGAAATGCCTATCGGCACCTATTTTTAAAATGCCAATTGGCAACTATATCTGAAATGCCTATCGGCACCTATATCTGAAATGCCTATCGACACCTATATCTGAAATGCCTATCGACACCTATATCTGAAATGCCTATCGACACCTATATCTGAAATGCCTATCGACACCTATATCTGAAATGCCTATCGACACCTATATCTGAAATGCCTATCGACACCTATATCTGAAATGCCTATCGACACCTATATCTGAAATGCCTATCGACACCTATTTTTGAAATGCCTATCGGAAACTACATCTGAAATGCCTATCAGCACCTATATTTGAAATGCCTATCGGCAACCATATCTGGAATGCCTATCGGCACCTATATTTGAAATGCCTATCGGCTTCTATATCTGAAATGCCTATCGGCACCTATTTTTAAAATGCCAATCGGCAACTATATCTGAAATGCCTATCGGCACCTATATCTGAAATGCCTATCGACACCTATATCTGAAATGCCTATCGACACCTATATCTGAAATGCCTATCGACACCTATATCTGAAATGCCTATCGACACCTATATCTGAAATGCCTATCGACACCTATATCTGAAATGCCTATCGACACCTATATCTGAAATGCCCATCGACACCTATTTTTGAAATGCCTATCGGAAACTACATCTGAAATGCCTATCAGCACCTATATTTGAAATGCCTATCGGCAACCATATCTGGAATGCCTATCGGCACCTATATTTGAAATGCCTATCGGCTTCTATATCTGAAATGCCTATCGGCACCTATTTTTAAAATGCCAATAGGCAACTATATCTGAAATGCCTATCGGCACCTATATCTGAAATGCCTATCGACACCTATATCTGAAATGCCTATCGACACCTATATCTGAAATGCCTATCGACACCTATATCTGAAATGCCTATCGACACCTATATCTGAAATGCCTATCGACACCTATATCTGAAATGCCTATCGACACCTATATCTGAAATGCCTATCGACACCTATATCTGAAATGCCTATCGACACCTATTTTTGAAATGCCTATCGGAAACTACATCTGAAATGCCTATCAGCACCTATATTTGAAATGCCTATCGGCAACCATATCTGGAATGCCTATCGGCACCTATATTTGAAATGCCTATCGGCTTCTATATCTGAAATGCCTATCGGCACCTATTTTTAAAATGCCATTCGGCAACTATATCTGAAATGCCTATCGGCACCTATATCTGAAATGCCTATCGACACCTATATCTGAAATGCCTATCGACACCTATATCTGAAATGCCTATCGACACCTATATCTGAAATGCCTATCGACACCTATATCTGAAATGCCTATCGACACCTATTTTTGAAATGCCTATCGGAAACTACATCTGAAATGCCTATCAGCACCTATATTTGAAATGCCTATCGGCAACCATATCTGGAATGCCTATCGGCACCTATATTTGAAATGCCTATCGGCTTCTATATCTGAAATGCCTATCGGCACCTATTTTTAAAATGCCAATCGGCAACTATATCTGAAATGGCTATCGGCACCTATATCTGAAATGCCTATCGACACCTATATCTGAAATGCCTATCGACACCTATATCTGAAATGCCTATCGACACCTATATCTGAAATGCCTAACGACACCTATATCTGAAATGCCTATCGACACCTATATCTGAAATGCCTATCGACACCTATATCTGAAATGCCTATCGACACCTATATCTGAAATGCCTATCGACACCTATTTTTAAAATGCCTATCGGAAACTACATCTGAAATGCCTATCAGCACCTATATTTGAAATGCCTATCGGCAACCATATCTGGAATGCCTATCGGCACCTATATTTGAAATGCTTATCGGCTTCTATATCTGAAATGCCTATCGGCACCTATTTTTAAAATACCAATCGGCAACTATATCTGAAATGCCTATCGGCACCTATATCTGAAATGCCTATCGACACCTATATCTGAAATGCCTATCGACACCTATATCTGAAATGCCTATCGACACCTATATCTGAAATGCCTATCGACACCTATATCTGAAATGCCTATCGACACCTATATCTGAAATGCCTATCGACACCTATATCTGAAATGCCTATCGACAACTATATCTGAAATGCCTATCGGCACCTATTTTTGAAATGCCTATCGGAAACTACATCTGAAATGCCTATCAGCACCTATATTTGAAATGCCTATCGGCAACCATATCTGGAATGCCTATCGGCACCTATATATGAAATGCCTATCGGCTTCTATATCTGAAATGTCTATCGGCACCTATTTTTAAAATGCCAATCGGCAACTATATCTGAAATGCCTATCGGCACCTATATCTGAAATGCCTATCGACACCTATATCTGAAATGCCTATCGACACCTATATCTGAAATGCCTATCGACACCTATATCTGAAATGCCTATCAACACCTATATCTGAAATGCCTATCGACACCTATATCTGAAATGCCTATCGACACCTATATCTGAAATGCCTATCGACACCTATATCTGAAATGACTATCGACACCTATTTTTAAAATGCCTATCGGAAACTACATCTGAATTGCCTATCAGCACCTATATTTGAAATGCCTATCGGCAACCATATCTGGAATGCCTATCGGCACCTATATTTGAAATGCCTATCGGCTTCTATATCTGAAATGCCTATCGGCACCTATTTTTAAAATGCCAATCAGCAACTATATCTAAAATGCCTATCGGCACCTATATCTGAAATGCCTATCGACACCTATATCTGAAATGCCTATCGACACCTATATCTAAAATGCCTATCGACACCTATATCTGAAATGCCTATCGACACCTATACCTGAAATGCCTATCGACACCTATATCTGAAATGCCTATCGACACCTATATCTGAAATGCCTATCGACACCTATATCTGAAATGCCTATCGACACCTATATCTGAAAAGCCTATCGACACCTATATCTGAAATGCCTATCGACACCTATATCTGAAATGCCTATCAACACCTATATCTGAAATGCCTATCGACACCTATTTTTGAAATGCCTATCGGAAACTACATCTGAAATGCCTATCAGCACCTATATTTGAAATGCCTATCGGCAACCATATCTGGAATGCCTATCGGCACCTATATTTGAAATGCCTATCGGCTTCTATATCTGAAATGCCTATCGGCACCTATTTTTAAAATGCCAATCGGCAACTATATCTGAAATGCCTATCGGCACCTATATCTGAAATGCCTATCAACACCTATATCTGAAATGCCTATCGACACCTATATCTGAAATGCCTATCGACACCTATATCTGAAATGCCTATCGACACCTATATCTGAAATGCCTATCGACACCTATATCTGAAATGCCTATCGACACCTATTTTTGAAATGCCTATCGGAAACTACATCTGAAATGCCTATCAGCACCTATATTTGAAATGCCTATCGGCAACCATATCTGGAATGCCTATCGGCACCTATATTTGAAATGCCTATCGGCTTCTATATCTGAAATGCCTATCGGCACCTATTTTTAAAATACCAATCGGCAACTATATCTGAAATGCCTATCGACACCTATATCTGAAATGCCTATCGACACCTATATCTGAAATGCCTATCGACACCTATATCTGAAATGCCTATCGACACCTATATCTGAAATGCCTATCGACACCTATATCTGAAATGCCTATCGACACCTATATCTGAAATGCCTATCGACACCTATATCTGAAATGCCTATCGACACATATTTTTGAAATGCCTATCGGAAACTACATCTGAAATGCCTATCAGCACCTATATTTGAAATGCCTATCGGCAACCATATCTGGAATGCCTATCGGCACCTATATTTGAAATGCCTATCGGCTTCTATATCTGAAATGCCTATCGGCACCTATTTTTAAAATGCCAATCGGCAACTATATCTGAAATGCCTATCGGCACCTATATCTGAAATGCCTATCGACACCTATATCTGAAATGCCTATCGACACCTATATCTGAAATGCCTATCGACACCTATATCTGAAATGCCTATCGACACCTATATCTGAAATGCCTATCGACACCTATATCTGAAATGCCTGTCGACACCTATATCTGAAATGCCTGTCGACACCTATATCTGAAATGCCTATCGACACCTATTTTTGAAATGCCTATCGGAAACTACATCTGAAATGCCTATCAGCACCTATATTTGAAATGCCTATCGGCAACCATATCTGGAATGCCTATCGGCACCTATATTTGAAATGCCTATCGGCTTCTATATCTGAAATGCCTATCGGCCCTTATTTTTAAAATGCCAATCGGCAACTATATCTGAAATGCCTATCGGCACCTATATCTGAAATGCCTATCGACACCTATATCTGAAATGCCTATCGACACCTATATCTGAAATGCCTATCGACACCTATATCTGAAATGCCTATCGACACCTATATCTGAAATGCCTATCGACACCTATATCTGAAATGCCTATCGACACCTATATCTGAAATGCCTATCGACACCTATTTTTGAAATGCCTATCGGAAACTACTTCTGAAATGCCTATCAGCACCTATATTTGAAATGCCTATCGGCAACCATATCTGGAATGCCTATCGGCACCTATATTTGAAATGCCTATCGGCTTCTTAATCTGAAATGCCTATCGGCACCCATTTTTAAAATGCCAATCGGCAACTATATCTGAAATGCCTATCGGCACCTATATCTGAAATGCCTATCGACACCTATATCTGAAATGCCTATCGACACCTATATCTGAAATGCCTATCGACACCTATATCTGAAATGCCTATCGACACCTATATCTGAAATGCCTATCGACACCTATATCTGAAATGCCTATCGACACCTATTTTTGAAATGCCTATCGGAAACTACATCTGAAATGCCTATCAGCACCTATATTTGAAATGCCTATCGGCAACCATATCTGGAATGCCTATCAGCACCTATATTTAAAATGCCTATCGGCAACCATATCTGGAATGCCTATCGGCACTTATATTTGAAATGCCTATCGGCTTCTATATCTGAAATGCCTATCGGCACCTATTTTTAAAATGCCAATCGGCAACTATATCTGAAATGCCTATCAGCACCTATATTTGAAATGCCTATCGGCAACCATATCTGGAATGCCTATCGGCACCTATATTTGAAATGCCTATCGGCTTCTATATCTGAAATGCCTATCGGCACCTATTTTTAAAATACCAATCGGCAACTATATCTGAAATGCCTATCGGCACCTATATCTGAAATGCCTATCAACACCTATATCTGAAATGCCTATCGACACCTATATCTGAAATGCCTATCGACACCTATATCTGAAATGCCTATCGACACCGATATCTGAAATGCCTATCGACACTTATATCTGAAATGCCTATCGACACATATATCTGAAATGCCTATCGACACCTATATCTGAAATGCCTATCGACACCTATTTTTGAAATGCCTATCGGAAACTACATCTGAAATGCCTATCAGCACCTATATTTGAAATGCCTATCGGCAACCATATCTGGAATGCCTATCGGCACCTATATTTGAAATGCCTATCGGCTTCTATATCTGAAATGCCTATCGGCACCTATTTTTAAAATGCCAATCGGCAACTATATCTGAAATGCCTATCGGCACCTATATCTGAAATGCCTATCGACACCTATATCTGAAATGCCTATCGACACCTATATCTGAAATGCCTATCGACACATATATCTGAAATGCCTATCGACACCTTTATCTAAAATGCCTATCGACACCTATATCTGAAATGCCTATCGACACCTATATCTGAAATGCCTATCGACACCTATATCTGAAATGCCTATCGACACCTATTTTTGAAATACCTATCGGAAACAACATCTGAATTGCCTATCAGCACCTATATTTGAAATGCCTATCGGCAACCATATCTGGAATGCCTATCGGCACCTATATTTGAAATGCCTATCGGCTTGTATATCTGAAATGCCTATCGGCACCTATTTTTAAAATGCCAATCAGCAACTATATCTAAAATGCCTATCGGCACCTATATCTGAAATGCCTATCGACACCTATATCTGAAATGCCTATCGACACCTATATCTGAAATGCCTATCGACACTTATATCTGAAATGCCTATCGACACCTATATCTGAAATGCCTATCGACACCTATATCTGAAATGCCTATCGACACCTATATCTGAAAAGCCTATCGACACCTATATCTGAAATGCCTATCGACACCTATATCTGAAATGCCTATCGACACCTATATCTAAAATGCCTATCGACACCTATTTTTGAAATGCCTATCGGAAACTACATCTGAAATGCCTAT
Organism: Venustoraphidia nigricollis; assembly: GCA_034508555.1. NCBI lineage: Eukaryota > Metazoa > Arthropoda > Insecta > Raphidioptera > Raphidiidae > Venustoraphidia > Venustoraphidia nigricollis. Next base: position 8,367 of record JAVRKA010000192.1, on the reverse strand, counting down.
CAGCACCTATATTTGAAATGCCTATCGGCAACCATATCTGGAATGCCTATCGGCACCTATATTTGAAATGCCTATCGGCTTCTATATCTGAAATGCCTATCGGCACCTATTTTTAAAATGCCAATCGGCAACTATATCTGAAATGCCTATCGGAACCTATATCTGAAATGCCTATCGACACCTATATCTGAAATGCCTATCGACACCTATATCTGAAATGCCTATCGACACCTATATCTGAAATGCCTATCGACACCTATATCTGAAATGCCTATCGACACCTATATCTGAAATGCCTATCGACACCTATATCTGAAATGCCTATCGACACCTATATCTGAAATGCCTATCGACACCTATATCTGAAATGCCTATCGACACCTATATCTGAAATGCCTATCGACACCTATATCTGAAATGCCTATCGACACCTATTTTTGAAATGCCTATCGGAAACTACATCTGAAATGCCTATCAGCACCTATATTTGAAATGCCTATCGGCATCCATATCTGGAATGCCTATCGGCACCTATATTTGAAATGCCTATCGGCTTCTATATCTGAAATGCCTATCGGCACCTATTTTTAAAATGCCAATTGGCAACTATATCTGAAATGCCTATCGGCACCTATATCTGAAATGCCCATCGACACCTATATCTGAAATGCCTATCGACATCTATATCTGAAATGCCTATCGACACATATATCTGAAATGCCTATCGACACCTATATCTGAAATGCCTATCGACACCTATTTTTGAAATGCCTATCGGAAACTACATCTGAAATGCCTATCAGCACCTATATTTGAAATGCCTATCGGCAACCATATCTGGAATGCCTATCGGCACCTATATTTGAAATGCCTATCGGCTTCTATATCTGAAATGCCTATCGGCACCTATTTTTAAAATGCCAATCGGCAACTATATCTGAAATGCCTATCGGCACCTATATCTGAAATGCCTATCGACACCTATATCTGAAATGCCTATCGACACCTATATCTGAAATGCCTATCGACACCTATATCTGAAATGCCTATCGACACCTATATCTGAAATGCCTATCGGCACCTATATTTGAAATGCCTATCGGCTTCTATATCTGAAATGCCTATCGGCACCTATTTTTAAAATGCCAATCGGCAACTATATCTGAAATGCCTATCGGCACCTATATCTGAAATGCCTATCGACACCTATATCTGAAATGCCTATCGACACCTATATCTGAAATGCCTATCGACACCTATATCTGAAATGCCTATCGACACCTATATCTGAAATGCCTATCGACACCTATATCTGAAATGCCTATCGACACCTATATCTGAAATGCCTATCGACACCTATATCTGAAATGCCCATCGACACCTATTTTTGAAATGCCTATCGGAAACTACATCTGAAAGGCCTATCAGCACCTATATTTGAAATGCCTATCGGCAACCATATCTGGAATGCCTATCGGCACCTATATTTGAAATGCCTATCGGCTTCTATATCTGAAATGCCTATCGGCACCTATTTTTAAAATGCCAATAGGCAACTATATCTGAAATGCCTATCGGCACCTATATCTGAAATGCCTATCGACACCTATATCTGAAATGCCTATCGACACATATATCTAAAATGCCTATCGACACCTATATCTGAAATGCCTATCGACACCTATATCTGAAATGCCTATCGACACCTATATCTGAAATGCCTATCGACACCTATTTTTGAAATGCCTATCGGAAACTACATCTGAAATGCCTATCAGCACCTATATTTGAAATGGCTATCGGCAAACATATCTGGAATGCCAATCGGCACCTATATTTGAAATGCCTATCGGCTTCTATATCTGAAATGCCTATCGACACCTATATCTGAAATGCCTATCGACACCTATATCTGAAATGCCTATCGACACCTATATCCGAAATGCCTATCGACACCTATTTTTGAAATGCCTATCGGAAACTACATCTGAAATGCCTATCAGCACCTATATTTGAAATGCCTATCGGCATCCATATCTGGAATGCCTATCGGCACCTATATTTGAAATGCCTATCGGCTTCTATATCTGAAATGCCTATCGGCACCTATTTTTAAAATGCCAATTGGCAACTATATCTGAAATGCCTATCGGCACCTATATCTGAAATGCCTATCGACACCTATATCTGAAATGCCTATCGACACCTATATCTGAAATGCCTATCGACACCTATATCTGAAATGCCTATCGACACCTATATCTGAAATGCCTATCGACACCTATATCTGAAATGCCTATCGACACCTATATCTGAAATGCCTATCGACACCTATATCTGAAATGCCTATCGACACCTATTTTTGAAATGCCTATCGGAAACTACATCTGAAATGCCTATCAGCACCTATATTTGAAATGCCTATCGGCAACCATATCTGGAATGCCTATCGGCACCTATATTTGAAATGCCTATCGGCTTCTATATCTGAAATGCCTATCGGCACCTATTTTTAAAATGCCAATCGGCAACTATATCTGAAATGCCTATCGGCACCTATATCTGAAATGCCTATCGACACCTATATCTGAAATGCCTATCGACACCTATATCTGAAATGCCTATCGACACCTATATCTGAAATGCCTATCGACACCTATATCTGAAATGCCTATCGACACTTATATCTGAAATGCCTATCGACACCTATATCTGAAATGCCCATCGACACCTATTTTTGAAATGCCTATCGGAAACTACATCTGAAATGCCTATCAGCACCTATATTTGAAATGCCTATCGGCAACCATATCTGGAATGCCTATCGGCACCTATATTTGAAATGCCTATCGGCTTCTATATCTGAAATGCCTATCGGCACCTATTTTTAAAATGCCAATAGGCAACTATATCTGAAATGCCTATCGGCACCTATATCTGAAATGCCTATCGACACCTATATCTGAAATGCCTATCGACACCTATATCTGAAATGCCTATCGACACCTATATCTGAAATGCCTATTGACACCTATATCTGAAATGCCTATCGACACCTATATCTGAAATGCCTATCGACACCTATATCTGAAATGCCTATCGACACCTATATCTGAAATGCCTATCGACACCTATTTTTGAAATGCCTATCGGAAACTACATCTGAAATGCCTATCAGCACCTATATTTGAAATGCCTATCGGCAACCATATCTGGAATGCCTATCGGCACCTATATTTGAAATGCCTATCGGCTTCTATATCTGAAATGCCTATCGGCACCTATTTTTAAAATGCCATTCGGCAACTATATCTGAAATGCCTATCGGCACCTATATCTGAAATGCCTATCGACACCTATATCTGAAATGCCTATCGACACCTATATCTGAAATGCCTATCGACACCTATATCTGAAATGCCTATCGACACCTATATCTGAAATGCCTATCGACACCTATTTTTGAAATGCCTATCGGAAACTACATCTGAAATGCCTATCAGCACCTATATTTGAAATGCCTATCGGCAACCATATCTGGAATGCCTATCGGCACCTATATTTGAAATGCCTATCGGCTTCTATATCTGAAATGCCTATCGGCACCTATTTTTAAAATGCCAATCGGCAACTATATCTGAAATGGCTATCGGCACCTATATCTGAAATGCCTATCGACACCTATATCTGAAATGCCTATCGACACCTATATCTGAAATGCCTATCGACACCTATATCTGAAATGCCTAACGACACCTATATCTGAAATGCCTATCGACACCTATATCTGAAATGCCTATCGACACCTATATCTGAAATGCCTATCGACACCTATATCTGAAATGCCTATCGACACCTATTTTTGAAATGCCTATCGGAAACTACATCTGAAATGCCTATCAGCACCTATATTTGAAATGCCTATCGGCAACCATATCTGGAATGCCTATCGGCACCTATATTTGAAATGCTTATCGGCTTCTATATCTGAAATGCCTATCGGCACCTATTTTTAAAATACCAATCGGCAACTATATCTGAAATGCCTATCGGCACCTATATCTGAAATGCCTATCGACACCTATATCTGAAATGCCTATCGACACCTATATCTGAAATGCCTATCGACACCTATATCTGAAATGCCTATCGACACCTATATCTGAAATGCCTATCGACACCTATATCTGAAATGCCTATCGACACCTATATCTGAAATGCCTATCGACAACTATATCTGAAATGCCTATCGGCACCTATTTTTGAAATGCCTATCGGAAACTACATCTGAAATGCCTATCAGCACCTATATTTGAAATGCCTATCGGCAACCATATCTGGAATGCCTATCGGCACCTATATATGAAATGCCTATCGGCTTCTATATCTGAAATGTCTATCGGCACCTATTTTTAAAATGCCAATCGGCAACTATATCTGAAATGCCTATCGGCACCTATATCTGAAATGCCTATCGACACCTATATCTGAAATGCCTATCGACACCTATATCTGAAATGCCTATCGACACCTATATCTGAAATGCCTATCAACACCTATATCTGAAATGCCTATCGACACCTATATCTGAAATGCCTATCGACACCTATATCTGAAATGCCTATCGACACCTATATCTGAAATGCCTATCGACACCTATTTTTAAAATGCCTATCGGAAACTACATCTGAATTGCCTATCAGCACCTATATTTGAAATGCCTATCGGCAACCATATCTGGAATGCCTATCGGCACCTATATTTGAAATGCCTATCGGCTTCTATATCTGAAATGCCTATCGGCACCTATTTTTAAAATGCCAAACAGCAACTATATCTAAAATGCCTATCGGCACCTATATCTGAAATGCCTATCGACACCTATATCTGAAATGCCTATCGACACCTATATCTGAAATGCCTATCGACACTTATATCTGAAATGCCTATCGACACCTATATCTGAAATGCCTATCGACACCTATATCTGAAATGCCTATCGACACCTATATCTGAAAAGCCTATCGACACCTATATCTGAAATGCCTATCGACACCTATATCTGAAATGCCTATCAACACCTATATCTGAAATGCCTATCGACACCTATTTTTGAAATGCCTATCGGAAACTACATCTGAAATGCCTATCAGCACCTATATTTGAAATGCCTATCGGCAACCATATCTGGAATGCCTATCGGCACCTATATTTGAAATGCCTATCGGCTTCTATATCTGAAATGCCTATCGGCACCTATTTTTAAAATGCCAATCGGCAACTATATCTGAAATGCCTATCGGCACCTATATCTGAAATGCCTATCAACACCTATATCTGAAATGCCTATCGACACCTATATCTGAAATGCCTATCGACACCTATATCTGAAATGCCTATCGACACCTATATCTGAAATGCCTATCGACACCTATATCTGAAATGCCTATCGACACCTATTTTTGAAATGCCTATCGGAAACTACATCTGAAATGCCTATCAGCACCTATATTTGAAATGCCTATCGGCAACCATATCTGGAATGCCTATCGGCACCTATATTTGAAATGCCTATCGGCTTCTATATCTGAAATGCCTATCGGCACCTATTTTTAAAATACCAATCGGCAACTATATCTGAAATGCCTATCGACACCTATATCTGAAATGCCTATCGACACCTATATCTGAAATGCCTATCGACACCTATATCTGAAATGCCTATCGACACCTATATCTGAAATGCCTATCGACACCTATATCTGAAATGCCTATCGACACCTATATCTGAAATGCCTATCGACACCTATATCTGAAATGCCTATCGACACATATTTTTGAAATGCCTATCGGAAACTACATCTGAAATGCCTATCAGCACCTATATTTGAAATGCCTATCGGCAACCATATCTGGAATGCCTATCGGCACCTATATTTGAAATGCCTATCGGCTTCTATATCTGAAATGCCTATCGGCACCTATTTTTAAAATGCCAATCGGCAACTATATCTGAAATGCCTATCGGCACCTATATCTGAAATGCCTATCGACACCTATATCTGAAATGCCTATCGACACCTATATCTGAAATGCCTATCGACACCTATATCTGAAATGCCTATCGACACCTATATCTGAAATGCCTATCGACACCTATATCTGAAATGCCTGTCGACACCTATATCTGAAATGCCTGTCGACACCTATATCTGAAATGCCTATCGACACCTATTTTTGAAATGCCTATCGGAAACTACATCTGAAATGCCTATCAGCACCTATATTTGAAATGCCTATCGGCAACCATATCTGGAATGCCTATCGGCACCTATATTTGAAATGCCTATCGGCTTCTATATCTGAAATGCCTATCGGCCCTTATTTTTAAAATGCCAATCGGCAACTATATCTGAAATGCCTATCGGCACCTATATCTGAAATGCCTATCGACACCTATATCTGAAATGCCTATCGACACCTATATCTGAAATGCCTATCGACACCTATATCTGAAATGCCTATCGACACCTATATCTGAAATGCCTATCGACACCTATATCTGAAATGCCTATCGACACCTATATCTGAAATGCCTATCGACACCTATTTTTGAAATGCCTATCGGAAACTACATCTGAAATGCCTATCAGCACCTATATTTGAAATGCCTATCGGCAACCATATCTGGAATGCCTATCGGCACCTATATTTGAAATGCCTATCGGCTTCTATATCTGAAATGCCTATCGGCACCCATTTTTAAAATGCCAATCGGCAACTATATCTGAAATGCCTATCGGCACCTATATCTGAAATGCCTATCGACACCTATATCTGAAATGCCTATCGACACCTATATCTGAAATGCCTATCGACACCTATATCTGAAATGCCTATCGACACCTATATCTGAAATGCCTATCGACACCTATATCTGAAATGCCTATCGACACCTATTTTTGAAATGCCTATCGGAAACTACATCTGAAATGCCTATCAGCACCTATATTTGAAATGCCTATCGGCAACCATATCTGGAATGCCTATCAGCACCTATATTTAAAACGCCTATCGGCAACCATATCTGGAATGCCTATCGGCACTTATATTTGAAATGCCTATCGGCTTCTATATCTGAAATGCCTATCGGCACCTATTTTTAAAATGCCAATCGGCAACTATATCTGAAATGCCTATCAGCACCTATATTTGAAATGCCTATCGGCAACCATATCTGGAATGCCTATCGGCACCTATATTTGAAATGCCTATCGGCTTCTATATCTGAAATGCCTATCGGCACCTATTTTTAAAATACCAATCGGCAACTATATCTTAAATGCCTATCGGCACCTATATCTGAAATGCCTATCAACACCTATATCTGAAATGCCTATCGACACCTATATCTGAAATGCCTATCGACACCTATATCTGAAATGCCTATCGACACCGATATCTGAAATGCCTATCGACACTTATATCTGAAATGCCTATCGACACATATATCTGAAATGCCTATCGACACCTATATCTGAAATGCCTATCGACACCTATTTTTGAAATGCCTATCGGAAACTACATCTGAAATGCCTATCAGCACCTATATTTGAAATGCCTATCGGCAACCATATCTGGAATGCCTATCGGCACCTATATTTGAAATGCCTATCGGCTTCTATATCTGAAATGCCTATCGGCACCTATTTTTAAAATGCCAATCGGCAACTATATCTGAAATGCCTATCGGCACCTATATCTGAAATGCCTATCGACACCTATATCTGAAATGCCTATCGACACCTATATCTGAAATGCCTATCGACACATATATCTGAAATGCCTATCGACACCTATATCTAAAATGCCTATCGACACCTATATCTGAAATGCCTATCGACACCTATATCTGAAATGCCTATCGACACCTATATCTGAAATGCCTATCGACACCTATTTTTGAAATACCTATCGGAAACAACATCTGAATTGCCTATCAGCACCTATATTTGAAATGCCTATCGGCAACCATATCTGGAATGCCTATCGGCACCTATATTTGAAATGCCTATCGGCTTCTATATCTGAAATGCCTATCGGCACCTATTTTTAAAATGCCAATCAGCAACTATATCTAAAATGCCTATCGGCACCTATATCTGAAATGCCTATCGACACCTATATCTGAAATGCCTATCGACACCTATATCTGAAATGCCTATCGACACTTATATCTGAAATGCCTATCGACACCTATATCTGAAATGCCTATCGACACCTATATCTGAAATGCCTATCGACACCTATATCTGAAAAGCCTATCGACACCTATATCTGAAATGCCTATCGACACCTATATCTGAA